>CM053583.1:360636034-360695159 GCA_028627135.1 Pseudochirops cupreus
CACTGGAATTATTCCAAAATAAATTAGATGTGCCAAAGCTAAGAACACTGTAGCAAAGATTTGTGTATTGGGTTGTAAAACCCAAACAGGTGACCTCCAAGTTTCCTAAGCTAAGCATTTCTGTTTAGTTTCGAGAAAGGCCTTTGGAATCAAAAAATTAATTACTTCCTTAAAAAAGCAAATTTAAGGGAAGGCTAGATCAGCCCCAAATGTGACACTAACAAGGTTCATCACAGAGTAGAGAAAAGAATAATTAAGCAAGGAACAAGACAGAGAAGCCTGGAAATCCACTGGATGGCTATTAAGAACCTACTAAATATACAGTACCCTTAATGATATTTGGAGCTATGGAGATGGTCCAAATGGTCCCTGTCTGCAGTGAGCCTGGAATCTGGATTGACTTGAGAAGCAATCATGTATTCATTAAACTGTTTTAAGTATGGTAACTCTCCCAATGACAGTTACAACCATTCGTATATAAGCATAAGAATGCATTTTATGTGAACCTCACTCCTCTCTGCCTTTCTCTGAAGAGGTGGAGAACTCAGTATAGAAGACTACATTATGCTGTCAGATCCATTAGCAAAAGTGTAGACTGGTCCTGAAGAATGACTTTTTTCTTTTTTTTATTCTATATGACAAGGGATGGCTCTCTGAGCAGGGGAGGGACATATTTCAAAATCAGGCTATATAAAAACAAAAGAGGTAAACAAAAATAAAGTGGGATGCACTTTTTTAACCAAAGAATCTCTGAAAATGAACCCTTCCTTTTGGGTGATACATGCCATTGCTTCCCCTCCCCCACAAACTTACATAAGTTCCTCTAAAGTCAGATATTCTTCCCTATCAGAGTCCAGGAAATAACAGAATTCCCCAACACACACACACACACACACACACACACACACACACACACACACACACACACACACACACTCTCTCTCTCTCTCTCTCTCTCTCTCTCTCATACACACATATACACACGTATGAACGCACACTGTATATGTCTGAATACTGGCCCGTGCATAAACACTGTTATTCACCTTTCTAAAAGGAGTATCAAGTGATAGTCAACTTAGCAGAGTGAGAGAAAAAGCTGGCTTTGGAATCAGGAAGAGCTGGTTTCAAGATCTTCCTGTGGCACCTTACAACCTTACATCTTTTTGTGGATGGTGGTGATCTGTCTGTGTCTTTCCACTTTATGAGCTGTTTGAGTGCAAAAAGAGTATCGTATCTGAACTTTAGTCTCCCCAAGTGACTAGTCCAAGCTCTGCACACAGAGTGTATGTCTGTCTCCCTGACCTGGTCCAACCTACAAGACACTGATCAAAGAATCAGGGTATGTTAAAGGAAAGATTGTGAAATGCCCACAGTACTGGTGCTGCACTCAACCTCCAAAATGCCTTGAATTCATTTTCTATACACTCTGGATTCACTTTGATATATGCACATTGCTTCCTAACCCCACTCCCATTCCCCATCTCCAACAGAATGTGAGCACTTAGGGCAGTTACTACCTCTCAGCTATCTCTTCAGTCTTATAGTGCCTAGCACATGAGACATATAAATGCTTCTCAATCAACTGATTTGATCCTGATTTCAACACAGATCCTATGGAATTTTAGGATTCCCAACCACTTTATTGTTTCAAACAGGTTATGACGAACAGAAGAAAACATTCTTCAAAGGAACAGTCCTCTTTACCCTCCTTCTATAGGAATTCAGTACAAACAGCGCTGGTTCTATAGTTAGCGGTCTGGGTTTGAGTCCTTCAGTCCTGGCCCTGACAAACAGTAGCTGAGTAACCACAAGAATCCATACAACTTTTTTGAGTCTTAGTTTCCTGATCAGTAAAATTGGGAACATAATACTTGTCCCTACCTATCTCTCCAAGAACATATTAACATAACCTAATATTATTAATCCAACATCCTACCTACGCCCAGGACCCTGTCAGACTATATTTCCAAGGTGTTTGAAAAGAATGAATACATTTATTAATTATCTTCTGTTTGTCCTCCATAAATAAGTGTTTACTTGGTTCAAAGGGACAGGGATAACTTGATTCGAATAGTAGCCATTAATCACTGATTCAAAATTTCTCAAATCCTTATGAATTTCACAAAGGATATGCTACATACAAAGATGCCAAGGTCGGTCAAAAGTTTCATATGACGCTTGTAAACAAGTCATAAAGTATAATTTGAACAAATTCACATTTGTTCAGCTAACATGAATTCAGGGCTCATCTCTCCCTCATTTAATGCAAGGGTTCTTAACCTGGGTCCATGAACTTGTTTTAAAAAATATTTAAGTGATCACATTTCAACATACTTGGTTTCATATATAATCTTAGGTCTTTCACACAATTAAAAGCAATATTCCGAGAAGAGGTCCTTATGTTTCACCAGACTAGCAAAGGAATCTATGACGTAAACAAGTAAAGAAACCCCAGGCTAAAGGGGTTATCACCTCTCAACTTTCTGATCATCTCATATAGCATATATGAATGCAAATCTTGGTGCCTACTTCAAAATAAGCATTAGATCCCTACATGGCAAACCTGCTGACGATAAAGGAGAATTCCAGGACTGCATATTTTTGGAAATTCCTCCCACCAGTTTTGCAGCTAGCCAGACCAGCCAGGACAATGAACATGCTCACCTCGGCATGAAACGCCTTGACTGTCAATAACTTGTTTGCAGACACTGCAGACTTTGGCCTTCTTGAAGGATTTATTCTTAAAAGTGTGGGTACCTGAAGTAGATTCTTCTGGCTGGGAAAAAAAAAGAGAGAGAGAAGACATTAGCTTTCTTTTGTCATGTTCTTCATTTTTATCTACAAAAGCTAAGCCAAGTGGAGTCTTTGAATGTCCCAAACATGAATGATAACACACAGAAGAAAATAAGGCATAGCCTAACAGAATATATGTCAGTGAGGCCTAGAATACCCATAGGCACATGTCGAGTACCTTAGATTATAAGTTTTTAGATTTAACATTTACATCTGCACACGTGTTTAACGGGATTTGCACACTCTACTGTCCCAGAAGCATTTGATCTCTTCAGGCTAGGCTAGTAGTCAATGCTGATCACCACATTTTTAAATAGAGTCCACGGAGGTTTTCCAAGGTCAATGTTTTTTTTCTAATCTTTTTAGTTAGGGTATATCTGGTGAATATCATTACTTTGCTGAGAGAGAAGCATTTAGCCCCTCTTTTTTAGGTGTTCAAAATAGCATCTCTCTTTGCACTTTTACATACAATCTTTTTCCGTTGAATGCTGTATATGAAAACGCTCATTTTATTTGGTATTTATTAAATTTGGAATAATAACAACAATATTGGCTTACATTACACACACACACACACACACACACACATATGAAAATTAAAAAAGATCATTCTTTCACCATGTCACTGGGTAAAGTGACTGAAAACTTGTCTTCCCTCTACCATGCTTAGGCAGTCATCCAGATGACAACCAAAGCTGCTAAAACAGTCTTTGTACATGGGATGTATAGATCTACAACCATATACAAACACAAATATATCCAGTCTGAAGTAATAAAATGTACAAGTTAACAAGACCTTAAACTACTTTCCATCACTTAGAGGATTTATGGGCCAGTTAAACTGGCTGCTTAGACTGAACATGCTGCTAACGAGAATACGGTAAAAGATCCAGACCCTAGGTCCACCAAACAGCTTTCCATGTAAAAATGTTCCTGTGACCCCAGGCTTCATCCATAAAATCTGTAAGCTGTCTTTCAAATATATCCTAATGGGAACTGACCAAATGACCAATCACGTGATGGGGGCAAGGGGTTTTGGCGGGGGGGCAAATGACAGTTGAGAGCCTGAGTCTCTATCATTGTCTTCATAAAGAAAGTCTGTCCAATGTTGTAGACACTCAATAAATGCTTGTTGAGTATACAGCATGACATACAGGATTTCCAGAAGTCATAAAACGGTTTCTCACTTAAGATGGGGGAGGAAGACCCCTCATTTGCCTCTGACAGAGCCCCAGATTATCCTTTATCTCTCCAGAAAAAAATTCCTAAGGAATTCCATCTCTATTCCCTGTCGCCACACACCCTCACCATGTATTCATTCTCAGTCCTTCACAATCAGACTTTCCACCCAGATCTATAGTTACTAAATCAGTAAACTTTTTCTCAGGACTCATCCTCCTTGATCCCTGTGCTGCTTCTTGAAATCACTGACCATTTCCCTATGCTCCTAGATGTTTTCCTCCTTCAACTGTCATGACATTGCTGTCCCTTGATTATCCACTACCAATCTGCCTGCTCCTACTCAGTTTCCTAGCATCTTTATCACCATCACCACCACCAACCACTACCACCATCATCATCATCACCACCAACCACCACCACCACCACCACCACCATCACCATCGCTACCATCATCACCACCAACACCATCACTATCACTATCACCAATCATCATCACCACCAACCACCACCGCCACCACCATCACCATCACTACTATCATCACCACCACCACCACCACCATCACCATAACCATCATCATCATCACCACCAACCACCACCACCACCATCACCATCACCACCATCACCATCACCATTATCATGATCATCACCACCACTACCACCATCATCATCATCATCACCACCAACCACCACTGCCACCATCATCATCACCATCACTACCACCATCATCGTCACCCTCACCATCACCATCATCATGATCATCACCACCACTGCCACTAGTATCACCATCATCATCATCACTACCATCACCACCACTACTACCACCATCACTATCATCATCACCACTACCACCACCACCACCACCATCATCATCATCATCATCATCATCACCAGCATTTCTATAGTGCTTTAAAGTGGACAGAACTAAATATCAATGCAGTATCTTAACATGAGCCTCTCCCACTGGCCCCATGACAAAAGTGATACCTTATACAGATCAGAAAATTAAGGTTTAGAGAGGTTTCAGTGACTTGTCTAGCATCACAAAGCAAGTCTCTAGGAAGTACGGTCTGAATCCAAAGTCTTCCTAACTCCCAGGTTATTAGCTTATTCACTGTGCAATGCTCACTCATCCCTGTACCACTCCCAAAGTAAGGATGTAACACAAGGACCCCTCCTAGTCCTTTTCTCACTATCTACAGATGTCAAAGCTCCCATGGGTTCAACCATTATCTCTAGGCAAATGGCTCTCGAACCTGTATCTTACTGTCTCACCAGATCTCCAGTTATCTATTATAAACTACCTGCTGTATTCCTCCTCCTAGATATACCCTCCTTCAAGTCTCTCAGGTTCAGAACATAAGAGTTATCCTTGATTCTCCCTCTCCCTCCGCAGGAAATAATCCAGTTTGACTAGAGGAGAGAATGCATTTGAGTGAGTAACATAAGATAAGAATGGAAACCAGATTCAATCTAATGGGGGGGAGGGGGAATCTGTTAACAACAAAGCCCAATCAGTTGCCATATCTTATCAATTCTACCTCCCTAACATAACTCACTCATATTCCCTCCCCCCACCACTCCACCACTCCCACTTACATAACCAGAGGTTGACATGATGATCAAATTAGATATTTGTAAAGTACATAGCACAATCTCTGGAATATAGTAGGCACTTAGTACGTACATGTTTCTTTACTTTCCTACAGTTTGTTTACTAGGCTTACAATTATCTATTAATTTTATTCATGCATACATTCACTCATTTAACACCTGTTACCTGACAGCCTCCTCACTAGACTCCCTGTCTCTGGTCTCTACACTTCCTAATCTATCTTCTACACAGATGCCAAAACAATCTTCCTAAGCGTTCACATCCTCATCTCTCCATAGACAGATTATTGTACACATAGCACCCCACCCTCCAGAGAGAATGGAAGCTCTTGGAGGGTAGAGGCTGTTCTGATGCCACTGTATCCCTAGGGCCTGTGTTTTGCACAGAATATGAATTTAACAAAAGTTTAATTGAATTGCTGAATTAAGAAATAAATCACTTATTGTAAAGCAAGTCTATCTATTGTTTACTTGTGCCTCGTGATTAAATAATACCAGGAAAATATCTAATTTGCCTTATAGAAGGGATGAAAATGATGAAATTGCTGGAAACGGACATTAAGAAATATACTACAATATATCAAGGGGACAAAATGCATGAGCACTTTGGCAAAAAATCACACTTAAAATGAACCCAGTGGCCTATTTTAAGGGTTCCTATGAGCACTAGATTAAGGCAATAGGTAATGCACCAAAGAAGCCCACAGGAACCTCTATCTTCTCCAAGTGGAGCATATATTACCTTGAAAACACTTTTACCATGCAAACGTACCCCGTGAGTTTCACCTCCTAGGTTACACACATGTATCAATAAAACTATAAATAAAATAAAAGTTTTTATTAAAGGAACTGGGAAAATGTGAGTCTATTAATGGAAATATTAAAATGGCCCCAAACGACCATCCTAACCATTTTTTTCTGATGATATTTCACAAGAAACACAAGTCTCCTCCCCCCCCCCCCCCCCAACTTACTCCAGAAGTTTTCACATCTCATCTGCCTATAAAAACTCTAATCATCCTTCATGGTCAAACACACTCTACTTCAGCCCCCATTACCCATGTCCTTCCCATGAACTCCTAAAGCACTCCTTTATTGTCCATACCACTTATTTGCTACCAACAGACTTATTATTCCTGTAGTACTTAGCCCAAAGGATTATTCTGAGGAACAAATGAGGAAATGGATGACAAATATTCTGTTAACCTTATGGTGTAATGGACAGAGAGCTGGTCTTGGAGACCAGAGGTCATGGTTCAAGTCTCATGTCAGACACTTTCAAGCTACAGAGCCACTTGATGCCCCCGAGGGAATTCTAAGGCTCTAAAGGGCAGAATACTTGCTGGTCTGCCATGGTAAAGAAAGTTTCTTCCCCGGCAGTTCCCTACACTAATGAAATCAGAGGTTCAGTCCAAAACAAAACAACAAAATACAAAAACAGACAGTAACAACAAAAAAACTCCTATATAAATGTCAACCACTGCTATTCAAATAATTGTTTATTTTAGGCCTGAGAGAATAACTTGCTAGGCAGCTAGGTGGTCCAGTACATAGATCACTGGACCTGGAGTCTCAGTTCAATTGAAGTCCCAGACATTTACTAGCTGTGTGACCCTGAGGAAGACAGTTCATTTGTTTGCCTCAGTTTCCTCAACTGTAAAATGAGACTAATAATTCACCTGCCTCCCAGGGTTGAAGTAAGGATCAAATTACATTTTTAGAGTGTCTGGCATACAGTAGGCACTTAATAAATGCTTGTTTCTTTCCTTTCCTGTAGTTTGCTTGCCTGTGCCAGAGCTACCTATTAATTTTCTTCATACGTTCAGTCAACATTTTGTACATGCTTACTATGCATAGAGAACTTTACAAGACACAGGTAGAAGGCCCAGTTTTGAAGCTAACACTGTTTCCATGATTAGAACTCTGAAGAATCCATTTGAAATAGTTTATTAACATCTGCTCAGATTTTATCTACACATAACATCTCTATTATGAAAGGAGAAGGAGGAGGCAGGATCAGGCGCCTTTTGTTTTCACCTGGTACAACTCTTTCATTTCTCCAGAAGAGGTGGGGCCAATGTGCACACAGAAGGAGGTGATAGTAATACTGAAGCATTTAGAGGGCTCAGTTCAGGAATCTAAATTGCATTTAATTGTTAGGAGCAAAAGTTGGAAGAGTGGAGCGCAGAGCTGCTGGTTACAGAAGGATTGCCTGAGGGATACCCAGTAATTAGTGCTGGTCTTGATTGCCCACATTGTGAGATCTCTTTTCAGAGAGAAAAATCTCTCATAAAGGAGGCACTGAAATGCTCAGTGTGAACCCTAAAGAGCCCATCATCTGCTCCGCAGAAATACACAGACACCTCTCTTCTCCAACTCAATTCATTCAGGCTCACAACTTCATCACCACCGGCAAGACATCGGGCTATGTAGTGCTTTCAAATGCTTCAGGTACATCATTTTGTTTCAGTCCAAAAGAACCCGTCTATTAATAACCAGATCGGATTTAAAATGTGGAGGTTTTCCTTCTGAAAAATTCCTAAGGCCCATATTTAATGATTCCCATCCTCACCTACAACTTCTCATTTTGAAAAATCGTAGCATTCAATTCCCTGACTTGAGATTCTGAAATCCTTAAATCTATTTGTTTTGACCAAGTCTCAGACTCCCCTGCTGTAGGAAACTCCAGTTAGACAGTTCTCTCAACCAGGGCATATCTACAATTGTCTCGTAACATGGTCTTGGAAAGTCGGAGATCTTAAGTCAGTCAGTCACCAACCATTTATTAAAGCCCCTGCTCTATGCCAGGCATGGGTGCACAAAGACCTGGACAAGACCAAAACAAATGAACAAGTACAAATGTGCCAGGCACTGTGCAAAGCTGGGGAAACAAAGAAAGGCAAAAATCTTAGCCGTTAAATGAGTATGCCCCAAATAGAGTGCCTAATAAATCCCTAATAAATGCCCAGTAAATCAGATTATTTCTTAAGGCTGTTTGTTATTCCTTAGGAAAAAAAAACACACAGATATATTCCTTCTCCAGTTATCTCTTTCAGATTTTCATCACACATATCTCATTTGTCATCTACAGGAAAGTAATTTTAAAAGTCAATTTCAGATTTTTAAAAGAGGATATTAGAAAAGACTTCATTAAGAACTCTCTCTGATCACAATGAGCAGGCATGATTCCAGAAAAGCAATGATGAAGCATGCTACCAATCTCCAAACAGAGAGACTGAGAACCAAACATGCAGAAACTCATTTTTTGGACTTGGACAAAGTAGAGATTGTTTTGCTTGACTATGTATATATGTTTTAAGGGTTTTATTTTTCTTTTCATTTCCTACCCCCCTTTGGGTAGAAGGTGGGAGAAAAAGAAAATAAATGCTTATTAATTGGAAAAATAAAAGTTAATTTTAAAAGGAGACAGTTAGATAAGAAATAGGATTGAGTTGACTGGTCCAGATGTGACCATAATGAAGCCCCCCTTACCTTCTTACAGCCTCACAGAATTCCCCATAAGCACAATTAACAACTAAACTTAATTAGACTCCCACCACAAAGCCAACCCGACTGGACTGCCTCCATTTGCCTTCGGTCCAGTTTCTTAATCTGCCAATTTGCCCACTCCCCCAAACTGTGGGTCTCCCATTCCTCCCCTTCTTGCCCTCCTATGCCAAAACTCACCCAGTGGTGCAGCCGCTGCTCTGGCTGCTGCTGCTGCTGCTTCCTGGGATTCTGCCTGAGCATTCTTCTGCTCTCCACAGTTAAAGTAAACAGCTTCATAACCCCTGTCCCTGGACTGCTTTGCTTTTAAAGATGACTTGTTTTTAAAAGCGAGAGACCCAAGCCAGCAGCTTCTTAAGCTGCTGCTCTTTCAAAGACAGCTGACACACAGTGGGGCAGCCCCAGCACTGGCTGCCCCTCAGGTGGGAGAGGCGAAAGACCTTTGATAATTATGGCTCCAAAAGCACAGGCGCCCTTTCAAGATTTTTTTTATGGGCAAAGGAAATGCCCTACTTTGACCCCTTCATATAGGAAGCCCCAAAGAAAAGTTCAATTAAGTGATGACTGAAAGGGCTCTTTATGGTGAAATGGGGCCCCCAGTTGCAGACCCATTACTGAGCCAACATACATATATATCCATTTCTCCAGGAGCTCGTCAAAATCAGTCAAATGGATGCAATAAAATCCAGGCAAAGCAACAATATCACTGAATGTCATTGCTCCATCTGATACAAATTACCCTGATTTCTTTCCCCAGTACATGTACAGCCCTGAAGAACGGCCAGGGGCTTCTTTGGGCCACCTAACTGCAGGATGCCACAGTAACAGCATATGTGAAATAAAAAAATGCCTTCAAGCAGGGAAGGGGGAAGGGAAGGTAAATTTTCCATCTGACTGAAATTACCAATTGGGTTGGCATAAGAAGCTGTATTACTAGGATTTCAATCCACTTCAGGAATGCTGACCACAGGGAAATCAATTTTAAAAAAAAATCAGAACACTGTGGTTTCTTCAGGTTTCAGTTATCAAAAAAAAACTATTTAATTTTGTCCAGCAAACACTGCCCAAGTAATGGGTCATTATCGAGGAGTAATCTAAACAGCTTTCATACTTGCCATTTGATAACGGTGTTTTGGAAAGCACTAAGAAGAAGATTATGCAGGAATGCTTATTCATATTTTCCTTCCTTCACTAACTCAAACAAGCAAATCAGGCATATTTTGAAATCATAGCACAAAAAGGTGATTATTTTCAATAGAGAGCAATGTTACAAAGATGCTGGGGAAAAGTGTCCCAAACAAGGCAGGGAATTAATGGTCCCCCTGTATTCCGAGCTGGTCAGACCACATCTGAGTATCATGTTCGGTTGTAGGCACCACATTTGAGGAGGGACATTGACAAACTGGAGCACATCCAGGACTGCAACCAAGCTGGGGAAACACAGAATGGTCTAGAAGGTCTAGAAATTGTTATCCTGGCATTCTCCTTGCTCCACATTTCAGTTAGTCCATTTTGACCCTGGACCATCCCTCAGCTCCAATTAACTGAGTCACTGCAATTTAGAATGCCTTCTTATGGAGGAAAAGGGATTAGGGTAGGAGGCAAGAGCCAGAAAATGTTAGTGTAGTATAGCTGAAGTTAAAAATGAGATATTATTTTGAAGCTCTCATAAATTAGTAGTCCTGTAAACACTAAACCTCCCTTAGTACATTGGCATATCTCTTTAATCTCTATTCTCATGCCAAAGTTCATTAAAATAAGTTTGAAAAATCATAGAGGATCTTTTGGGAAAAAACAGGTGCCATTTTGTTTCAAGATGGCAAACAGTCATACACAGAACTTAAGGTAGATTTTAACAACATTTATACAAACTGTACATAATGGAGAATTGGGGGAGGGTTGACAATGCTCTTTTTCTGTTCTTTTTTCATGTATGCAAATTCTTATTTGTAGATGTTTTGTCAAATTCAAAATAATAAAAATCAATAATTTAAAGTAAGAGCCTTTACTAAGGTTATTTGGTCAAAATCAATTAAGCCTAAGTTATCATGGCACAGACCACACAAACAACTACAATCTCATTGAAAAAGGGAGGTAAAGGGAGAAGAGAATAATGATGTCACTCCTTACTGTAGCCTACCCATGCTACAGCATGGGGCTTGGAATCAAGAGAATTTGTGTTCATGAATTCAAATCTGATCTCAGACACTTACTAGCCATGTGACCCTGGGCAAGTCACTTAACCCTGTTTGCCTCAGTTTCCTCATCTATCAAAAAAAAAAAAGAGCTGGAGAAGGAAAGCTCTCCAATATCTTTGCCATGATTACCCCAAAACGGAGTCACAAAGAGTTGAACATGACTGAAACAACTGAACAAAAATGATCATGGACAAGTCACTTAACCTTTCTGAGTCTCAGTTTCCTCATCAGAAAAATAAATGGCAACAATAGTAACTATAAGGGTTATTTCTCAGGGTTGTTGGGATTAAATAACAGCTCATGTAAAGTTTACCATCCTCAAGGCACATCTCAATTATTATTATTAAAAATGTGAGTACAAAGGGCTGTGAAAACTTCAAGGAGCAATTGGGATTGGGGAAGTCTTCATGATGGATGTGGCATGTAGAGTAGATCTGGAAGGATGGGAAAGATTCTGTTACATGAAAATAGTCAGCACATAAGGACTTACCCTATAACTTCACCTGGTTAGTGCTCTCACATCTATTTAAATCACACAAGATACAAGAAAAATTCCGGTTTCATGTTAAAGAAACCCAAATCCTAATAAAGAAAGTAATACTGATTTTGCTTCAAGAATGGCTCAGTCAGTTAAATTTAGATTAAAGCATTTTAGTGTTGTAGTTTTGTTTTATGAATTTCTTACATGTGATAGGGTGAACTTCAACAAACTATTTCAAAATACTCTCCCCATAGTAACTGAATTCCCAGACATTTTTTAGAGTTCAAAGCATTATGGAACTGGAAGACTGTTTTGCAAGAGATAGAAAGGAAAGAAAAAGGCAAAGATAAATGGATATTTTTAGGAATGAAGAACAGGAGTGTACTCTAGTGTTCATTCTTGGGACCAGTTCCATTTTTTGTAACTTTCCATGAATGATTTGAAATTCAAATACGAACTAAGGTCTCTGAATTCACTCATGACACCAAGATCTTCTAAGTAGTGAAATATCAACTTAACAAAGACAGACTAAAATACAGAATAGTGACAGGTGAGCTTCAATATGAATAAATACCAGGGAAAGAGAATCTAAACTGTATTTGTACTATTATGGATGCTGAGCAAAAAATAATAGCCTAGGAAATGAATCCCTTAAGTTATTATAGAATGTACCTAAATGAATCAAATTATTCATTGCTACAGCTAAAAAGTTCAAGAAAATGCCTTGTTTCATACGTAAGAGTAATTTACAGTTGAAGATGATCTTGGGGCTTCCAGACTCTAAGTACTATCTGCAATTCTAATCTCCAATACTTCAAAGGAATATAAAGACCTAATCAACATAATTTTCATTTTCACCCTAAGCTAGTCACGCCATAATTTCCCTTCTAAGATGAGGAAAATTGTATTAGTATTCTACATTCCTTCAAATTACCACCACCACTATAAGTAAACACTTCTAGGCATCATCCATATACTTAGGGTACCTTTTTTGTCTTTAATTCACTTTGTGGACATCCAGATGGTATCCAAGGGGATGTTCTCTATAAAGAAGGTAAAGGAAGTAGTAGATACAGTGGAAAGAACACTGGACTTGAACTCTGCCACTTACGAGGTGGTACAGTGAATGGAGTGTCAGGCCTAGAGTCAAGAAGATCTAAGTTCAAATCCAGCCTCAGACATTTCCTAGCTGTGTGACCCTAGACAAGTCACTTAACCCTATTTGCTTCAGTTTCCTCATCTACAAAATGAACTGGAGAAGGCAATGGTAAACCTCTCCAGTATCTTTGTCAAGAAAACCCCAAAATGGGTCACAAAGGGTCACACATAACTGAAAACTACGAAAAAACAACAAAACTTTCTTGGGGTGGAGGAAGGGGGAAGATGGGGAGAAAATCTAGAACTCAAAATCTTATGGAAGTGAATGTTGAAAACTACAAATAGATCATTTTTTTTAAACACAACTTACTACGTTTATGACATTGGGCCTCCATTTCCTCCACTATTCAAAATAAAAGGGTTAGACTAGATGCCTAATGTCACTTCCAGCTCCAAATCTATGATGCTTTGGATTTCTAATACAGCTCCACTACTATGAGCTCTGCCTAAAAACTCTAAATAAAACAAATTTATAGTTTTCAGTCTTTAAAGAAATGACACCAATGTAAAGAATCATAATACATAATATTACTTAAGCTAGAGAGCTACAAACTAAATGCTATGTGACATCTATAAACAAAGACCTTTTTTAAAAGAGACAATCAGGAAGAACGCCTTAAAAAGTCGAATTTGCCAGATGGAAAAAGAATCTCAAAAGCTTTCTGAAGAGAATAATTCCTTCAGAATTAGAGTGGAGCAAACGGAAACAAATGACTTTATGAGAAATCAAGATACTATTAAACAGATCCAAACAAATGAAAAAATAGAAGGCAATGTGAAATATCTCCTTGAAGAGACAATCAGGGGAGATGTGAGGAGTTACTATTTGAGTTTGGCTCTAAAATATAGGTGGAAATTCAACAGAAAAAGGAAGAGGGATGATATTCCAAGCCCTGGGAAAGGCATGAGGCAAAGCGTGAACAACATTCATATAGGGAAATAATGAGGTAAGGCTGGAAATGAGGAACGGTACCAGACTGTGAAGGGCCTTGAATACCAAGCAAAAAAAAAAAAAAAGAACTACATTTGCTAAGATATAGGGAGCTAATGAAGACTGTTAATAAAGTAACAAGATCAGATCTATGCACAGGAAAGATTATCCTGGTTTCTATGAGAGGTGGATCTGAGAAGAAAAAAAAAATAAGATGCAGGAAGCCTTGAAAAGTGGCTACTGACACCATCGTGGGAGTTGGTAACTAGTTCCTCTTCTGTAACAATCTAAAGGATTCAGGGTTTTCATGAGGTTTTCAGTATATAAGCACCATACTGCCCTTTGAGAACAAAGATTTATTATCTATTTCAATGGGCTTATATTTATCTCTTGGCTGGATTTTTACCTATCCATACTCTACTTCATTTCTTGAGTTATTTTTTGTAAAGGCTTAAGTTTGTTAACTCCCTTAAGAAAATACAATGAAGGCTGCATATGATTAAATATCAGTTCTAAGGAAAGACAGTTGATATTGACTTCCTGGGCACTCTCTCTGTTCTATAATCCTTTGAAATAAAAAATAAGTAATGACTGGTTACAAATGAGTAAAGGAGGAAAAGACCAGAGTTATAGTAAATAGTGATATGCACAAGAAATGGCAATATGAAGTGCTATGATTTTTAAAAGTACACATGGAATGGTAGAAACATTGAGTTAATCCTTCCAATATACTGAACATAGATAAGTTTATTCATACTTCTACATCTAGTTCTGGGTTACACAAACAAAAAGGGGCCTTAAAGATGCCTTAAAAAGCTAAAAAATGAAAAAAAAAAGGTTTGGGAAAACAAGCTGTCACAAAAAACTTCAAAAGAAATGAAATCATTTACTTTTGGAAAGAGAATGATGAGGGCTCAACTATCCAATGAAATATTATATCATACTACCATGAAGGATCTCTGTTAGATGTTGGGACCCATTGATTGAGGACAGGTAGTTCCTTTGAACTGGAATTTTTTTTTAAGTTATAAAACATGCTACTCATGATCACAGCTGGAATTAAGCAAAAAAATATGGTTACTAGTGCCAAGTTTATTAATTTAACAAGTATTGATTGTGCACTCTGTAATAGCAAGCACAGAAGTAGTCCACACCTTGCTTCAGCTATTGAATTAACACCTTGTTTCAATTCAAGTTTCTTTTGAGCCTTGTATCAAGTCTGTTAAGAAACAGAATGTATGAACTCCACAACTTGTGAACCCTAGAACTTGTTAACTCCTGAGGAGGAGCTAATGACCATATATAAGGAGAATCCCAGGCTAGAGACAGCTGAAAAGGGGACTCTCATGGTGGCAGTCAAGAAGGAGAAAGCTTGTGGTGTCCAGCGCTCTGTTTGTCTGCTCTGTCTGTGTTGATGTTTGTGATACTTTGTACAGCAGCCCTGGGACCATGCTGGAAGCCCTGAAAGAGGATTTTCTGGTTATATGTTTGCAGAAGTCCTAGAGGAGGGTTTTGGAGGTCCTGGGACTTTACTGATGATTTGTGCCAACCTCTTGGACCTTGTTTGTGGGTCTGTGTCGATTTCTATGTTGATGATTTGTGTTGAGTTCTCAGACCTTGCTGGTGGGTCTTAGTTGATTTCACAGGCAGAGGGTGAATTGATGACAGTGCCAGCAATGTATGTGAATATTATTGTGGCTCTGTCAACCTTTGTCTTCCCAGAAACGGGAACTGTGAAGGACTTAAGTTGGACTGGACACTGTGAACTTCAATATGGAAAGGGAACTGGATGAAGAACTGGACAAGGATCTGGAAAAGGAACTGGGAGCTGCCTGCCTTTGAACCCAAGGTGATAGCTGGAGCTGAGGACCATGGAAGAGGAACCATGGAAGCTGAGAGCCAGCCTTGAGTGAAGCTGAAAGAAGACTTTATTTGGATATTGTGTACTGACTGAGAAGATTATGATTTACTGTGACCTAGGGGTGGAAAACTTTGACTTTTGTACTTTGCGATTGAATTAAGGATTTTGTGATCTACTAAATGAATATACCTTGTTTATGATTGGAAACTAAACTCCAATTGAGACTACCACAGGGGTGGAGTACTTTGACTTTTGTATTTTGTGTCTCTTAAGGAGGCAAGGTTGGATTATTGAGTTACTAAGTGATTGACTGGCTAAATGACTGTACTTTGTTCAAAACTATGTGACCACTGTGGTGAAAACTATGTGGCCATTTTAGTGATAAGTTGTTGAGTTGTAACATTGTGAATGCTGTACCTTAATTTTCTGTGAATGTTTTGTTCTGATTTGTTATTTAATAAATCCTCCTAAAATACAAAAAGATAAACTTTTCCTGGGTTCCTTCCAGTCTTATAATTCTTATTCTTCTTAGAGTAGTCTTAAAAGGCTCCTACAAATGGCCACACTCTTGAAATCCTACCTATAACTGCATATAATTCAAAGCAAATCATAGACATTAAGTTGTACTTAATTTTTTTTTTTGGTAACTTGAGGCTGTTAACCAAAAGATTTGATGTAAACCAAGAAAGAAACTGATCATCTGACAAACATATTTTATAATGTTGTATTAATCTATATATGTCCAATATTCAATGTTAGAAGGTTTTCTTGGGAATCTTGGAAGCCCAAGAACATCCAGGATATAGAGATGAACATATATTATAGGCCAAAGAGAACCAGCTGTAACCTGGATACTTTAAACTTATAGAGTCACTGAATCCCAGGGCTTGGAAAAGAACTCAGAGACTTCAAATGAAGTATGATAAAACATACTTAAACTATGATCATGGCTATAAACTAGGAATCCTTGGGGCTGGGGGAAATTCCTTTGAGGCAGCTATGTGGCACAGTGGATAGAACACTGATAGGGAGACTGGAGTTCAAATCCAGCCTCAAGAACTTTACTAGCTATGTGACCCTCAGTAAATCACTTAATTTCACTTTGCCTCAGTTTTCTCATGTGTAAAGTAGGGATACTGTAATGGTAATGGGAATTTGAAGATCTTCCCTGCCTCTTAATAAGCCTAAGAGAATTTGAAGACCTTCCCTGATTTAAGGATTTTCTCCATCCCCTAATAGGCTGAATGTAATGACAAGGAGCCTGTGGTGGAAGGAGTTTGCTGAAGAATGGAGCAGAAACCACAGGAAGCTGAGAGTCAGAGCAGCTAGACCATGGGAGAGAGAGGACGCACTCAAGGAAACAGCACCTGTGAGTGCTGGTTTGTGGGAAGGCTAAAGGATGGTGTAGCTCTCTGCTGCGTTGTAGTATATTAACTTCTATGTTGCTCTGATGGATTCAGTTTCCTGATGTTGGGATTTGTTTTTCTTTTGTCTGAATAAATGTTTTACTTCTGTCTTCTATATGGAGAATCTGTTATATTTTGTGATCGAGAACTATGCTGGCATATTCACAGTCACCATCAACACTGTGAATATTGCATTGGTGCTACAGATGCCTGTCTTCCAGGGATGTTAAGGATAAAAAATGAGATCATTTTTGTACTTTGCAAAGTATATAAATGCTACTGATGCTAATGATGGCAATGATGGTGGTGGTAGTGGTGGTGGTGGTGGTGGTGGTGATGATGATGATGACGATGAAGAAATACAACTGAAATGGTACAGAGGATGTTTTAGATACAGTTCTGACAGAAAAGGGGGCAGCCCCTTTCCTTTCCCCTTAGAATCTGTCTTTGCTCTTACAGGGAGTAGGGGATGAAGGGAAAGATTCAAGGAAAGTAGAATCATAGAAGAGAAGTTATCTTAGTCCCCTTGCACTCTCAACTATTCCTTTAACTAGCAGACTGCAGGGCAATGAACAGAACAGCAGTGGGGAAAAGGCAACCCCCCCATGTCACTGCTTTATGCAGAGCCCACCACCCATGCTAATTTCAGTTTTATCTACAATGTAGATAGGAGGGAAATAGTCTTTTTTTCCTTGAAAATATCTAATGAGAGGCAACCTACTACATCCTAAAACAAACGATTCCAATTTGAGATAGCACTAATTTAGGGGAATGGCATGATCTTAAGCTTCTTCACTGACTTAGTTCACCTTTCTTACACTCATATTTCATGCATTTGAAGTATTCTTCTAGGGTACTTCATTGCTTAATTTTTTTTAGTTTGGGTTTTGTTTTTGTTTTGAGGGTTTATGTTTGTTTGTCTATTTCTGTCGCACTGTCTCCTGAAAATTTCTGGGTGTCTATTATGATAGTCTGCTTCCCATATTTAGATACTCTCTCTCTTCTAGCTTGGGACATACACACAGAATCGTTCTCTTTACGCCTTTCTTTTCAGTTTAGTGACCTCTTGATTATATTTACAAGACTTAAATCAAATACATTCTGGGCATCCCTTGTTAGATACACTCCCTCCCTGGCCATCAACCCATTATTCCTATATTTTCAACCATAGTTCAAACATTTAAATCCTCCATCTCCTTAACAAGCTGTTCACTTTCCAAATCTGCATCCAGCAGCAGTGATTATAACACCACCTGTGACCCTAAATTCTTGTTCAATTTATTGTGCAATCCTTCATAATCTTAATTCCCAGCGTGACCCCAAACCCACCTTACAACAGTTTATGTTTTTTCTTCCTAAATTGTAAAGTTCTCCCAAATCTTAGAACTGATTTCAAGATTAACTTCATCACACAGATACTCCAAGTACATCTTTCTGAACCAAGCGACCCACAGTAAAAACATTTTCAGTTCATATTCATTAGCCTTTCTGGTTAATTTAGACAAAGAAACTAGCACCAACATTTAAAAGAGTAAAATGCTTTTCTTCTTCTTTTTTTTTTTTTAGTAAATTCTTTTCTTTTTTTTTTTAATCTTCTCTAGATTCTAAATATACTTTTACTTCTTAAAGGATGGTAGAATCAATCCTGTGATTTCATGGTTGTAGGGAATACCCATTTGAGGAAAGTCCAACTACTAAGAGCAGTCAACACCTTCTCTGAACTTACAATCTTAGGCAGTTGGGTAGAGGACCTAGAGCTTAAGCTTAAGCTTTGCCCAGCATGACACAGCCACTATTCTGTAATGTGTAAGACTTAAACCCAGATCTTCTTGGTCAACTCTCTATCCACCAGGAGAAATAGAAAAGGATGGAAACTTCCATCAAACAATGTCTTACTTAAAAAGCAATAAATTCAGTGGGAAAAATTCCAGATTGAAGATTCTATCCTTTTGGAATGGAAAAAATAAAAATAAGATTTCAAAGAAATTTAGAAAATGTTTGCCCAGTTTGTTTTTTCCTAAGTTACATTATTCCCAAAAATTGGAAAGAACTGATCCTAAAACTTTTTGACAAGTTCTGAATGAAGAAAGACATAAATGATCCTAAATTTAAAAAACTTAAAACTTAAAAGTTTTTTCTAAAGGAAAAAATAAGTAATTTATTCTTTCACAGAGGAAAAAAAAACCAGAAAATTGCATGACTGTATCTGGACTAACTACACAAAGGCATTCTAATTAAAGTGTGACCAATCTCGGAATGATGACTCCCATCTGAATGTTCCAATACAACTTTGATCTTCAGTCTCTGAAATCAGGAAAGCAAGGAGGAAAATATTCTGTGATTCCATTTTGATTGTGCCTTTCTTTGCCTACTAAACCAAATATAGGGAGATGAACAATTTCTATGGTGATGGGCACCAATAGTTCAAGGCCATTATCACTATTTTTTTCTAATCACTATGGTAAATACTGATTTTAGCATAACATTGCACTCTCCCACCTTCATCCATTCACATGGACTATTCTCCACACAAGAATTCGCAGCCAATACATGTCCACTTTCTAAAACTGATCTCTCCCTAAAAAATCTAAGTCAAATATGACGTTGAAGAAGTCTTCCTAGATCACTTCCTCTCTAATCACCCTCTGGTTGAAAATGACCTTCCCATACTCAATTTTCCTACAGCATTTTGTCTGGCTCAATTTCCATTACCACATTCTACCTTATTTCATGTTTATTTGAGTACATATCATATACTCTCCCCTCTCCCATAAAATACAAACTGCTTAAAGATAGGGGGATTTTTTTTTTTACCTATGTATCCACAGCACCAAGCAGTGCCTTGCCTGTTTACAGTACCTGATTAATGAATACTTAACAGCATATAACACCAATATACAGATGAAATCTCCCTTTGTAGTGAATATCAATGTACTTAATACCTATGAGTAACTTTTTAAATAAAGAGCATCAGCTGTTATATACACTATAACTAAAGGGTGATATATTAATAAACCAGAGCGTATCCCTGCACAAGAGTGTCATCCCCTTTCATGCAGTTCTCTTTGAAGAATATACCATTTCTCCAAAGAGATATCTTTACTCAAAATAATTTTAGAAATTATCTTTTGTAACCACAACACATCTCTTCTAATTATATTCAATGTTGAACAACCTTCATCTTTAGAACATGGCTGATTTTTTTGAAACCACATGCATGGAATAAAGTAGGTGATGAGGCTAAGTAAGACATACGATTTTTATCAAATCCAATTTAAGACTATGGAGTTTTGAAACATGTCTCACAGCCCAGGCCATAACATCAATTTATTTTGGGTTGGGCAGAGAATCTATCTAATTCTATAGCAATGCCATTGTTTCAAGGCTAATCCCAAAGACCTTTTAAGTTAAAGGTATGAGCATCAGAATACATGTGATACAAGGTTCTGTCAGGATCACTAGAAGGATAGAGAAGTCAATGCTTAATGAATCATGAATGAAATAAAATCACAATGTGTACATTTTCATGTATTTGTTTTAAAGAAACACTCTGTAGTTACCAAGTCTAACATCCTTGAAAACAAGGAAGTTTCATAAACAACTATAAATTTCCCTTCCTAACCCTGTCTCTCCCTCTTTTCCTAACACTGGATTCACTCATCCTGAAGTTTGAAAAGAAAATCAAGGCAAATGACCTCCCACCAGAGAAAGATATTTGTTTCTTTCTACTGTAAAGCAGAAAATATGTAAAGAAAGCACTTTAAACTTGCCAGGGCAAAGTATTCAAATAAAGAAGTAGCCAGTAGCTGCTTTCCACTAGCTGGGGTGGTAGCAAGAGGTAGAATGAAATGCATCCTTCCCTCTATCTATGCTAACTGGCTACACTGTATTTCCTCACTCTAAAACCATGCCTTACTTTCTCTCACCATTCTATCTCTTGGAGTTTATGGGGAGGGGGTGTTATTAAACCAACATTCAGAGAGACCAGAATAATAAATACAGAGCAATAAAGGCAGGTATAACCTGCACTAAGACTTTTGGGACAACACTACAACATTTTAGATCTTACTCCACCATGAAAAGTCAGACTTTACAAAAGCAACCTGCCAAGATGCCAACCCCTTCCCATTGAGGAGGAGGGAAGGAAAGAGCCTAGCTTTCTCAATTCTTTTTTTTTTTCAATTTGACAAATATTAAGTTATCAACTACATGCAAAGGCTATTTGATCCTGGGAGAGATACAAAGTTTAGATAAGGTCGGGCTAGCTCTGGCTCTATATTAGATTCCTCTACATGTCCTCTGTTTTCTATTGGGACGTACTTACTCTATCATCTCACTCTATCCAATTCCATGCTATTAAGAGTCTTTGGGCCCCCTAACCCTCCATTCTCTCACCCTAATCCATTTATGTTATATGCTGACTAGCCCATATCTGTTATGGTTCTAAGCCTACCTTTAACCTAAATGTGTAAGCGAGACAAAAGCACTGGTAACTATCAGACATAAAGTTATGATACATGCATTAAAAAGGCAGAAACAAGGTGGTAGGTGACGTCCATGGGAGAAGGTAGATTATTGTGCTTGGGGATATGAGGAAGCACCTGAACTGATGAGCTCACAGATGCACAGCAGTACTAACACATGGAAGTCTAAGGACATCTTAGCAATGACTATGGGAACTGTGACATGTCATCTTTCACCCATGACAGAGGGAGATAGTCAAGTCTTGTTCTGGAAGATGAGGCAAAGTGGTTCTGCTGCTCACTACCTACGTGACCCTGGACAAATCACCTAGTGACTCTGCACTTCAACTTTCTCATTCGTAAAATAAAAGGTCCCACTAAATGAGAATTTGTGTGTGTGGGTTTTTTTAGTGTCATGGAGGTGGGGTGGGAGAGAAAAACTGTACAACTAGATCCCAAATAGGCAAATAATAAATCCTATGTATTTGAATTCAACTATTCAAATTTATAATTACATGAAATATGGCAAAATTGTCCAACCCAACAGAAATACCTAGTGAGAATCTGAATAATGTGAATCAGAATAATGTGATCAGGAAGGGATTTGTTATTGGAACTAATCTGAACCTAGCTACATTTCAATACAATTGGCTTCCTTTGTAATCCTATGTATTTCATTTTATACATTTAAAATATTATTCTGAAAAAGGGATCGCTAGGTCTCACCAGCCTGCCCAAGGAGTCAACAACACAAGAAAGGTTAAGAAGCAGTGGAACAGATGTTCCCTAAAGTTCCTTCCATCTCTAGCTGGTATGCTCTCCTTTGAGAGTCAGACAGCTTGACTTTAGTCAACTGAATCGTGACCTTTCAGTGACTGGAAGCACAGGCTGAGAAAGCAGTACCTCCATGGTTTATATATTCTCTATAAAAAGGGAGTACATTTGCTTAAGGAAACCTTACCAAAGATCCGAATTTCCTACTGTCATCTCCCCCAAGTACTCATTGTCAATAGCAAATGTCAGTTTAGTATAAATAGAAATGAACAGGACTAGGAGCATAATCTTGGTATCTGTGACTTTCTGCAGCCCTTGGCTTCTCTGGACATTAGGAAAAACAGAAAGAAAGCAGCTCTTAAGTTCGATGTGGGGAGCAAAGAAAATTTTATAAATAATATACAGTACCCAAGAAAATCAACCTCATTACTCCTACCCTCCACGCCAAAAATGGATAATGTTTTTTATTCCTTCTAGTACTATTTAGTTTAGTTACCTTCTTGAAAACCCAGAGTGGGCCCCATATGACTTTTTTGGGAAAAAAAAATCATGTGACCCTTGCCTTCTCCTCTATTCCCCTCCCTCAAAGGGGCAGTTAACAGCCTGGAAAATATTTAAAACTAAGTACTGTAGGATTTGAGAGAAATTAGAAGCTGTAGGGTGCAACGAACAGAGGAAATCTATCACAAAATAGCTATGATCTATCATTTGTAAGTGATATCTTGATCTCACTTTCTTCATGAGCAAAATCTAAATAATAATACTTGCCTAACTACCTCGAAAGACAATTATAAGGACAGTGCTTTAACTACATTAAAACCCTACAAACATGAAAGTTATTAAATTAGGCTAAAGTTGTTATTATTAAAAGGTATGTTTTAAGCAGGAGCAGTAAGTACTTAGTCTCCTAAGAAGGCCACTTTGGATTAGAAAACAAGATTTGGAGAGATTAAAAAATGTATAATGTTATGTTTTTCTAGTTAAATGTTTTAAAACATAGACTTTTAATAACAGCTAATGTCTGCAGCACACCATACTTGCCTTCTTATTTGAAATCTACTCCTTTTTAAGGTTTACAAAGCATTTTGTAGACATAAACTCAAGCTCAAAATCACCACTGTTATGATGTCTATTCTAAAGAAGCAAATGAAAACAAAAGTTAAGACATGTTTGGAAAAAATGCAGCAGGCCCTTTCCTTGATCAAGATGTGAGTGGATTAATCATTCATCCATCTGACCAAGAGAGCATCCCTTGGAAGAACCCTACCCTTGCATTACTTCCTGATTTTTTTTCCTAAATGAAAAAATGTTCTGTCTCTTCCTGCTCTGATTCAAAAATGGAAATTGCTGGATTGCTCCTGAATTATCAGGCCCAGTGCTCTTTCTGAGAAGTGCCAATGTACCCTATCCAAGGGTTTGGTAACATACTAAATGTGAAGTTTTACAATTTGATGGGCCCCATCTTCCTCTACTCCTTACCTCTAAATTCCTACTATTAAATTCTCTAATATATGAAACAACAAAGACATTGACCTTGGAAGGCCCCAGTTAAAATGCATATTACCTGGGAAGAGCTGTACTCTATTTCATTAGCACCCTGGAGAGAGTATTTTATTAGAAAGGCTGGTTGTCAACTCAGGCCCTTAGGGAACAGGTAATATTTAAGAGTAGGGAAGGAGGAACTAGGCAACAGATGAATAGGAATAGCATGAGAGTACAGAAGGGTGAGCTAAAGCTGTTGTGGTTCCTAGGGTGTGTGGGGAAAGGAGACCCAAGGAAGTGTTCAAAAGAGAATGGGCCAAGGAAGGTCAATTCCACTTCCTCCATAACTCTGTCAGAAGTTAGCTGCTTTCACACCAAATGTTTGCAAATGCTACTTTTTCCATGTTCAATATGAAGGGTTTATCTCTTTCTCTCCACTTATGTTGGAATTATAAACAAGAGCTATGATTAAGAGCAAATAGGATTTAGTTAGAGTGTGCTCTGGGATATGTTTTGGGAAGTTGCATGTCAATAAACATTTATTAAGTACCTGCTGTGTATTATGCTAAATGCTGGGGATAAATGCAAAAGGAAGCAAAAGATAGTCCCCATCCTCAAGAATCTTACAACCTAATGGGTGAAATAATATGCAAGCAAATATATACAAACAAGGTATTTTAAAATTTTTAAAAATTAATTTTTTTAATTTTTAAATATTTAAAAAATAAGAAGGAAGTACTAGAATTAAAAGGAATTATGAAAAACTTCCTGTAACAGATGAGATTTTAGTTGAGACTTGAAGGAAGCTAGGGAAGAAAATAAATGGTATTGAGGAGGTAGAAAGTTACAGATATGGGGGACAACCAGAGATAATGCTCAGAAATAAGTGCGGGATGGATGAATGGATTTCTAAATGGGGTATATGACCTGGATGAGTGCTGAAAGACTCATTACTAGAAGGCTGATTACCAAATTTTTTTTTTAGGGAAGGGGGGCACAAATCATGCAGATAGGTCACATTAGTAGAAAAAACTATAGATCAACGAAGTAATAGGTTTTTGGAAGTCTTAAAGAAGTAAATTCCTGTTTATCCTAAACTCTAACTGGCGGGGGTGGGAGGGTGGGGGGTGGGGAAGAGTGTCACACTAAGTGAACAAGATTAAATTTAAAAAGAGTTTTAAAAGCAGTCATCCTTTTAAAAACTGTCATCCTTAACACAAATACCCATCGTAAATTCCATGAAATGCACAAGAAGCAGGATGGTATGGGAGAAAAACTATTGCACTCAGAGAAGAGAATGGGGAAAGAGGAAGAGAAAAAGAGAGGGAGAGGGAAAGAGGAAGAGGAGAAGGAAGAAAGAGGGAGAGGGAAAGAGAGAGGAAGGGGGGAGGGAGGGAGGAGGAGAGGAGGGGGAGAGAGGGGGAGAGAGAGAGAGAGAGAGAGAGAGAGAGAGAGAGAGAAAGGGCTCTCACTGGTGAATGGCTGTACAAACCCGGGCTAGTTTATTTAGGTTTTCTGAGCCTCCTTTGTTTAAATGGAGATTATCATAATCTCAGCAGCACTTAAGTCATGGGGTTGATGTAAGGAGAGTCTTAAGGTGTTACATGTAAGCCTTAAAGTTTTAGGGGAATGTTAGCTATAATAACTTGTATAAATGAGCAATTCATTATTAATGTTATATAATCAAAGAGTAAGCCTCATCAATATGATAGGTACTACATTCAGTTCTACTATAGCGTATCTTAAAAACACAAATTTGTTCCAATGGAACTGATATATTAAGAAATATTTTGAGCATAATGCAAATCCCAATTTCAAGGTGACTTCTGCACAATCTCTTCCACAAGAAACTGCTGGTGGTGGTGGTGGTGGTGATAGTACCTGTCCTTCATTCTCAAAGAAAACCAATGACATCAGGAAGGTGATGCCATGACACGAAAGTGAATTGAGTTTAAGAGAGGGAGGGCTGTGCAAAGTCACCAGTCTCACTTTCTCCTCTGCAGCCATCTGGGTCCAGTGGCAAGATATAGATAGAATGACTAGTGAAAATACTGAAACATTAAGAACGCAGAAAACAGCACCACTTCACAATAACTTGCAAACTGAACCTTTCCAGCTTCCACATCCTCAAGCAAACTTTGGGTCTCTGTCTAGGTAAAGTGTGATATCTCCTGTATATCTCCTGGTACTGTAGGAGCTTCAAGATGAGAAGGGCATGAGGCCTAGCACCAGCCCAATGCCATTAGCCCATGTTGATAAGAAGAGTGTCTCCTATAGTCCCTCAGATGTTCAAATTCAGCCACTCAATAAAGGTGGTACAAGGACACTTCGAAAACTCTTTTGGGGCTGTAAAGGCTTTGGTGTTTTGGTGATAATAATTGGAATATTTTAAATTTCAACAGTTGTATAGGTATGGGTCCTTCCTCTACCTTTCTAGCATTCAAGGCAGAAATTCTCTAAGATAAATATCATAGATCACATGATCACAGATTTAGAGCTAGAAGGAACTTCTAAGGTCATCTCTAGTAAAAGTCCCCCCGACCTCCCATTTTACAGATGAGAAACAGAAGCCCACAAAGGTCAAATGACTTATCCAAGGCCATCCAAGTAGTAAGTAGCCACTCTGGGATTCAGACCATATCCTCTGAACCATATGGCCTCTCATAGGATCTTCTAGAGTTTCTGTGGACCAAAAATTTCATCTTCTGTTTTCTCCACTGCTACTGAGGATTTGCTTTCCCTTATCTCTTCACTTTTATCTCATGGTCTATAAGTCTCCCTCCTGCTCCACCCTCCCCAAGATGTGGATCCCCACTTTTACCTTCTCATATCACACCAGAACCCCATGAGCCACACAGGTGAGGAAGGCTATGAGCAATTATAGGGAAAAGGAAAAAGAAAAGGAAAAGGCAAGTCAAGTCAAAACTTGCCTTTCAAGAAAGTTTCTGTAGTGAAAACTTCGGTTTCAAATATGATACATTAATAGGATGGTATGATCCCCGGCTCCCAGACCACCATTCTTGACTGTCACTCTCTGCCAAATGCTATTGAAAGGGATGGGGCAGAAAATGCCAAAATCACGTGCTCCTCACTAGTCCTGCTATTCCTCCATCTTTATCTTCACTCCTTCCATTCCAGACACAATCCCCAAGAGGACTAGATGAGCTTTTCTCCCCTTCCAAAGAAGTATGAGATTAATGACTTCTCTGAAAGTCATTTGGGCCTCTAGCCAGGCATTAAAGAGCCAAACTCTTAGTCAAAACTCTAACAGTTTTCGTCAGTAGTATACCCTCCTTGGCACAATTTGACTAATATTTCCTTTGTACCACCAAGCAAACATAAACTAATGGGGTCCTGATTTAATAATCCCTCCCTTCCTAGGAACTCGCAGAGAGGACATACCTCCCAGAGTCAATCCTTGTGGATGGATTCTGAGTAAGGCACACAGACACCCATAAGGTGGTGTCAGACAAGGGTGAAAACCTATCACAATGAACATAGATAATTCCCTCGGTCACAGAGTCCTCTTGTTTATGCTTCATGCCTATTAATCTTTAGGCTGATACTCAGATCACCAGTATGTTGGTGTCCCTGGGATTAGTTCTTAAAGATCTATTTAATTGCTTTCATGGGGTGTTTCTGCTAATGAGAACAAACCTAAGACATGTTATCTCAATGACTAGTTTTCTGATGCAGGCATGGATATTTTTCATTATCTCTAATGCTAACATGTTTAACAAGCCAACTCTGTGGACCATACTTGTTCATATCAGTCCATTGGGTGTAGGAGAATGTTTTCTTATTGTCAGTTTGCAGCATAGGCAACTCAAATCCTGCTCCTCACTCCAAACCTCTATACACTGTCCTCCACATTCCAAGAATAGTGAACTATTGCTGAAGACTTAGTATGCTCTCATTCTCAATGCTCAGTAGATAGACAGAGGTAGAGATTATGGATAAAGAGGGCACCTCATTTCATTTCTCAGGCAGGAGCTGGGGAGATGCACTCTTGGCACTCTCAAATTGGTAGAGAAGTGAACAAGTTATAATTATTATTAGTATTATATTTCAGGTGCATTATAAGTTAAACAGGTTTGTAGATTATATTGAAAAATAAACTTTATCAATAGCAATGTTGTGGGTAAATGCATTTTGAGTTCCAAATAGCCAATTTACAAAAGAACCTTGGGAATGTAACTCACTCAGTAAGGTGCACTGCCTGCAGCCCGGCAACCTGCCTTAAAGGTTTCTTATGTACTGCCAACTAAAACAAGAAAATTACTCAACTCATCATCAGTGGTCTGTTTCTTTCCACTGGGTACAGACCCATTTGTGACTTGCAAAAGTACATAAACATTTATATAAAAAACCAAATAAATAGATGAACAAATGAACAAATGAATAGATGAAGAAATGAATATGAATAAATTATAAATCAATGTACAAAGCCAGCTAAAATGTTAAATAATCTGAAAATTATAACAACTCTGTGGTTTAGATGAGAATTTTTGGCTTTCAATGAACATCACCATACTGAGCAAGCTTGTCGACTATATCAGCTTCAGGAAATTTTTTTTCCTATCAATCACATATCAACATCCTTCCACACACCTTCCTCCTCAAAAAAAAAAATCTAACTTTTGATAATATTTTTTAAACAACTTAAACTTTTCAACTTAGAAAAATGCAAAAGGAAAAAAAGGTTTAATTAGGAACAAGAAATGCTAACAACACTAAATTTTAATTCCTGTTTACAGCAAACCAGTTGAGAAAGTGGGGGCTGGGGATTGAGAGGGGAATAAAAAAGAGAGGGAAGGAGAAAATCTGAACCTTTGCTCACAGCACTGTTCTTCTGGCAATGCCCTCTTCCCCCATCTTTGAATGTTTATCTTTCAGGACCTAGATGATAACCTTTCTCTAGGAAACCTTCTCTTGCCTAAATGATCTCTCCCTCTTCTGAATTCATAGTACTTTTTGTCTATACCTACCACTTAACTATTATCTAACTGTAAACAATATTTTGGCATCTCTTATACAAGGCGTCCCAAAAGTCTTAGTGCAGTGTTAAGCTTTATTAGCTGTGTTGTTCCTTAATTTTTCACGTTCTGAACTTATCACACAGCAGCAGACTGGCACAATGCAAACACAACCAGACAAAAGGCAGACGACCCAGGTTCTGAAAACTGCTATCTACTATGACCTTGGCCAACACCCTGCCCCACTCTGAACTACAGTTTTCTCCTCTCTAAAATAAAGAGACTTAATGTTTCATAGGAATGTACGTGTAAGAGTCCGTATCAGATTGCAAGTCATCTTGGAGAGGGAGAGGGAGAAAATTTAAAACTTGTGGAAGTGAATGTTAAAAACTAAAAATAAATAATTTAATCAAAAAAAAATTTTAAGGAAAATAATTTTAGAAATAAGGGACTTAAACAAAGTGATTCTATTAAGCAAAGAGAGATGGAGGGGAAAGGAAAAGACCATAGCTCATGGCCCAACAATCCACCTTGGATTGTTGAGATGAGATCAGTGGCTCCAATTCAACAGGGGGAGAACTCTTGTACCTGACACGGCAGAAAAGATCCAGTGAGTCCCAAGATACCTAACTGTGCAGGGACTGAAATGGACAGAGAAGATGGAAACAAAAGGAAAGATTAGGATTCAAGAAATCTTTTAAAAAGGAGCCTTTTGCTTCCACCAGCTCCTCTCTCCTTGGTCACAAAGACATTTCTAGCTCAGTGTCCTTAAAAGGGGACACAATTTTCTGAGTAGCCCATCTAGACCCAGCAGTTTCACATATGAAGTGATACTTGAGCAACAAAGAAACATTCCAGGGTCCTTTGACAGTTGTGGGCAGTATTATTCATCTAACCAAATTGTGGCACTGAAAAATTATTTTTTCTCAGCTGTTTATGATCCCTCCACTGCCATACGAGGGAGGGGTCTGCCACCATGCCACAACAAATATCAAGTTAAACCTCTTATTTTGATCTCTACATTCCTCCCCTTTCTCAAATTAGTGGGTCTAGCATCTTTGCCACACAAGCAGGGGCAGAGAATAATCCAAGCTGTTAGCGGGTTGGCGAGCAATCATGGCCCAGGGAGTCACAACTCCTGCTGGGAAAGCGACAGACAAACACGAGGAGAGTTCAATGGCAGGCATGGACAAATTGCAGCTCTCCAAATGTGGTTTCCCCTTGGGGAACTCCGCAAAGTCACTACAATTCTAGGGAACTATTTTCTTCTTTCCTTGTGGTTCCAAGATAATGGATAAATTGACTATTGCATGAGACCAGGAGACTTGCTTCTGTGGGAACTGTTATTGCAAACTCTGCCTAGGACAGCAGAGACCATCTCCAGGGTTTGGGAGCCTTTGGCCTCAAGGCCACATGTGGCCTTCTAGGTCCTTGCATGTAGCCTTCTGACTGGGTCCACGTTTTACAGAACAAATTCTTTTATTAAAGGGATTTGTTCTGTGAAGTTTGGATTCAATCAAAGTGCCACATTTAAGGACCTAGAGTACCCTCAAGTGTGGCCCTTCGACTGAATCCAAACTTCACAAGAACAAATCCCCTTAATAAAAGGATTTGTTCTGTAAAACTTGTACTCCATCAAAAGGCTTCACCCAAAGACCTAGAAGGCCACATGTGGCCTCCAGGCTGCATGTTGCCCACCCCTATCTAGTCCATTGTTTCCCAGATCAAATTGTGCTATAGATAGTAAAACATCTAAATCTTCTACTGAGGATGACTCATGAGCTGAACAGAGAAAGAAAGGAGAAGGAAGGGTTTGGTCAGTCTGTGCTTTTTTTAAATTTCCTTTTTTGCAAGCTTATAAATTTAAGAAATGAAGAATTTTGATGTTCTAAGTTTTTCATATCAGAACAAATACAGACTAGTCTATGGGGAGACTGGGGTGCTAACAGACTGAGAGGGGAAGAGGTTCATAAGTATTGTTGCTTTGGAGAAGCTTCTAAAATTCCCTCTCTACTTCTCATGGCTATAGGAATGGTTGTGAATGGAAAAGAAGACAGAATACAATTCTGCAAGGAATACTTAAGGATGTGCAAAAGAACATAAGAAGAATCCTGGCATAAGGTAGCATAGGGGAGCTAGAAGCCAGACTGGCATGGTGAGCGCAAAGCATGAAAAGAAAGGCCGTAGTTGTGGTACACACACGTATGGGGGCATGTATTAAGTGTGAGAACACTATGTTAAAGCAAAAGGATGCAGATAGGAGGTTTTATGGCCACCGTGCTATATCTCCATTGATTCTGAATAAATCAATTAATTAATGAAGGTATGACTTGTGACCTGGTTGTTAGTACCTCCTAGCCAGCTAATAATAACTACTGAGCCAAAAGGAAAGAGTTTTAAGTTCAACGTCAGTGGTGTCAAACTCAAATAGAAACCATTTTACTCCGTACCATACATAAGGATCCCTGCCTACCACATACTGACTTAGAAAACCATATACTAACACTGTCTATGCTCTATTTTTTAAAATTTATTTTGTTCATTATTACCCAATCACATTTTAATCTGGTTCAGGCTACACTCAGGTCTACTATGGGCCTCACAGGCTATGCTTCTGACATTTCTGTTATCTACACTACTGCTACCAGAATCATGGGACAGGACAGCTGGTATCTAGGTTTCTATTTTCAAGGAGAAAGTGAGGGAGGAGGAACACAGGGGAAAGAATATACTAGGCAACCTAAACACAGCATTGGTCAACAAACCAGGGGTTAGAAAACACTGATCTGATCCAACTCTCTCTTTTTTACAACTAAGCAAATTGAAGCCCAGATGTTAAATAATTTCCTCTTGGTAAACCGACTAGTTAACCAACTCATTGCCTCTAATGAGAAACTTTAAAAATATAAAACTATTATCAAGTCTATCCTACCATGTGTAATCAACCAAGTTTCTTTATGTAAATTCACTCTAAATAGATTTTTATGCCAGGAGGTACAATAAAAAAGTCATATTCACAAAGCATTCTAAGGCTGTCTCCAAGACAGATACCAAATACTCCAAAGAAATGGAAAAATTTGATCACAACCTGTTCAGATAATCTTAAAAAAAACCACAGGGATTAAGAGGCCTTTGTAGCACCTATCTTGTTGGTTATCATCGTGACCCAGGCTTGCTTCAAGCCTCAGACTAAGCACCACCTTCTCCAGTAGGTCTTTCCTGGTTCCTTCCCAGCTGAAAGTAGTGCTTTCATGTTTAGGTTTCCTTTATATATACTTTTTTATGTATCTTGTTTCTATAGATATATGTACAAGCTGTCTTCTCTGCTAAAATCGTAAGATCTTTGAGAACAGTAACTTTCACTTTTATCTTTGTAACCCCAGTGTTTAGCACAGTGCCCATTACGCAATAGACACTTAATAAATGCCCAGAGAATTCATTTTCTGAATTCTCCGTTTCTGATAATAGTGACAGAAATTCATTTTGATTTAGAAAAAAGCAGAATCCATACACTCTCAAAACAGTAATTTTTCAACGAAGTATTGAGAGAAATGATTATTAATAACCAATATCCTGAGTTCCTGCTTTTTAAAGTTCAGTTTCTTGAAAGGCATTGCTGATAACAACATTGGTCTAACTTTCTTGTTCAAGATTCCCCTGGTGGAAGCTATTGTGATCTGCTCAGGCTTGGGTGAAGTACAAATTGTCTGAATAGACAGCCCAAAGTTGGGGGTGCTTTCAGTATAATGACAGTTTCCCTGTCCAAAGGTGACCTGATGTCACCCTCGGCTCCTCATTTTAATATATCTCACCTCCTTTTGGGTGATCCAACCAGAGTTGATTGTTACCCCACAGAAACACCTATTCTCTGAAGGGTATATAAACTGTGAGCCCACCATCATGATTATCTTATGTCCAAGAAAGATGACCAAACAACCATCCTTTTATTAATAATGTGCTGGCCTTATTAATAAAATGATTAAAATACTCAGAAACCATATCCCTTGAACCTTTTTATCTTTACAGTATATTTGGACAAGTGATAGTTCCTATAAATAAACCAGACACAAAGCAAACTTTCTCTGTTGTTTCATTCCTAACTTTGTCCCATTAATGTCAAAGAAAAAACTTATTTGTATGTGTAGTCACTCAATTACATGTATATCTTTAAAGGAAAGTAACTTCCCTCATTATTGTGATCTCAGTTTTCATTCTAAAAATTATGTATATGCTTATGCATATCACATATATGTATGTATATATACATGTATTCTTCCCAGAAAATGATCACAAGCCTTGGTGTAGTCAATATAAAATTATAACACTTGAGAACTTTTTTAAAAAATCCTTTTCCAACAACGTACCTTCTAAAAAACAGAGTAGCATCTTAGAAGAATGCTTCAAATGCTCCACCCATCCCATAGGTATTTACATCATTTACTACCACCTATCCCCTTGAATCCATGGTCAGGAGATATCAGTTTTCCTGATGCAGCAAACTGCTTTCAAAACAGGAAGCCATGAAACAAAGCAAAACATGAAATTTTAGCAAAACTAAATTTTTTTAAAAAATCAGATTATTAGATAAGCATTTCTGTGCAAAGTTTTTAAAATTAATTTTAAAGCAAAATCACTTTTAATTTTCCATTATGTCTGTTGGGAAAGAAAGGTGTATAAGGGAAGATAAAAAGCCTAACTGGCAGACTGGAAGGCAAAATCCTTTCCTTCTAATGAAGATTCTAACGAGCCTAAGTAAGTAACGTGGACAAAAAGAGAGGCATTTAAAAAAAATGATGGAAGGCACTTCTGTAGTTATCTAGCACAGCCTCCTTATTTTAAAGTTGAAGAAACCAAAGTTTGGAGATATTAAATTACTTGCCCATGGTCACACAGGCAATATCAGTGGCCGACTAATATCTGAATTCTGATCTTTCAAATCCAAATCCAACATTCTTTGCATTAGACCACAGTGCACCCCAGTGAGAGATAAGTAAAGAGGAGTGTTAATGAGTTAATAATAGCAAACTTTTTATGAAGGGCTTTGAGGTTTTCAAAGCACTCATTTGATCCTCTGAACTACCCTGAGAGGCGAGCGTTATTCCTACCCCCATTTTATAACTTAAGAAATTAAGCCTGAGAGAGAATAACTGATGGACCAAAAAACACTTGTTAAAATGTCTCAAGAAGAATTCAAACTCAGATCTTCTTGACGTCAAGTCCAATACACTATCTACTAGGCTGGAAATTGATTAGCTATTCCCATTTTATTCACATATTTCTATTGAAAATTTCCTATACCTATTCTCAAGTCTTACCCTGGTGGAGATCTCTGGTTACTAGAGCAAATTCTACCAAGTCTTTCCAAATGTGTAAGGCTTTCCGAAAGGACCTAGGGTTGGACTGTGTCTAGCAACAGAGGTCAACCCCATCTAAGCTCAGAGAGGCTCATTACCAGAAAGTTGGTCACCAATCCATTATACTAAAAGCTCCACGGCAGGAGAAATACTTTTTTGTCTTTCATTGTGTCCTAAATCCTTACCACAGGGACTGACACATAGTAAGTGCTTATTCAATGCTAATGTTGAAAGTGACCAGATGATGAAATGTTTCAGACCACAGCAACTCCCCAGTACTATCTAATAAGGCCCTCAGAGGTATCAAAGTTCACAAGCTGCATGCTACCTGTAACACTCTGGAGTGCTGCCCCCACCAAATTAAAATGCAATTGGGGAACATTTTTAACAAAATTTTTAACTAGAAAACACAGAAAATATTATATTGTAAAACTGTCAACATGCAGCCCATGGGGATCCTTAGGTATAGATTAGCGTCCCTCATTTTGATTTGAGTCTAACTCCCCTATACTAATGCCCAAAGGAACAAGAAGAGAGAGGATCCAATACACTGAAATCGCAGATGCCCTAAAGGTAATGGAATTAGAAGTTTTAGCTGCACAGTCTTGTGCTCTTCGGAGCATACAAAGAAAGGTGGGGGATGAAATGAATTCACTGTCCTCCTAGAGCTTGGCATCTGGTTAAGAAAACACATGTGTACTTTCAACAACAAAGAAAACAAAGTAGTGTATGATTAAGTGGCAAGGGGGATGGTAGAAACAATAAGATATTATAGGAATTGAGGAGTTGAAAGGACAGTGGAACGGTTCCATAAATCCTGAAGGAGAAGCCAGGCTTTGAATCTGGAACTTGAATAGTCAGATGCTTGGAAGAAAAGCATGCCAGGATAAATGCAATGTATGCAAACAGGACTATTCAACACTGAACATGGAATGTTTGTGTGAAGCAGAAAGAACAGTCTACCTAGAGTAGAGGGTTTGGGTTGAAAAAAGAGGATGTGTATGTCAAGTCTACTGTTCAATACAATTCAATAAAGCTTTGCCACCTACTATAGCCAAGGAACCACGGAATCAGACATCGACCATGCTCCTGCAGGAGCTCAAAACAGAACTGTTTACTTTGATCACAGACCAAAATATTAAGAAGATATGTCAAGCTATCCAGTCCAATATCTTCATTTTATAGAAAAAAATGAGGGCCAGAAATCAGGTAACTTCTTCACGGTCTCAACAGCATTAAGTATCAGAGTCTGAATTTGAACTCAAGTCCCAAGAACCACTTGCATCACTTTTCCCACTGTATTATGCTCCATTGTCTCCTCAAAATTATCGTAAAGGCCTCCTTAATTGGTTTCTTTGCATTAAGACTCTCCTCACTATAATCCTCACTACAACGGCCAAAGTTATTTTCCTTAAGCACAGATCTAACTAAGTTATTCCCTTATTAGTCAACTCTGGTAGTTCTCTGATTGTAGGATCAAATATAAACTCTTCAATGTAGCTTTTAAAGTCTTTAACATTTAGCATCAAGCTAATCTTATTAGAATCATCACCAAGTACTTCCCTTCCTTCACTCGGCAATTCAAACTAGCCTTCCTTCTGTTCCCCAGTTCCATTCTTCCTTGTCTTTCCGCTGGTCATCCTCCATGACTGGAATGTGCTCCCCCTCCCTCATGTATGACTAACAGAATCCCTCCATCCTTCAAGAAGCTGAAGAATTCTACATGAAGCCTTTCCTGATCCCACCAGCTGCTAATATCCTCCCTCCCAAACTACTTGACTTTGATTTAACTACTTTGGATTTATTCTGCATCTACTTATATATGTATATGTCATCTTCCTTGAATGTAAACACCCCGATGGAATATAAACTCTTCAAGAATAGGGACTGCACCATTCTTTCTTCATACCCCCGGCACCTGGCACAATCTAATGCATAGTGAGCATTTGCTACATGTTTGCCAACTGATTCATTGTCGTTATTATATTGATTCATTCTAGTATCAGATGACTTCAAATTTCCTAGCCTGGAGAACTTGAAAAATGATTATATGGCTAATAGAAACAGGAAAAAAAAATAGGCACAAGGGGCAGTCTGGGAAAAATACTCTTAGGCTAGAGACATATTGACTGAGGTGACTGGCAGGATAAGATGCCTAAGTGGAAGCAGTTAGAGCTACAGGACTGAAATTGATGCAAAGAAAGAAGACAGCATGAGATAGAAGTGAGAGTTATCCATTTATGGGTGATAGCTGAGGGTTGAAAGAACCATCCATCTGGAAAGAGGAAGCAGCTCACAGGGCAACTTCCCCAGGGAAACAGGCCGAGAGAACATTATTTACTCTTCAATTGCCTCTCAGAATTCTGTGAACTCTTTATCCCTGAGCCGAGTTTCCCTGCTCCACCAACACCATGGGGTACAACAAGCTGGACCCATGAAAAATACAGCAAATTCGATCCCAAAAAGTATTCAAAACCCCAAAAGAGGAATAGTCCCTAGTTCAAGCCCCCAAAGATTCCTGCCCCTTACTTCAACTAGTAAGTTACTCCAACTTACTAGTACTGCCTGATAAGGAAGGAAGGAAGGAAGGAAGGGACGGAGGGAAGGAGGGAAAGAAAGAAAACGAACATTCCTCTGATAAAGCTATTAACTAATCTTTTATAATGAAGACATTTTTAAAATTGCAAAGAGCAAACTGTCTGGGAATTACCATTACTTTAGCCCTTACGTATTTAAGGATAAATGTCCAAGACAATATAAACAGAATGAATAAAATTTGGGGAAATCCCAGCTAGAGAAACCAATTATCCCAAAAGAACTCTTGTTCTGGCTATCGCGTACTTGTATCAGGAACACGTTAACAACCAGTGAAGTAAATACACAATTTCTTTTCTAAGCTCCCTCTGGGCTGTGTGTCAACCTGGGGCGCATCTCAAACTCTTATTTCCTTAGCTGCGTTGTTGTTTAGTCATCTTCAGGCATATCTGATCTTTAAGACCTCTTTCTGAGATTTTCTTGACAAAAGCTCTAGAATGGTTTGCCATTTCTTTCTCCAGTTCATATTACAGATGTGGAAACAGAGGCAAATGGGGTAAGTGACTTGCCCAGGGTCACACAGCTAGCAAGTATCTGGGGCTACACTTGAACTCAGGTCTTCCTCACTCCAAGCAGGGCACTCTATCCACTGTACCACCTAGCTGTCCTCCCTTAGCTGCACAGGGAAGATAATAATAATGCTCACCTCTATCTCACAGGCTTATTGTGAGAATTAAATGAGTCAATAGAGGTAAAGCATTTTGCAAACACTGAAGACCTAATGACTTCCCTCAAGGGGTTTTAATCTAATAAGACATGCACACAAGTAAACAAGTAAGATACAGCAAGACTGAATATGTTTAAAGCGGAGGCCCAGTTTCAGAAAGAGTTTTAAAAAAGAAAAAAAACATTTCCTTTTTTAGGGAAGGCTTCAGCTAGAAAGTGGCAAAAAGACAAGGGCTTCAATAAATGAAGACCATGTAGGGAGTCTATTCCAGAGAAAGGGAGCATGGTTGTTGATATACAGGAGAAGGCAGAAAAGAGGAGAACCTCCTACTGCGGTGTATCTGGAAAGCAGACTGCATGAAGGGCAACAGTGGGAGGGAAGGGAGCTGAAAAGTTAGGCTAAGAACCACATCATGAGAACAGGGAGGAAGAAATCCAAGCTATCAATAGCCACTTGGGAAAAAAATGCTCTAAACCACTAAAAATTAGACAAACACAAATTGAAACAACTCTGAGTTTCTACCTCATACCTATCCAACTGGTAAAGTTAATTAAGAAAAAGGAAAATGTCAAATGCTGGAGGGCCTGTGGGAAAAAAGGTACAATAATAATGCACTATTGGTAGAGTCATGTACCTGTCCAGTCAATTCTGACAAGAAACTTGGAACTATGCCCAAAACATTATTAAATTCTATATACACTTTAACCCAGTGAAACCATTATAGGTCTACACCCCTAGGAGTATAACCTAGGAGACCAAAGAAAGAAGAAAAGGACCAATATGTCCAAAAATAAAGTAGCTTTTTGTGTGGTGGCAAAGAATTAGAAATCAACAGAGCAATGGCTGAACAAAGTATAATAAAGAAATATGATGGAATACTACGGTGTTGTAAAGAGGGCAGTTTCAGAGAAATTTTGGAAGACTTATATTAACTGATACAGGGCGTAGTTAGCAGAACTTAGGAGGATAATTTATGCAATAACAACAACATGGTAAAGACAACCAACTTTGAAAGATTTAGGAACCAGCACAATGACCAAACATAATTCCAGAGAACTCACGATGCTACCCACCATCTGATATGACAGGCTAAGTGTACACAGTGAAATGTAATTTTTTTTGGACATGGCCAATGGAGAATTTATTTTGCTTAACAATATATGTATGCAAAAATGATTCTGTTTTTCTCACATTCTCAACTGAGATGGGAGAGAAGAGATGGAAGAGAAAGCGGATGTTCATTTGAAGAAAATAATTTTTAAAAAGAACTATATCATATTCTGTAGATAATAGGAAACTACTGGACGCTTTTTTAAATAGGCAACTGCCAGGACTTGACCTATGCAATACAAAGATTACTTTGGCAGTGTTACGAAGGATGGATTAGCAAGAGGCGAGACTGGAAATTTAATTAAAAAGCTATTATAATAGTTCAGGCAAGAAGCAATATGAAACTAATCTAGAGGGATTGTGGCAGTGTGAGTGAAAGGATGGGACAGATGGGGAAGATACTGCAAAAGTAGAATCAACAGAATAGTCAAAGATGACTACAAGGTTATGACTCTGGGTTACTAGGAAGATGGTGGTGGTACCAACAGAAACAGAGAAACTGGCGGGGGGGGGGAGCAGATTTTCCTTTATTAATTGCAAGAGATTTTTAACAAGATGCTAACTAGAGGACACAATGTTTCATAGACATGAAAACAAGTACCCACAGAGTTTTTGTGAACAAATTTTTCAAAGTCTAAGTTGTATTGTAAAAAACTCCCATCTTTGAAGTTAGATGATTTCAATTCCATAAAAGGAGATTTTATATGAATGGCAAGGATATTCATTGCCTACTGCCAATAGTGATTATTTTATTCTAAGACCTCCACAAGCTGGTTCCCATCTTCTGGTAGCAAGGTACAGTGGAAAGAGCACAAGATCTGGAATAAAAGGACGTGGCTTCAAATCTCACTTCTGATACTCACTATGTGTGCAGTCTTGGCCAAATGACTTAATATGTCTCTAGGCCTCAGTTACTTCATCTGAAAAATAAAAAGATGGACTCTGAGGTCCCTTCCAACTCCATCCAATAATCCTATCTGATAATATACAGTAACCCTTGCTTGATAACTTCTACTGAGGAAGAAACCTTTACCTTCAGAGGCAGATCATTCCTCTTTTGGATGTAAGGAGCTTTCCTCCTCCTAGTCTCAAGCCTCAACTTGTCTTTCTACTGTTTCCAACTGTTGATCCCAGCTCTGCCCTCTGGGCCCAAACATAAGACGTCTACTGCCTCTTCCAGATGACAATTCTTCAAATACATTAAGACAGTTATCCTGCTGCCTGCACATCATGCTTGAAGAACATGCCATCAGGATTTGTGGCAGGGTTGAAGATGCTTAGCCTGGAGCAAAAAAGACTTAGGGAGAAAATGAAAGCTGTCTTTATGCATTTAAAGGTCTGTAAGAAGGAAGAGGGACATACCTATGAGGCCAAATTTGCCTTCTCACATTAGCATTTTCAGTTCCTTTTACTCACTGACTGTACGTTGTACATCTCTACGTAAAACAACTAAGGCCACAGATTTTATATTGTTAATTCCTATCTCTCTACTATTGTTTTTTTTCAACATTGTAACTATTTACATGTTTATATAAGCAGCAGTTTTCTCCCTCTATCCTTTGTAGTTCAAAGTCATTTTAATTCAATTTATAAGAATCCAGGTAGATATTCTTATTAGTCTCGGTAAAGTATACCACCACCCTCCCACATCACAGCTTCATCCAAGAGCCAGCTATTGCTATCTTCAATCTGCAGACCCTCTCTTGGACACCATTTTCTTTCATGGTCTGAACACATGTTCATTTACCAAAATTCACTCTTACTTTTGCTCTCTCTTCTCTCCCCCTGCATCTAGTAGCTATGAGAAAAACACTTCATTGCACCTCTTGGGTCTTCAGATTATACAATCATAGATTTAGAACAGGGAGCTATATCAGAGGTCCATCTAGTCTGACCTCTTCTTTTTACAGATGAAGAAACAGAGCCCATGGGAGTTTAACTGAGTTTTCTGAGGGTCAGAGGGTTAAAGGTGGGATGTGAGTCCAGAGTGAGTATTCTTTCCACTGTACCATCCTAGGTAGCTGCCTAGAAGTTCGAAATCCTTAGAAACACTCTCCAGATTTTTCCTATTAGTATTATTTGTCACCATGTAAAACACAAGAAGTATTTCGATATTTTCTGTGAACATTTGGAATTTTTGGAATTAGGAAAATTTGGAAAATTCTGTCGATATTTGGAAATTTTCTGTCAAGCCCTGGGGAAATCATCATTTTTGTCATTGTTCAGTCATTTAAGGGCAGTTAGGTGACACACTGAAGAGAGTGCCAGTCAGAAAGACTCATTTTTGTGAGTTCAAATCCTGCCTCAGACACTTAACTAGCAGTATGACCCTGGGCAAGTCACTTAACCTTGTTTGTCTCAGGTTCCTCATCTGTAAAATGAGCCGGAGAAAGAAATGGCAAACTACTCTAACACCTTTGTCATTTAGAACTCGATTTGGCACTCAAAATTTTTAAATGAATAGTAAAATATGAAAAAATACAGAAAAACATAATTAAAAAACATTTTTTTTTAAAAAGAGAGCTTGTAATGGACCTTTCAAGGCATCTACTCCAAACCCTTCAGTTTTACAGATGAGGAAATTGATTGCCTGGGAGATTAACCTGCTAAAGGTCACACAGCTAAACAGCAAAAGAAGGACCTTGAGTGCAGAACTCCAAGGTCATTATCCTTCACAGTGCCCCATGATGCTCCCTCCTCAGATGGTCTAGCTCCCTGCTCACATCGATCACTGAGCCCTCAGAAATGAGGAGTCCTTTTGCATTTTCTTGGGTTTCCTTCTTCTACCCTCTTACATCTTGACACAGGTTAGAACTCTGCTCTACCTTTTCAGATCTTTTTCCTCCTTTGATTTTTTTCTTTAACTTTGAAACTCTTCTTCCATTTTTAAAAATAAAACCTCCCTTCTCCCTCCACCTCGCTCTCATAACATGGTAAAGTGGAGAGACATCTCTCAGTTCCCTTTATCTTACGCAACTGGCCGTAGTCCAAAACAAACACTCGACAAACGGTATGTTCTCTCTACTCAAGTCACTGAAAAATATTCCTTGTTTTCCATAGTAGCCAGAAGGAAGGTCCTCAGGCCTTTGTCAATGCTTCCTAATAATTATGGCAGATCTTCTGCCATAGTGAATTATCACAGCAAAAGAGAATTCTTGCCAAAGCAATCTTTCTGAAGCATATTTCCCATTTCTCCCACCATACCAAGAGATAACGTTTGAAAATTCTCCTGTTTTGTCAATCATAGGACCTAAGCTAGACATTAGAAATGAACTAGTCCAACATTTTCACTTTACAAATGAAGAACAGATAAGTGACTTATCCAAGGTCACACAGATGGTAAAGATTTGCAAAATGATTGATCCTTCCCTTAAACTTCATTGCTTTGGTTTGGGGGTCTCCCCTACAGGAGCAGAGTTGATAGGCTAAAGATCTGTAAGGGGGCAGCCACAGTGATGGTGTATAGATGCTATGCCATGAACAAGTATTCAGTAATCCTTATTGTCCTCATCCTTCTCATTCTCCCCCTCATCATCACCACCACCACCATCATCAATACCACCTAGATGTACACTTTAAGGTTTGCCAAATTCTTGACATGTTAACTCACTTGATCCTTACAACAATTCTATGAGCTAGGTGCTATTATTATCTCCGTTTTTAGAGCAGGAAAGTGAAGAAGAAAGCATGAAAGTGACTTGCCCATAATCACACAGCTAGTTTCTGTGGTGGAATTCAAACTCAGATCTTACTGGCTCCAACCTAAGAAAGCTTGTGAAGATATAATTAAAATATATCACTGGGGATATATTTTTTTTAATTATGGGTGGATAAAATGGCTACTGAGTTGTCTTCTGACTTTAAAATTCTATGATTCTGTAATATTATTTTCGAATGCCTTCAAATGACCTTGGGCAAGTCACTTAACCCCAATTGCCCTGCCTTTCCCCTTCCAAAAAGCAAAAAACAAAAACAAAACAAAAGAATGAATGAACTTCAATTAAGACTATTTTATTTTGTTTTTAACTTGAACCACTGAAGCAAATTACTGGCCTACATCAAGTTGACATTTAAAAAACTTAAGGGGTGAAAAATGACTAGTTTGCCCCAACAATTCAAGCGATAGAAAGAATATGTTACACCTAAAAATGTCACCATGAAAAATATCCTTTCTGTTTTTAATATCCATGTCAAATTCCAAAGATCTTCAAGTTGGAAGTTTTAACAACCTCAAAGAAGGTATTAAAATATGAAAAAGGACTCACATTAGTGCTCCCATTTCTCTTCATAGTTCTTTCCGCAGTATTTCACACAACTAATCTGATTTCTCCAAGGCATTTGCCCTCCACAATCTACCTTGGTTTGGGAAGAAAAATATTTGGCAAAGAAAAAGAAGCTTTATTAAAGATGTGTTATTGCCAAGCCTTCAGTCTCAGGTTCTTTCTGTTTGTTGGTAATACCCAGGAGGAATTTACCTTTTCCTCTTCTATCTTTTTATAAGTTTAAAAATCTGGTGTGGAAGTGGGGTGGGAAATGGAAGAAAAGAGGAGGAGGTAGAAGACAGAGGGAATTTCTAAGTGAAGTTAAGATTCTTTAGATTCCCAAAGGTTCTCTGAAATGAACATCATCCGTCACTGATAGCTGATCTGAGCTAGGAAGCTGAAAATTCTTAACATGTAGAAAGATTCCAGCAGGTCCCAAAATGGTCTGACCTGTTACTAATACCATACTGCTATTAATACCATAAGTATGACATTTTTTAAATAGAATTTTTTTCCTTGGTAGTTTCCAACACAAGTTTTTTTTTAATTATAAGAAAAGAAATCTTCAGTAAAACATGCAATTCCCATTAATTTACATACTCTATCAAGATTTTTTCACTCACGGGAAATGAGTCAAAAAATGAACCCATAACAAATTAGTGACCTCAGGCAAGTCATGTAACTACTTACATAAAATGAGAGAGAAAGCCAAGATGAGCTACAAGAGCCATTCTAAAAGTCTGTGATTCTATGAACTACAGACTTGGAAACACAAAGGTCAGTTAATACTTGAAAAAAATATATTAGAGATTTTGATGTATATAAAAGATTTAATATAGTACTATATTATAAAAAGATTCTATAATATACAAAATATTTATTGTAGTATATTTTGCTTGTTTATAGATAAAAAATATGCTAATACCAAGCCCTCAAATCCTAGAGGGCAGATTTATGGTCATTTAAAAGATATCAACCTAACTAAACATACTGAAAAAACAAGATGCATGAAAAACTCATACTGCTCAAGCCAAAATATAAAAAGGAATTCCATTTAGTTCAACCAGTAGTATATTTAAATCAGGCAATCACTGCTGATGGACAATGAGCTGGGCCCAGAATTGAATAAGAAGAGCAAATTAGATCATGTCAGATTACATCTGGAAGACTACATAATATTGTCAATTATTCCACTCTTGTTACTACTACAAAGATGAATTAATAGCAATAATCTCCAACAAGTTATCTACGGAGAATCAAAACTGCAGATTACCAAAAAGACAATGAAAGGCTTTGATAGATTTCGAGTACTTGTAGCATACTATCAAAGATGATGTCCATATAACAAATATGAAAACGGAAATGGGCTGCTCATGTAACCAAGGGGAAATAAAACACACGTATGGCCCATATGGTGCACCGGCAGGTGTAATGTGCCGCATTAAAGTAAAGACATGGCCCTGAGCCATACTGGTTAGATCCTTTGTAGAGTATAAGATGGAAAGGTATAGATAGCTTGAATTATGTACCGGGGAGAAGACTGCCACGAATATGAAATTAAGGATCCTCCTAAGTATCAGCAAAAGTATTTAAACAGACTTGAAACAAATTACTGCTTAGAGACTGGAATGACACAGAGTATTGGACTTGGAGTAAAATGCATAGTTTGACCTCTACTACTACCCTTAGACACTTAGTAGTTGTGTGTCATTGAGTAAGTTACTCAAACAGGATAAATCTCAGTTTGTGCCTCTGTAAAATAGCCACAGTAATACCTGCCCTATGTGTCTTACAGGAATTTGTGTACAAAATGAGATAATATGGTAAGAACGATAAAAGCTTTAGAATTTAAGATATTATTATTTTGATTATCAGCATCTGTCAAGTCACAGAGCTGAGTAACTGTGTTTCCTCACTATTCAAAAGGAAAGAAGTATTTATTAAAAACTGGACAAGAGTGAAATAATAGACTGTCAAATTGAACCCAAGTATCAGTTTGCATTCCAGGCAGATTTAGAAAGAAATAGAAATATTTGGAAATCTAGATTTAATGGCAAGCTAGCGGGAAATAGTAGGGTCTGTCAGTTTTTTATGGGAAAGACTTTTTTTACTCCATTTTATTTTTTTTCTCCAATTAACAAACACTTAATTTCTCTCACTCTCTCTCATTCTCTCTCTAGCACTGAACTTCCACTGAACCAAAAGAGGAGAGAGGGGGAAAGGAAGGAATATACCTTTTTGTAGTGCCTACGATGCACCAGGCACTGTGCAAAGGATTTTACAAATATTATATCATTTGATTCTCACAATAACCCTGCCAGATAGGTACTATTATTATCCCCATTGTATTGTTGAAGACACTGAGGCAAACCGAAATTAAGTGACTTTCCCAGAGTCACACAACTAGCAAGTATCACAGGTCACTTTTGAACTCAGGACCAGCACCCTACCTACTATGCCTCTAAAGAAAAAAGAAAACCCTCATTAAAAAATATGCAAAACAAATTCTCTGCAAGAAAATTTAACTCTTTTTTTTGGCTGCAAATAAGGTAACAAGTCTATGAAACAGCATCCCTTTTAACTGTACATTGTTTTTTGTCTGTAACATCATGCCCCAAAGCAGAAATAATATAGAAGGCAAACAAGAGTTTGCCCAAAAGGCAGCAGCAAGATGTAATGAGCGCTGGTTTTGTAATCAGGAAACCTGAGTTCAAATCTCAGTTCTGCTACTTAACTATCTGAGTGACCCAGCTGGAGCAGGCGACTTCACATCCAGGGCTCTGTTTCCTCAACCATAAAATCAGGGGATTGGACTAGAGTAGATGACCTATTTTTGTTGCTGTTTAGTCATCTCAATCACATCTGACTCTCTGTGATCCCATTTGGGGTTTTCTTGGCAGAGATACTGGAGTAGTTTGCTATTTCCTTCGCCACTTTTTATATATATATCAATTATATAGATATATATATGTATGTGTGTGTGTGTATATATATATATTATATATATAATATTATATATATTATATATATATATATACCAGTTACATGTAAAGATAGTTTTCAACATTCACTTTTATAAAATTTTGAGCTCCAATTTTTTTCTCCCTCCCTCCCTTCTCTCTCCCGTACCCCCTCCTTAACATGGCAAGCAATCTGATCTAGGTTATACATGTACAATCATAGTAAACATACCATTTCCTTCTCCAGCTCATTTTACAGATGAGTAAACTGAGGCAATCAAGGTTAAGTGACTTGTCCAGGGGCACAAAGCTAGTAAGAGTCTGAGGTGAGGCAAGATTTCAACTCAGGTCTTCCTGACTCCAGGTCTGGTGTTCTGTCTACTGTACCACCTAGCTGCCATATGAGGTCCCTTAAATCTATGATCCTATAAAGACTTTCTGGGTATCAGCTGACATTGGTACTTCAATAACAAGAAATTCCTTGGGATGGTGTTACAAATTGAGCCACTTTGTACTGAATTTTGAATGAGAAGGCAATAAGGCATAGAGGATAGAGGCTCTCAAGTTCTTCCAGTGACTCTCACTGGGCTGGGGGAGCACAGACAATTCACTTCATCTCTCAATGCCTCAGGCAACTCTCTAAGAATATTTTTAAATCACAAAACAGTTGCCTCTGTGCACAAGCAGATGCAAGTTTCCTCTCAGGAGGCGATCAATACCAACAAAATTAGAGACGGAGACAGTGTTAGGTGCAGTGTCTGCATAGAAAATCATCCAGAGGAATGGGATAGTGCAATGATTCTCAAACCTTTTGTCAGTGCAACCATTCACCTTAAACTCAGCCTGAAGCAGGACCTTGGTGGAATCCTTGCAGTAAGATCCTGATAAATGTTTTAAGGATGCCTCTCAATGGGAGCCCATCTCATGGATGCAGTATTCTCTCAGTGATACTCTATGTATGGCTACAACCCATAGAGCATCACATTCTTCAAAGAATCACGAATACAGATAACAAAAAGAGCTAGAAAAGAAAAGGATGGTCATTTGAGAAGTGCATAAAGCACATGATCAAAGACAGGCACGAATGACCTTGTCTGAAAAAGATGGATAGGTCATGTAGCAAGAGTGTGGTCCAGGGGTGGCTAGGTGGTGCAGTGAATAGAGCACCCACCCTGGAGTCAGGAGGACCTGAGTTCAAATCCAGCCTCAGGCACTTAACACTTACTAGCTGTATGACCTTGGGCAAGTCACTTAGCCCCAACTGCCCTGCCCTTCCCCCTCCAAAAAAGCAAAAAAAATAAAAGAATGTGGTCCAGCAGATGGAGAGCTTCAGGATTCTGTTGGTGTCCATCAAGTACTGCAAAAAAGCAAACAAATGCCTCCACACATTGGATAGAAATAAATCAATGAAAATCTCCCCGGGATTTGAAACCTCCCAAGGTTTCAATCTTGACTTTTGAAGAAAGGATCTCACCATCAGAGATCATGCATCCACTTAAGCCTAAGAACCCTTAAAGGTAGCAAATGCCCCAAGATTGATTTTTTTTAATTTTCTGGCGGGTTTTTTTGGGGGGACAGGGGAAAGGCAGGGCAATTGGGGTTAAGTGACTTGCCCAAGGTCACACAGCTAGTGTGTGTGTGTGTGTGTGTGTGTGTGTGTGTGTGTGTTTTAAGGATTTTACACTTGCCGAAAAACTCAATTTTAAATCATCCACCAGTTCAATTTAACAATATACAGGGTCCTCCAAAAGTTTAAAACTGCCCTAAGACTTTTAGAACATTCAGTATCTGAAGTACCTCCTTTATGCAAGGTTGGAGATGTAAACCAAAAAGAAAATTATTCCAATCCTCAGGGAACTTTGATTCTATTGGCAAGGCCGAACACTTAAGAGTTGAAAATATAAAATAATTTGAGGCAGAAGAGAGAATGAGGATGTGACATCTGAACTATTACAATATTAAAAACCAAAAAAGTTGTTTTCTTTACTATTAATAAGAATTTTATATTTGGAGTAATGTGATATATAATGGGTAGAATGTTGGACTTGGGAGTCAGGAAGATCTAAATTAAATTCCATTTCTAACAGTTACTCGCTATGAGACCTTGCGTAAGTCACTGAACCCTTCTGTGCACCATAAAATTCTCTAAAGAACTTGAAATTAAAGGTAGGTTGTAAGATCTGTAAAGCTGCCTAGTACAGGGAGTCCCCACACCAAGGAGACTATTGGTTGTGAACATTTACCTTCTAAGAGACTTCATAGCAGTTTTCATTTTCCCCTTTACTTACACAAGCCAGTCCCCAGAAACCCTTTCCGCTAACCTCTAAGGTCCTGAAGACACCAAAGGTAATGGGTGCTGAATCATGGCAAAATAGTGATTTTGGATTCTTCTGATTCCCCTCCCACCTAAGGCCTCCACACTATCACTCCTCCTATACCCTCTTGCTCAGATACCCTTCCCCCAATCCAAAAAAAAAAACCTGACAGCTATTTCATTGTCTTTTACAGTTGTTGATTGACTGATTAGACTTTATAGAATTTCAAAACAATGTCACCTCAAGTATTTGCATTTTTAGCCTTTTATCTCTAATTGAAAAGTGAAAGACTTTGTTAGTAAGTTAAAAGAATTCCTGAGTCAATAAGCAGAAGGGGATTTTTTTTTTAAGTAGGAGAAGAATGGTGCTGAAATCACACTAGGCCCTCTCCTAGGGCCAAGTCTTAAAGGTTTACAAGATTATAATCACTGAGAAAAGAGGAGTGTTCAGGAAGAGAAACCCACCAGCAACTGTGGGGAAACCCATTCTATTCCTTAAAAGCTGACTGCAAAATAATCAGTATCTATTCTCACTAGATTTTTCCTGGATCAGGAACTGGTCCTGGCCTAGCACCGATCATGGGCAGACCTTCCTCTAGTCTAACCCCTCCCTCATCTCATATTCCTCTAATTTTAATTTAACCCATTCTCTGACCCATGACCCCAATTAGGCACATCGCCCAGATTTTATTTTTCAGTGCATTTGAGTATATTTTCATTGGTTATATTCCCACTGTAACCGTCCTAATCAGATACATTCAAACGTATTCAAAAATTAAAACTGTAAGACTTTAGTACTGAAAGAGATCTTAAGACATCATCTAATCCAGCCTTTTCACTTTGCAGATGAGGAAAACTTTGTTTGATCCAGAAGTCAACAGATTTGCCCAAGATCACATAAGTATTTAACGGTAGAGACAGGATCTGAAATCAGCTTCCACAGCATTAGCCCCAAAATAATACCCTTTATAACCTTTCTCAGTTTTAAAAGCATGTTTACATCCATCACCCTAAGGTGACTGTTAAAATTCTATAACCTGTGAAGTAGAGCAATTGTTCCTATCTCCATTTCACAGATGATAAAATTGAGGCTTTGGAGTCGGGTGACTTCTCCAAGGTTATAGGAACACGGATTTTGAGCTTGGACCATATAAGCCAAACCCTTCCTCATACATAGCTAGGTACTGGGAGATTTAAAAGTATTAACTGACATATATATGCTTTGCCTAGCATGCGTCCCATAATATACTTTCCATTATGGCACAGCCTTTCATCTTAAGAAGTGGATTTATGATATATCATTATCAAACATATATCACATGTAATATGTCATATGAGCACTTTAGACCATCTGATGACAATCGTTGTAATTCCGTCCTTAAAAGAAGTCACCAGGAGCAAATATTATTAAAAGATAAGGCAGGTAGGTATTGAAGCAGACAGAACACAGAATTTGGAGCTATGAATACTTAGGTTGAAATCTCAGGTCATTTAACCTCCCTCAGGCTCAGTTTCCCCATCTGTAAAATGGGGGTAATAACAGTACCTACTACAAAGTGTTGTTGTGAGGACCAAAGAAGATAACATATGCTAGCTATCATCACCATCACCATTATCATTATGGCATATCCTTCATACTACTGCTTAAACAAAACTCATAAATCCAAATGCTTACTATTTTACTCCAAATGACAACCCACTCCAAGAATGCTATATTATCCTTTTAAGCACAGAAAAAAAAATAGTCATGATCTAGTATGACCTAAATTCCCCTCCTTATCAGTGAATTATGGGATCATAAGGGAAAGATCTATAAACAAGAAGAACATCCTGTTTTGCGGGCATGGGGTAAGAAGGAAACAGGGACAGGGAAGGACCCTCACCACCACAATCTCATAACATCTGCCAAGTGAACCATATGCAATCTAAATCTCCAGCCTTAAATCAACCTCTTGGGCAAGGGTGATTTCTCAAACTGGCCCAGTGGTAACTAGTATTCGTTTTCCCTGGTAACTCTTCCTCAGCTCTGGCACTCCACTCCAGCACATCAGACAGAGAAATGCTTCCTGCAGGCAAGAATGAACAATCTCTCCCAATTACAGAGCCATGTGTGGGCTATGAGCAATTTTCCTAACATAAAAGGAAAAAGGGAATTTGCTATCCTTATATTAACAAGCTAAAACAAGCCAACCTGCAGATGGAAGGGATCAAAGTGTCTATCTGAGTCACCTCAGAATTAATCCCCTCCAGGAATGTTTTTCTCTGCCGTGGTTATTGGGTGGGTTTTCCCCCCTCCCTTCTTTTTTTACCCAACAGAAAAAAGCAAAACTCAAAGTATGTGCCCTGCTCTTTCATACTAACTTGATATTCCCCAAAAGATACCACACCCTCATCTGTAGGTGTTTAAATATATAATACTTTCATTCACTGAACCCTAATCCATCTTTCCATTTCTGTATGTCTGGCTCTCACCATCTGGTTCTCCCTCTCTCTGTCCCTCCATCTATCTGCCTATCTCTTATCATTATCTCTCCCTCCATCTGTGTCTCTATGTCTCCTCTTTTTCTCTCTTCCTTTCTCCATACACATCTTTCTTCTTTCTCACTCTTTCTTCCCTGTCTGTCCTCTTTCCTTCTCATTCTCCTTGCTTCTCTCTCTCTCTCTCTTCCTCTCTCTTTTTTCCCCTCCAGCCAAACCTAATGTTGCCTCTCCCTTTGTCTCTTCTTTCTTTCTCACTCTCTCTGCCTCCGTGTCCTCTCCTCTCTCTCCTACACTTTGTGCCTCCCCATCTCCTCCTCTCTCTTTCTTTCTCTTAGACTCTCTGCCTCTGCCTCTCCTTGTCTCTCCTCTTCTCTCTCTCTGCATCTGCGTTTGACCCCCCTCTCCTTCTTCCCTGCCTCTCCCTCTCCCTCTCCCTTTCTCTCATCTTGCCCCTCCCTACACAAACACACAATGAGCATTGTTTTCCACAGACTAAAGTGAACTAAATGTTTGCTGTTCACCTAAAAGATATTCCATATTATCTCAGTGTTGGAAGCAGACTATGAGAGCTGGCTATTTGCAGAATAGATAGATGGTGAGTGAAAGAACCAGGGCCTCCATCAATGCCTGGACCTGATCCTCAGAAGAGGAATGCATACATTACTAATTATAGGACTAAAGGGCCTCAAGGGTGTTGTGGAAAGCCAATTCATTATCTGGTGCCAAGGATCTTGGTGAGAGTAAGCAAGGAGATATGAGCATTCTGGATGCACGATTTTGAGGCAGTATTTGCTTCTATCTGTATAATGCTTACAACAAACCTCAGAAGCAGGTAAGGTGACACAAAGTCTCATTACCTCCATTTTACAGGTGTGTAGACTGAGGCCCAAACATCCTTTATCATGGCCATACAGCCCCTGGCATCAAACAGCTTTTGGAGGCCAATCCAGGACTTGTGCCTATATCTAGTACTCCTTCCAAAGTGACATAGTATAAACCTCCATAGGGCAAGAAGGGGAGTTGGGGAGAGGAAAGGAGGGAGGGAACAGAAAGTTTCTTGAAATTCCTATTCACATAAAAACCCCCTAAATATAATACAACTTCCTTTCACTTCTTGCCAATTAAGTCATTTCTCAGTTATTTGAAACAGGAGGGACATTTTACCTCAAACACTCAAAATGTCTGGTTTCAACAAAGACTTAGTGGCACCAAAGGAAATACTCAATAAAAGACCTACCATTGCTCACAGCTCTTATTACCTCCTGTAAATTGGACCAAGAAGCTCTATAGGGGCCACGGATATTAAATACTGCCAGAAAGTGTGTTTGAACCCCAAATGGACTCCAAATGAAAATGCTACATATTATTTCGCCCCATAATTATTTTCTTCCTTTTATTCTTTCCTGTGGGCTTACAATATGATTTCTAGAATCATTTACCCAGATTTGCTTTTAATTCCTCTTTATGGCCCGTTTACCTTTTCTCCTTCTGTAGACATAATTACAGCTGTCAGGAAGCTGTCTGTGCCCCAAGGCCCCAAGAATCAGCAGATGGAGAGGGTGACAAATGGATGTCTTTGGTCCGCCTGACCTTTCACTTCTGAAGTTACCAATCTACATCCTCATTCAGGTGAAAGTTCCTTTGGGTACATCCTGATTCAAAACTCTATTCTACATAAAAACAAAAACTAGCTCATTTGCCTCCACAACCACCTCATTTCATTTATCAGAAGCATTAGTTGAGTTTATAAAGATGAATGTCTTTGGAAAAGATGCTTTCATCATTCTCAGAAGCTCCTCCAGTTCCTCCAATTAGTGCTGCCTGCCACAGGGCACAGGAGAATGTGGATAATAGGCATACATACATGCATCCACAAACTTATTTGATCCTCACAACGAGCCTGTGAAGCAACTGCTAAAGGTATTATTATCCCCCTTTTACAGACGAGGAAACAGGCCTAACAGACGTTAAGTGACTTGTGCATGGTCTCATAGCTAGTCAATCTAAGAGGGCAGAATTCGAAGCCAGGTTCTACTTCCCTTGAAGATCAGAACTCTTTCTATTGCACCCCACACTATATCTCCTGCAAAAAAGGGCAATTATAAAGATATCTAACGGTGTCTGATTGGATAGGTATACTAAGTTCAGCACCTATTGATGCTGGTAGATGCACGGGGCAGAGCACCATCAGGTTGCATACAGAGGGGCAAATTGGCTCAGCTCAGAACCAAGCAGATCAAAGCTCTGAAGCCACAGGGAGACCAGTGGGGAGAGAGAGAGAGACAGAGAAAGGGAAAAGAAGGGAAGGGAGAAAGAAAGGGAGAAAAGAAGGAAGGAAGGAAGGAAGGAAGGAAGGAAGGAAGGAAGGAAGGAAGGAAGGAAGGAAAAAGAAAGAAGGAAGAAGAGCAAGAAAAACACAGAAGAAGAAAAGAATATTTGTTACTAAAAGTTTAAAACTAATTTGAGAAATCTCATAATGGGTCATCCCCCAACCAATGAGAAACGTAACAAACTATGAAAAAAAATAAAGGATCTTGGTACTATTCAATCACAAACATCAACTGAACAACAAACATGTTAGCCCCTAAAAACTACTTCTGCACTGCCTTGTGTTGCATGACAGGGCTAGCTAACAGCAATGCTTCAGTTACAAAGTCTGAAATATTTTGTAATTGAGAAACTTCAGCATGACCTGGTGACCATCTCCCCAGTCCTACCTAATTGAATTTCCTGTAGCATATCCCAATGTTTTCCTATCTAGTCCCAACACCTCTTTCTCAGGAGATAAAAACTAAGGATTAATGGACATGAGAGAAATGAAAAGGACAAAGACCAAAATTTATTGAAAAATTAACATTCTTTCCTGTTACCCTTCTTTCCTTGCTCCCTTTTACCTTCTCTGTTAATATCTTAATTATGAGTATTTGTGAGTCTCATTATCTAAAAAAATCACTGAAATGAAGAGATTAAAAGAAAACTCTTTAAGAACTGCTGGACAAAATGGACCCCCATTCTTTCAATCAACAGCAAACTTCTACTAATCACTTACTATGACAACTGCAGAAGAGATAAAGTTTAAGAGAGTCCTCATGGAGCCTCCAGGTTAATCAGGAGATATGACAAAAACAAAGATAACTCTTGATACAAGATGTTAGTACATTAGAGGGATCCTGGACAAGATGTTATCTGTATCAGGTCTAACGGGAAAGGAGTTTAACAGCCACAGCAATGAAGGAAGGCTGTCTAAGGAACGCTTTAAGTTGAGTATGAAACAAGTGATAGAAATTCAGCAAGCGGAGGGAGGGAGGAAATGAGCAACACAGGCAACGGATGACACCACAAACAAAGGTGTGAAAGGAGGTATGAAAGTCATGTACAGAAGTCTAAAGACCAGAAAGATAATGAGGCATTAGATCGTGGAGGTGAGAATCAGGCAAGGAAGTCTGCACTTAATTAGAGAGGTAATAGTGAGCGCTCAAGATTCAGGATCAGGAGTGCCATGAGCACAAAATGAAAAGCAGTCTGGCCACTGCCAGATGGACTGGGGTACGTGGGAGGAGAGGAAGGTGGAAGGTGAAGATTTGGGGAAGAAGACAGGAAAGGAGGAAGAAAAGTGGAGGAGCTAACACTCCAAAAGTGTTAGCAGCAAAGACCTGGTAACATGCTCAATAAAAAAATTGTTGCTCTTGGGTTTTATTTAATCTATTCATTTAGCTCATACTTAGGAGATTTTCCAAGAGTCAAGGTGACAGGCATTATTATACTCATCTTACGGAGAATAAAGAAAGGCAGGAAGGAATCAAATATCTTACACAAACTAAAAACCCAAATTCCTGGTCCAGCGCTCATTTCTCTTAATTTCTGAGTTTATTGCCATCTGGGAAAATGGCATAGGAAATCTTTTCCTGCCCATCCTAGAAATCCTTCCATATCCTCCCAGAGGTTCACAAGAGGGGCTCTGCTTAATGTGCCAGGGCCTACTTCAACTTCTCGTGATATCTAGACCACAGCATTGAAGCATGTGGGTCATCTAATGGTTATCCCTTCTTACCACGCAACTCAATGATACTTACTACTTCTTTTTTTTTATTTGCTTTTTGGAGGGGGTAATTGGGGTTAAGTGATTTGCCAAAGGTCACAGGCTAGTCTTTGTGTTAAGTGTCTGAGGCGGGATTTGAACTCAGGTCCTCCTGACTCCAAGGCTGGTGCTCTATTCGCTGTTCCACTTAGCCACCCCTCAATGATTCTTCTTAATGGTATATTCTGTGATGGTGTCCTTTACTCCAAATCCTTATCATTTTTACTGTTTATACCCACCATTGCCAGATGAATGATGCTCATTTCTAATTACTCAGTGACTGTCACAATCTATAGCTCAGAGTCACATGGTAAAAGCAATATAATATTGATATTGGAAAGATGAGCCTTCCATTTCTGGGACAAGAACAGAGGCAAAGGAGCTCCATAATTTCCAGACCATCGAGTCCAGCCTCAAGTCACACAGTGTCTAAAGGACAGAAAGATACCAAAAAATGGAAAAATATCAGACTATATTAACCAGAAAAGGGGGGGGGAATATGATCCAGAGATTAAAAATGGATAACTATAATAGATGGCATTTATATAGCACTTTAAGGTTTGCAAAGTGTTTATTTTACAAATATCTTTAGATCCTCACAACAACCATATACCTCAGAACTTACTTTCAGTAACAAATTTGCAAAATTCAGTTCTTTCTATTTGCCTACTGTGTGTGTGTGTGTGTGTGCGCGCATGCGCACATGATAAAAAGTACAAAATGTACTTAACAAATGTGAAGGTCAAAGGAAAGGAAATGGGGATAGAAAAAAAGGAAAAGGAACCCATTAATTCTGGCTATTTGAGCTTCACAATTGTTTGGATTGCAGATGGACCAGGAGTTTACTGTCATATCATAACCTTGAGGTTAAGGGACAAAGTAAATGTGAGTTACAAAAAAGATAAAAATAGCTGGCATTTATCTCAAGCTTTGGGTTAGCTGCAACTCTAGAACCATGGGTCAGACCTCCGATAAAGAAATCAGAAGCCCCACTGCCTGTTCTTTCAATCCAGGTCTACTTTTCTGGAATTCAATATGATTACACCAATATTCCCCCACCCCCCTTATTTTAAGTGGAGCATAAAGCAGAACAATAATGATGATAATAATCATAGTTAATATTTACGCAGAGCCCTAAGGTTTCTCAAGGGCTTTGCATACATTATCTTATTTGCTTGTCAGAACACTGTGAGCTTACTGGGCTACTGATATCCCTATTTTACAGATAAGAAAACTGAGGCTGAGGGCACTCAGGCGATTCTCCCAGGGTTACACAGAACTAATAACCACACAGAACTAATGATCTGAGGCAGTATATGAAACCATGTCTTGCCAGCTCTGGACGTGAAGATGTGTATATGTGTGTGTGTGTGTGTGTGTGTGTGTGTGTGTGTGTGTGTATACACATCCATACACCAACCCCTTTATTTTACAGATGAGGAAACTGTGATACAGAGAGGTTAAGTCATTTTCCTGGGGTCTCATTGTTGGTAAATGTGTGAGATTTGAACCAAGTTTTTCTTGACTCCCAGTCCAGTGCCCTAACCACCATAATGCCCGTTAGGAACACAGATTTAGGGATAGAAGGGACTTTAAAGAAAATTCAAAATATAATACCAGTACCCAGCCAAACCAAACTGTCAATGGCTTATTACATTAAGAGGAAGGGCAGAAGTGTAAATGCACCCAGAAAATGGGAAAGCTGGAGGAGAAAAATGGATATAGAGTAGCATCCAATGATGTACAAATGTAATACACATTGGGTGCAATGATTAACAGCTGCACTATTTTCTCAAATCTTCAAAAGCAATACTGCTTCTATCATGTAAATTCAAGCACTGAACTATTTTCCTTAGAGTTTATTCTTCCCTTGTGTCAAAGGTTTGCACAGGAGGTACTACCAAAAACAATTCCATTGGGCAACAGCAATATTCAGAGGCAGTAGAAGGAGATGTAGAAGCAAGTGAATTGCATAGGAAGTCTGTAGATATTTCTAGAATTCATTCAACTAGCATGAAATAACCTTGGGCAAGTGACTTCTCTTGGGGCCCTTGGTTTAATATAATCAAAGAGTTGGGCCAGATAACTTCTAAAGTCCTTTTGAATTCGATTCAACATACAGCCACCAAAAACTATCATTATTTCCTTCTCCAGGGACTCTGATTTGTTACTGAACAACAGTAACAAATTTGCTGGTCTTTTCCACAAATGTGACACAAGATTAGGAAAAATACAGTGTATATATATCTGGAAACTTATTATTTTTGCTATTAGGATTAACAAGGTAATACCTACAAACATTCTCTCAGCACACTTTTAAAAGAGTTATAACATCTAATTAATGTTAACTAATGCAATATTTCCCTAAGTGCTCAGAAATAAAACTGGTCCAAGGTCTTCAGAGCTCTTCAATCCAATGAGAACCAATATACAAAATCACTGGGAGCCAGGATATGGGGTTGGGGTCAAAGGGGATAATGTTAAACTCTCCAAGTTAAAAGACCAAGGGAAGAGCTACTAGGAGCTGAAATGGGGAACCTGATAAGAAGAGACAGTTTGGGGGTGGGGTGAGGAATATGAGTAGTTTAGACAAGCTGATAATGTCCCTTGTAAAGAATTGATGTTGGTCAACAGCACACCAGGACCTTTTGATAGCCTGATTAACCGTCGTAGAAGACTCCTTTCATAATGTCCTTCTTTTATTCAGAAGCTTTTAATGGTGCCTCAATGGCTATGGGAAAAAAAAATACCTAGACTTCTTATCATTCAAGATTCTTTATAATCTACTCAAACCCACCTTTATCACTTTATTTCCCACAAATCTCCTACAACAAACAAATTCATTCCCTCCTCTAACCCCCATAAAATCCTACTCAACTTCTGCGTTCTTTGAAACTTTATCCCTTCCAATCTAATAGGATATCCCAATCTAATAGGATACATTAAATAACTGTAATAAACTAAGGTCATAGGTGACAGGATAGTATCATAGTATCAAAACAAAGAATAAGAGTTCAAGAGAGAGCTCACTCCCAATCCAGCTGGGACGATCATGGCAGTTTTCTGAGTCTTGAAAGGGCAAGTAGGATTACAAAAATGGAGATAAAAGTGGAAAGTATAGTATACTAGGCAGAGGAAACATCATGAATTGTTTAATGGACCAAGAAAAAAACTGTTTAAGAATTTACAAATATTCACTGATACAAATAATCAGCATGCTAATTACCATCCTCACATGATCAGTAAATAATTTAATAGACTTAATTAGAAAAAAGGGTAGCAATGCTCAATAGCTGCAGAGGCAAAGTTTAAGACTTGTCTGAATGAATGAATGAATGAATCAACGAAAAAACATTTATTAAGTGTTTACTTCCAAATGACTAATATCGTGCAGAGCATATGAATAAGGGGCAGTGCATGTCCTCAAGGATCTTACATTCTAATGGGGGAAACAAAACATAGGGGGAAGGGAAGTAGAGTTTTATTCTAGGGAAGCAAAAAAGGAGAAGGGAGCAAATAGCGCAGGGCATTGCTAGGCTTGGGTTTTCCATCTGACATTCCTCACTCTGGTTATATGGCTCAGTCACTTCCTTTCCCAGGCGTATTTTTCCTTTACTAACAGTTTATCATTAATTCTCCAATAATTAAAAAAAAGAAATCTTGTGAAGCAAATACAAGACAGTGTAATTCAGCCTCAGAGAAATAACCACGGCAAAATATTAAATAGTGATTTGCCAAGCCTTCTGATTTCTAACCCTTGATCTAATCCAGCAGGCATACTCTCTTCCTAGCATAATTATATATGTAATAGCTCATATAATAACTACTTGTTACATTGTATTGTGAATGTCTCAGAAAACAAATTTGTATAACACCATTTCCATTTCATAGATATACACATACATACATACACATACCCACATACACACAGAGCTTTGATTATCTGGTTAAAATCAAGCTTATGGGACAGAAAAATGGTTTCAGAATTTTTGATCTTTGATATTACTCACCTTTTACAAGGGTTAAAAAAAAAAGCCAAAGCAGAGTTGAAGAGTTTCTCATAGGGAAATATGCACAGGTTCCTATAATTCTTTGGTTCTGCTATGAAACAGAATTCATCCTGACCCTAGCCTGTCCTAATGCTAGTTTGTTTTAACCCCAAAAGGTTGGGTCCTTACCCAACCACCACTGATTGAAATCAAACCAGAAAGAGATAGGTAGGGGAACCCAGGTAGTAGGATGAAGAAAAAAGAACAGAGACGATTATTCCCTCAATCCCTCTCTTCTACAGATTTTAAATTTATTTAATTTAACTCAGGACTAGACAGGACTATTCATTTATCTACTCATTTATATTGCAAACATTTACTAAAAGCCCTCTAGAGGTTAGTTCCAGACCATGTGGAAGATGCAACAAATACACAAATACAAAAATCAGATAGAGATAAATGACAGATAGAGATAAAACAGATAGATAGAT
>CM053583.1:360695659-360717272 GCA_028627135.1 Pseudochirops cupreus
GGATGGATGGATGGATGGATGGATGGATGGACAGATGGATGGATGGATGGATAAATAAGACAAAGTCACAGCCCTGAAAGAGTTAGTATTAAAAATATGACTTTTAGTAAATTAATTTGGAAAAAACAATTCTAGCACAACAAAACAAGGTACATGGAATTCTTATATTGTGGTTTCCATCTACACATTGTCATCATTTGTTAACACCTATGAACAGAGAAGATCATGTAGTGGAAAAAAAAGACCTATAGTCAGGAGGGACATAGGTCTGAATCCTGCATCTGGCACTTACTTGCTAGATGAGTGAAAGATCATGCTTAATTCCCTTGAGTCTCAGTTAGTTATTTCATCTATAAAATGGGAACAAAATTTGTAGTGCTTCTTTTACTGGGTTGCTGTGATATTCAAATAAAATAATGCATATAAATCCCTTGGCAAATCTTTGATCACAATATAAATATCATCCATTATTACAGAAATGGCCTACCAATTCTTCCCCACCTCTTCCTCTCTTACAATCCATACTACTGCCTATAATCTTTCTGAAGCATAAAGTCATGTGACTTCTCTGATAAAAATATTCAGTGATTTTTGCCAAAATCACAGGCCTCCTGCTCACAAAGTAAATTTCAGTTTCTTCTGGCTCCAATTCAAGTCCCTCCCCGATCTCTTTCCACTCTCCTTTCCAGTTACGTCATGGTACTTTACATTCCAGTCAAACTAGACTCTCTTTTATACCCAGGAGGTTACTCTGTTCTCTCATATTTGATTGTTTTAATCAAGTTGTTCCCTCTCTAAACCTGGTATGTATAGGCTTCTTCACCCTCTTCAACTGCTTAATTCATTTTTGCTATTATCGTTGTTCAGTCATTTTAATCATTTCCAGCTCTCCATGATGCCATTTTGGGTTTTCTTGGCAAAGACATTAGACTGGTTTGCCATTTCCTTCTTCAGCTCACTTTACAGATGAGGAAACTGAGGCAACTCAGGTTGTGACTTGGATCACACAGCTGGTTGACAGGTCACACTGGGGTAAGTGACTTGTTCAGGGTCATACAGCTAGTTAAGTGAATTTGGATTTTAACTCGGGACTTCCTGACTCCAGGCCCAGCTCTCTATGCACTGCACTACTTAGCTGCTCATTTAAACCTTACCCATCCTTAAAAGTGCTACTCCAATCCCACCACCTTCATGAAGCTTGGAAAGCTGCTGTATATCATAATGGCACTACTCCCACCCCATCACATATCACATGTCTAGTATCTCTCTATTACATTTATATTGTAAGGCTGTGTATTATAGTTGTCTGTGGTGACATATTTGCCCTCTCAGAGACTGTAAGCTCCATGAGGGCAGGGATCTCTGTTTATCTAAACTTTACATTTTCTTCTGGTCAAAGCGGTATTCTGAACACAGTAGGTGATACAAAAATATTTAAAGGAGGGAGAGTTTATTAAATAAAGACAGCTTCATACACAACATCCAGGGAATGAGAAATTATATTTTTAATGCCACAAAATGTATCAGGGCAATTGAGGATGGTGAGTTTCACCAAAAAACAGACTTCTTTTTAAAGGGTAAAGAATTTATATAGAATTGACAGATTTTTTTATTTCTAATAATTATTTAATAGTCTGATCAGGAAAGAGAAATTGTTAGGCCCCCAAGCATACCCAAGAACTAGCTGAGTAGTATTTCTATCACATGCTTCATCACATCCTAGCAACAACTTAATCCTTGTCCACTCAACCAAGAGAATGGTATGAAGGCCAGAGAAATAAAAATTAAAGGCAAGGATACCCTACGGCTATCCCACGAGCATGCTTAAGGAAGTCTAGAATCAGGTAAAGGAACTAGTGATGGTGCTAAGAGACAAGTTAAGATTAATAACTTCATGTGCTGCACAGATCTTCCTTTACGTACACTAATCTACACAGAAAATTGAGATGGTTAAGTATCTCCCTCCTTTAAAGAACCAACAAAATACTTAGAAAATGCATTACAAGACTTGTAGGCTGAAAAGATGTACATATTTCAGAGAGGACAAATTTTATAGCTAGAAGGGACATCAAGTGACCATCTACTTCAGGCCCTTCATTTTCCAGATGATGAAACTGAGACTGAGAGAAAATTAAGCAGCTCTCTCCGGATCATTTGAGCAACTTCTGACCCCTGTTTTTGATTGTGCTAAAAGAACATACAAAATAGAGAAAGCTAAGAGTTTCATTTCAAGGTAAGTATCGTAAATGCCCTCTTCACAGCACTCTCAAAATGTTTTGATATTATAAAGTATCAGTAATTAAGATCATATAATGTAAAGACTCCAAGGGGGTGAGGATCCCGCGGCCTCAAGGTTACTTGTGGCTTCTAGGTGCAGGATTTGGATTCAGTGGAAGGGCCACACTTGAGGACCTAGAGGGCCTTCTGCAGATTCCCCACCCCTGAATTAGAAGCAGGCCTGTTTGAATAAGAAATGATTTAAAATAAATTCAGTTTAATCACTTCTATTTTAAAAATCATATACTTGAATTGACTTGAAAGTATTACTTGCTAATCACCTTGTCAGGTCAGGATCTACAGAACTGTATAATTGTTGTTATTTATTAAATTATTCTTATTATAACTGCCATTTATCTGATGCTTTTTACCAATATGGTAAGTAAGGTTAAGAGACTTACCTACAAACAATAGAGTTTCAACTCCCCTTCAGCCCCTACTGAGGATATCTACCTATCCCCCCTCCTGGTAGCCCACACTCCAATAATCCTAACCATTTCTCCAATGTATTGATTGATTTTACTACCTTTTTTTTTTTGCTCATTTCTTCCTCTTTTTTCTTTCTTTTAAAAAATCTTTGTGACCTTGGGCAAGTCACTCAACCCCGACTGCCTCACCTCTCCAGACAGAAATTTTAAAAATCTTTGTTTTAGGGATAGAACTCTGGAAGGAGGGAGAGAGACGGTTATAGGGAAAAAACTAGGCGTAAAAGCAAAAGATATCAACAAAAATCCATTAAAAAAACAGACTTGCCCACATCCATACAACTAGTTTCTGAGGTTGAATTTGAAACCAGGTCTACACAGACTAGAGATCCACTAGACTTTCAATTACACAAGGATCATCTCTCTAGCTATCTGATGATCAGATAAGAATGGTTGTAATTAGTACCACAATTATTAATACTGTAATGGATGCTTTCAAAGTGCTTGAAATTTTCCTTTTAAAAATAAGAGAACTCCTCAAGGCAGAGCGCCAAATTTTCCTAATTTGCTTGTTTGTTTGTTTGTTTGTTTCATGGGTTGCTATGGCCAAAGAATTTATCATCTAGTTGTTCTGGCAGATGTACTGGTGATGAGCCCAGACACCACAGACTTAGGGAGGCTGATCCTAGGACAGCAGACAATCAGTCTCTCCTGCCTGCCAGGCCCATATTTGAAGCCTTTCCAACTGGGTTGAATCTCCTAGCCCTTACAGTCGGCTGACACAGCCTTTGAAAATTCAGGGTCATTTCATGGGGGTCATTTCCTCCTTTTTTGTGTGTCATGGATCCTTTAGATAGTGTAGTAAAGTCTATGGATCCTCCCTCTAGGAATAATAATGCATAAAAGGAAATATGTAGGATTATATAGGAGAACAATTATACGGAAGTACAGTTGTAAAAATCTTTAAAAGAAAATGCTGATGAACTCCTGGTCGAGAACCCAAATATTCAGCAAGCTTTTCTTCAATAGTGTGTCTAGCCCCAGTTACCACAAATTCAGATTTTCTAGGGACAAGAATAAGGAGATTTGCTGGACAAAGTCAAAAGACTTTATTTCTCTTTCTCTTTGAATAGAATTCCTTTATATCAAAGTTACAGTATATCAAAACTGACCCAATAAAAATTCCTCAATGGACAAGGAAAAAGAAGGTTCAATTTGTATTCCCTTGGTTAAACACATTCATGGCATATTTTTATTAGAACATTTACTCATATAATGCTTATTATAGAGAAACCCAAGCTGAATGACCACCCCCCAATCATCCTCAAATATTTACTCAGTTTCTGGGTCCTAGTGTGAGAACAAGAAGGGTTCCCATTCAAAGCATTTTCTCAGTTCAAGAATAATGTTAACTGCCCTTACTATAGCTGAAACATTTGCTCCAGTTCCTCCATTAAGCAGAAACTGGTGAAAAAGCAGTTTAAAACAAATAATAAGAAAAGGAAGAAGATTAAGGGAGAGTTGGGCTCAGAGATTAACCTGGAGACAGAAGGGCTGCTACTGGCAATTAGAGGTCCTAGCTCTCGAGCCTAGAGGGATGACTGAAGGGTTCTAATGATGAATGGGCTAACATGGAGAAGAGTTCTTGACCTAAGATCCATGAACACGGTTTAGAAAGTCCATGGATTGGGGGAAAAAACATTTATTTTCACTAACTTCTTATTAGAATTTAATATTTCTTTCAATGCTCAATGGAAGCAAGAAAACATTATTCTAAGACTAGATCCATATGTATGGGTTCACCAGACTGCCAAAGTGATCCACGACCCCAAAAAAGTTAAGAGTCTCCGGACTAAGAAAGAAATGCTTGGAGGATGCCCAAAGGAAAATGAACAACTCAAGAGGAAGAAAAGACCTGGGCAACAAAAGCATTTATTCTTTATCATATGGAAATTTTCAGCACAGATAAGTAAAAGAAGGGCAAGTTCATTTCATTAAGTTACATTTACTGAAACCCTACATCTTCTCATACAAATCTTTTTATGTTCTATTTCCCAGTACTTTTCAAAAGTTTTGAGGATCTGAAATCCTTTTTCAAAGCCAGAAAATTCAGTATCCTCAGCACCTACTGCTAGTTATTAGCAGTGGCACAGGGAAGGGGAGCATAGAAAGCGGGAGAGAACATAGAAATATAGAAAAAGAAATGAGTTGATAGTGCTTCACATACTGCCCCAAGGTTTACAACTAATCAATCAATAAAGATCTACTAAGATGCTACTTTGACTGTGCTAAAAGAACATACAACATGGAGAAAGCTATTTTTTAGAATATCAAAATAAAGTAACCCCTGTCCTCAAGGACAGAGTATTCCATGGTAAGAAACAGTATGGACACAATGCAAAACATAAGACAATGAACACAAAAATAATGGGAAGGCACAAGCAGCAGGGAGATCTGGAAAGACCCACATGGATGAGGTCACACTACAGCTAAGCTTAAAAGGATATCAGGAATTCTACGATGCAAGGATGAGGAGAGAATACATTCTAGGCAAGGGGGATAGCTTGGGCTTTATATACATTATCTCACTACAGCCCAGTGAAGGAGATATTGGTAAAAAGTAGGATGGGAAAAGGAGGTATTAGAGTCAAGTGGTAATAGGGAGGTATAAATGATGGATGCCCAGGGTGTTTCACTGGTACATATGCAACAAGAAAGCTCCTAGAGGAATGCCTACAGTTCCTTCAACATAGCCCTTTATGGAACAAGAATCACACAAGACAAGGCATGAGCAAATTCTCATTTGGACTGGTTGAGGTAGCTCCACTCATGTTTTGAAATTACAGAACTGGGGCACTGGGCCTCAGAGAGGACCTAGGGCTCACAAACGGCTAGCAGGAGTCACAGAAAGGGACTGAACTTGGCCCTTCTGAATCCAAGTTCATGGTTCTTCCTGGCTTCAAGCTACTCTTTGATGGTTGCTTCAGTCTGATTGGGGTAACACATAATTTCACCAGCCCATACAGCCCATAGATACAGGATTATTCCTCAACATTATTTTTGTGCCCAAGAACCTTACTTACTAGTAGTATAAGAGCAGGCCCTAAAAGTTACAAAATATGTACTTGCGAGCACAATGCTTTTTAAAGAATCCTAAGTGATACTGCATGGAAACTGCATAGAATACAGTTTGCAGAACATGGTATGATTTGGGTCCTATTCATACCAGTTCAGACTAATACAGTGCCACTGGAACACAATTTTTCTCTTTAAAGCAGAATGGATCAATAGTTCAAAGAATATTTCAAGAAGCAGAGTGGCCTCAAAACTGCAAAGAACTGGGAAATAGGAGACCTGGGTTTTAGTCCTGGCTTGATCCCTTCCTAAGAGGCAAGGCATTTTACTTCTGGATCCATAATTCCCCCACTATAAAGTAGGGTGGGGAGTAAACCAGATCACCTCTGATATCCTAAGATCTAGTGAAATATTAAAATGCACAGACAATTTTAGACCATGCCCAAGGCTACAGTTGTATGGAATAGTTTGCGACAGAAATTATCAAGACAGTTTTCTAAATCTGCTATTACCTATAGTTATAAGAACATTAGCTCTTCTATCATTTTGTTCATCTTTACGAGAGACATGGAACAAAGACTGCTTTATTCCTCTGTGTTATCAAATGGACTATTGGATACCCCTTCTAGGATGACCCATGGACATCACAAACTCAATATTTCTAATACTTCCATATTCTCCCTCAATCCTTTGCTCCTTCCAAACATCCTTATTTCTGCTGAGAGTATATAGTAGGTATTTAATTTTTCTTGAATAATACTAATTTGTTAAATGAACTGAATATATCCATGCAAAACTGGAAGAGTATAAATATGAAAACTGGTAATTCACAGACTCTCTCATTAATCAGGAATGATATCATCTAAAAATCTGACCTTAAAAAACAGCAGAATTAAAGACAATATAATGGTTTAGGTTCTCTTGACAATAGTCATATGATTTAGAGCTGGAAGGAAACTTACAGAACCCTCATTCAAATTTTTGGGTCTCAGGATCCCTGTATACTCTTAAAAATTATTGAAGATCCAAAGACCTTTTATTTATGTGGGATATATCAATCAATATTTACCATATTAGGTGCTAAAATTGATCATTTTTTTACAAATATGCATTAATTCACTTAAATAATAAATCCACTGCACGTTAACATAAATAATATTAAGATGAAAGCCCTGCATTTTTCAAAACAAAAAAATCAATGAGAAAATTAACATATATAATTTTGAAAATCCTTTTAATGTGTGGCTTACCATAAGCTAGCTGGATTCTCATATTTGCTTCTGTATTCAATCTGTTGTAATATGTTGTTCCCATTTAAGTATATGAAGAAAATCTGGCCTCACATAGATATATAGTGCGAAATGGGAAGATTGCTTTAATAGACAAGTAGCATCAGAGTTTCGTTATGAAAATGGTTTTGACTTCACTGGCCCCCTGAAAGGGTATTGGGAATCCAGCTGAGAATTGTTGTTACAGATCATCTAATTTTACCAACTAGGATCACCGATCACCCAAATTCACCTTGTTTCTGTTTTGTATATACTTTTTAAATACTTATATATGTGAACGTCTCTCCAGTAAGAACACATGCTCTAGAGAGAGGAGACTGGTTTGTTTTTGTCTTAGTATTCTCAGCCCTTGGCACATAGTAGGTGCTTGATAAATTCTTGCTGAATGACTTATCCAGTGCTAGATGAGGCAAAGTGAGGGTTAGAACCTAAGCCCTCTGGTTCCAAGTCCCTCTCTGTACCAATCTTCTGCCTGCCTAAACATTAAAAGGCCTCTGCACAAATACAGTCCCTGTATTTTTTTTTTTTGGCATTTAGAGTTGTTTAGAAAATAATGGTCCTGAAAATTATATCTGATGTTCCACTAAATGGAGATTTATCTATCAACAGTTGCTTTGATGAATTTTTTTTCCCATTAAAACCATCTCTTCAGATTGCCACAGAAAGGGGGATTTTTCCATCCAAACACACATTAAAAAATCCTCCACAACTGTGTTCTTTCAACACCCTGGCACTCAAAAGCAACTCCTGTGGCTATATGAAAAGGAAGATTGTCCTATCTTTAAAGAAACCACAGCTAAAAATAATTAAATAAATGAATGAAAGAGAAGTCACTGCTTCATTGATAGGCCCTGCGCCCTCTCTCTCACCCCCTCCCTCTCACCCCCTCCCCCATTAGAAGACGGATCTTGGATCATTTTCTAATTAGAAGACGGATCTTGGATCATTTTCTAACTCCTAAATGATCTGTGCCTTATTCTACTTCATTACTGCAACAATGCCTGAACCAAAACTATTCAGGAAATGTGATGATGATGAAGATGATGATATTAACATCTAACATTTACATAGCTCTTACTACAAGCCAGGCACTGTGCTAAGCATTTTACAATTATTATCTCATTCAGTCCTTACAGCAACCCTAGGAGGTAAGTGGTATTATTATTCCCATTTTACAGATGAGGAAACTGGGGCAAACAGAGGTAAAGTGACTTGTCCAGGATCACACAGTTAGTAAGTATCTGAGGCTGCATCTGAACTCAGGTCTTCCTGACTTCAGGCCTAGCACTCCATCTACTGCACTACCTAGTTGCCCATGGAAATTTTAAAAAGTGAACAGAGGAACTTAAAGTTGACACTTTAGTGACTAACTTCTTTGATCTTTTTTTCTTAATGTCTGGACCAGTTATGTAGAAAATGTGTCATAAATGCTGATCTACACTCATCTGTCTTATCTACAACTAAGGCTTATGAAAACTGCCAGGGGCACATAGACAGTAAGTGACCCCATCACACAGTGTGGGTCAGAAGTAGGACTTGAACACAGTTCTTCCTATATCCAAGGCCAAACATTCCATCTATTCTGCCATGCTGACTTTTTGTTGTTTGAATATAAGGGGAATAAAAAGCTTAAAGGGAGAAAGAAAACCTGTTGGACAAAATGAAAAAGAAAGAAAATCATAAAAACAATGAAAAGAATTGATTCAGGAAAAAAAAAGGGGGGGGTGTGAAGTGTGTAAATTTAAATGTAACCCTGGTCCACCAAACAATTCATCCACAGACATTGAAGTACACACCTGCTATGGCCACTTGCGTGAGGCAGCAATCTGGAGGCAGCTCCAGGACCTTGAAAAGTTTCCTGAACCAGAACAATCAATTACGACAGCACCTAGTACGAGATATTTATTATAGGTAAACCGAATGAAAAGAAATGCCAGTCTTATTGCCAGCAGCGTGATCAGGCACTGGGGACTTTTCCAAGAGTGATAGATTTGAACTCATCTAGGAATGAATGAAGGTTAAATCATGAGCTACTTGATTACTGACCTTTCAGAACTTCAATTTCCTTCTCTGTGAATTGGAGCTAATGAATCTCATACAGTCTTCCTCACAGCAGGCTATTGTAAGGTTCACTTTACGGCAAACCCAAAGTACTGCCAAAATGTGAGGTACTATTATTATATCCTTCAGCAGGGGCAAAAAGAAACTAAAGAACTAGTAAATGAAGAGAACATGTATTTCAATGGACAGGAAGGTTAGACAGGTTTGCTTTGTTTGTTTCCAATCAGCCCTATAACCAGAGGTGTGTTGGTAAATAAATGTGCAAGAACTGACTCTCCAGTAAGAAAAAAAAATACTTAATTTTAATTTGTATGATTAACATTTTCTCCATTAACATTTTCTCCAACATTTCTCCAATACTTTCTCAAATCTAGATAATCAAAAGAATAAATCAAGCCCTGATCTGTAGTGATTGCTTATTTCTGAGATAGCTTCTTCTCTTTGTTCTCTAGATTGTGAAAACTCTCAAGTGGCGTATAATCATGGGCTGTACATATGCACTGTATTTGGAGCTGGCTCAAACAACTTCATAATAATGCATCAAATCAAATTCTAGAATGGTATAGCCTATAAAAAGTAAGGGTGTGACATTTAGGCCAGTAGCAGAGGTCTGTGACAGTAGGATGAAGGCCAGCAAAGAGCCTTGTAGACAGCTGTGATAGCAGCAACAGAAGCTTTGAAACACACAGCCCAGGGAGATTACAAGGTAGAGAGGAGCACTAGTGCTTGAAGTTACAGGGAAACAGGTGGCTCTTCCTGGATAAATGTTTACACCCCTCCCCAGATCACACCACCTTGGAAGCACAGAAAACTTGCAGACTCCCAGAACTAGTCCTGAAAACAGGAGTAAGAAAAAAGCCTGAAGCTTGGGACACTGCCTCTCCACTCCCAGATTAGGCAGAGACCAACTTTAACATAAAGTTCAAAGTCAAGAATTACATTGGAAAAATGAGCAAATGAGGACAACAACAACCACCTGACTATAAAAATGTATTATGGTGACAGGGCAGATTGAGACAAAAACTCAGAAAAAGACAAAACATAAAAAAAGAGTTATAAGCAAAGCCTCAAAGAAAAATGCAAATTAGACAGAAGTCCAACAAATATTTCTGGAAGAGTTAAAGAAAGAGAAAAAAGTGGTAGAAGAAAAACTAAGAAAGGAAATGAATGATATGAGAAAATTATAAAAAGGAAACTAACAGCTTGGTAAAAGAGGCACAAAAAATACTGAAGAAAATAGCACCCTAAAGAGCAGAATTGGTCATATAGGAAGAGTTACAAAAATTCATTGAAGAAAAGAAACTCCTTAAAAAGCAGTACTGGCCAAATGGGAAAAGAGGCACAAAAGCTCACTGAAGAAAACCATTCCTTAAAAATTAGAATTGGGCAAATGGAAGCTAATGACTTCATGAGATATCAAGAAACAAACAAAAAAAAATTTAAACAGAAAAAAATGTGAAATATCACATCAGAAAAAAAAAACTGACCTGGAAAATAAATGGAAAAGTGGTCATTTAAGAATTATTAGACTGCCTGAAATCCATGATCAAAGAAAAAGACTAGACATGATAGTTTAAGAAATTATAAAGGACAATATCTTGAAACTAAAGCACAAAATAGAACTTGAAAGAAATCTACTGATCACCACCTGAAAGAGACCTCAAAATAAAAACTTCTAGGAACATTGTAGCCAAATTCTAGAGACTCCAAGTAAAAGAAGAAAATATTGCAAGTAACCAGAAAAATACCATTCAAATATCATGGAGCCACCATCAGGATTAAACAAGATATAGAAGTTTCCACATTAAAGGAGGAGAGGGCTTGGAATATTACATTCTGAAAGGCAAAGGAGGTAAGACAACCAAGAATAACCTACTCAGCAAAACTGAGTATAATCCTCCAAGGCAGGAAATGGATCTTTAATGAAACATAAGACTTTCAAGCATTTCTGATTTTAAAAAAGACCAGAACCAAACAGAAATTCTGATATTTAAATATAAAACTCAGAAGAAGCATAAAAAGGTAAACATGAAAGAGAAATCCTAAGAGACTTAATCAAGTTGAACTGCTTACATTCTTATATGGAAAGATGATACACATAAGTCCCAAGAACTTTAATTATTATTAAGGCATTTAGGAGTCTACATAGACAGAGGGCACAAGTGTGAGTTAATTATATTGAAATGATCTCCAAAAAAAAGAAAATGAAGAAGCAAGAAAGAGGAATACACTGAGGGAAGGAGGAGGATACAGGAAGAATGAAGAAAATTATCTCCCATTAAAGAGATGCACAAAGAAGAGCTTTTTTACAGTAAGGGGTAGGGGGAAGCAACTCTTGAACCTCATTCTCATCTGAATTGGTTCAAAAGGAGAAGTATACATACATATATGAATAAATACATGCATACATACACACTCAGTTTGGGACAGAATTCTATCTTATTCAACTAGGAGGGGAAGGTGATAAAAAGGGCAGGTGGAATTAGAGGGAGGGCAGATTAGGGGTGACAGTGGTCAGAAACAAAACAGACTTCTGAGGAGGGAAAGGGTAAAAAAGAGAGAAAAGGACAAACATAAGAAAAAAGCATCAGAATCCTATCTTCTCTAGAATCCTATCCTAAAATCAGAATCCCACCAATATGTTGTTTACAAGAAACACACTTGAAACAGAGAGACACACATAGTTAAAATAAGGGGCTAGAGCAGAATCTATTATGTTCTAGTTTATATAAAAAGAAAAAAAGGAAGAGGTAGCAATCATAATCTGAGACAAATCAAAAGTAAATTAGACCTAATTAAAAGAAATAATCACAGAAACTACATTTTGATAAAAGGTACCTTAGACAATTAAGAAAAAAACACCTAACACATATACACCAAATGGCAGAACATCCAACTTCTTAAAAGACACAAACAAAACCAATGCAACCAAAATTAGGAAAGCAAGAAATTACAGGGGGTGGGGGGAAGGGAATCACAGCAAGTTTCTCTAAGTGCTTCATTTTTCAATATATAGGGAATGGAATCAAATTTATAAAAACAAGAGCCAAACAGTCAAAGGATATGAACAGGCAATTTTCAGACAAAGAAATCAAAGCTATCTATAGACATATGAAAAAATGTTCTAAATCACTATTCATTAGAGAAATGCAAATAAAACAACTCAGAAGTACCACCTTACACCTATCAATATGGCTGTGACAGAAAAAGAAAACAAGAAATGTTGGAAGGGATGTGGAAAAACTGGGGCACTAACACACTGTTGGTGGAGTTGTGAACTAACCCAATTATTCTGCAAAACAATTAGGAACTACACAAAAGGGCTATAAAACTGTGTATACCCTTTGACCCAGCAATAACACTACAAGGTCTGTACCCTCAAAGAGATCAAAAGAAAAGGAAAAGGACTATATCTGCAAATATATTAACAGTAATTCTTATTGTGGTGGCAAAAAATTGGAAATTGATGGAATGCCCATCAATTGTGAAATAGCTGAACAAGTTGTGTTATATGATTGTGATGGAATTATATTATGCTATAAGAAATGATGAACAAGCAGACATCTAAGAAACCTGGAAAGATTTATATGAACTGATGCTGAGTGAGGGGGGCAGAACCAGGAGAACACTGTACACAGTTACTGCCACAGTATGCAAGGATTGATTTTGATAGACTTAGGCCTTCTCAGCAATTCAAGTACCTAAAACAATTCCAAGAACAAATGATGGAAAATGCCAATGTTATCCAGAGAAAGAACTATGGAGTCAGAATGCAGAACAAAGCAGACTGTCTTCTTTTTTGTTTTATTTTGTTTTTTTTTCTTTCTCACGGTTTTTCCCATTTGTTATAATTCTTTTATGCAACATGACTCACATGAAAATGTGTTTAATAGAAATGTATGTGTAGAGTCCATATCAGATTGCAGGCCATCTGGGGAGGGACTGAGGAGAGAGGGGTAGAAAATTTAAAGCTTATGGAAGTGACTGTTGAAAACTAAAAATAAATAATTTAATTTAAAGAAAAAGAAAAACTGAACAGGATGGTTTCAAAAAAACCTGTGGAGACTTATATGAAGAACCAGGAGGTCACTGTAGAAAGCAGCAGAAATATTGTAAGGATGATCAACTATGAAAGACTTGGCTACTTTGGATCAATACAATGATCCAATAGAATTCCAAAGGATTCATAATGAAAAATGCTATCCTGCAGGAAGAGAACTGATAAACACTGAATGCAAACTGAAATATAATATTTTTCATTTTCTTTATTTTTCTCCCCTTTTTTGCAACATGGCTAATACAGATATATTTTACATGATTTCACATGTGTAACTGATATCATATTGCTTGCCTTCTCAATGGTTGGGGTAGGATGGATGGAGGGAATTTAGAACTTAATCTTTTTTTTAATGAGTGATTAAAATAAATTTTTTTTAGCTCCCTCAAAAGTGCCTAATTTCAGGTTACTTTATGAGAATAAATGCCCATTATCTGGAAAAAACAAAACCATCCTGACTTCAAGAGGGCTGTGACAATGAAGTTGTTAAGTCCAAAAAGGAGAGACAATTCATCTTACTCTCTAGTCCTAGAACACTGGGTACCCAGTATTGCTAATGCTCTAATGTTCTTTATGTGGATTTTAAATATTTATACAACTCCTTCAGAGCTCATACAATCAAAGAATACATACACCTGAGTTCCTCAGGTGTACATATTTTATCCATAGCAACAGGTTAGGTTTTATTAAAACTGTTCAAACTCTTATTCATCAGTCTGTTGTGGAAATTCAGGCAGATGACTGGGGCTCATGATTCCCTTAACAATGTGACCATGTGTTTTACCCAAGGCCAAATGCCAACTGGTTTAAAACAATGTCCCTCCAACAGGTCAGTACCTCCTCTGTGAAAGTGAAGATAGATCAGCTGATGTAAAGACAATACAAGTTGAAGGAACTGATGTCTTCCCACTAGGTACAGTTAACAATGCCTTCCCTATTTCAAACACTGCTGGCTAACGTATCAGTCATTCATCATCTGAACAAGTGGCTCATACTTTTCCAGGAACCAAATGCATTATACAACAGCTTAAAGTATTTTTCCCAATTTGCCTTCCCCTCCCAAATAAAAAAAGTAAATAAATAAGAGTAAGTGCCTAATGATCCAGTCCCTAAATAATAAATTTGAAAGCATGATCTGGAAATGCTCAAAACAGTAGACAGATTAAGTAGAAGAGTTGTTTGGCTTCCAAATGAGACTCTGCTTGCTCTTTGACATTTCTATGAAAACAAAAACAGTATGTTTAAGTCTTACACAAAAGATTATAATTTGCTATGACATTTGCCTAAGACAGGAATCCATTTCCAGAGGCTGACAAAAGAAAGTAATCACAGCCATTTTATTGTACTGATTTCAAGGGACAAGTAAGGAAAACACCCTGACACAAAAACACCTTTTATTCTAAACTACAACCAGTAATAACAAGTGCTCATGTTTCTCCAGAGCTCTATGATTTAGCTCAGGGTTCTCCTGACAAGCACAACTACTGGTACCCCCTTTCTATAAGGGGAGAAAACTGAAGCTCAGGCAAATGAACGGATTTGTCATGGGTCACATGGAAGAGTGGAGATTTGTACCCAGGTCTTCTGATTCTGAATCCCCAATGCTCCATCTCTAGACTAGACTACTCACGAATAGCATCTTGTTTCCAGATGTGTTAACTCTTTGATCTAAAAAGCGGCTTAAATATAGTTTTAAGATCACTAACATTAACACTTTCAAAGTGGACATTTTTCCAAGGCAATAAATAATATTGGTCCAGATTCTATTATTCAGTCGCAAATAAACGCTTCCTTTGGAAGGAATGTTAAATCTTGCAGACAAATTGGTAACCATTTAGTTGACTGGCACATAGTAGACACTTAATAAATGTCTATTGACTAACTGATATCACAGCTGTAGGGCCTAAAATGGCTACCCTTTGGGCTTTGAAAGATTTAAGTAACTTCCGGAAAATGAGGAATCATGTCCCTTCCCTAAGTAGGACCAGGCTCCAGAATGTTTCAGAACGAATCCTAAATGATCACATCATATTTAGGTAGCTTCCATTGTAATGCAAACTCCACAATATAAATTAACTGTGAACCACAAAACAATGATCCCCAGTTGTTTCAGAATGGTTTATTCAAGCATGGGACTAATACAATAGTCTGAAAAAATGGAGTGGGTATGTGTGTAAAGCAATTAAAGCTTAAAATTGAACTGAGACTTTTGGGACATTCTATATAGAAAGTATGTGCATAAGCGCATGCACAAACACAACCTATTTCCTTAACTATTTCTAGTTCAGACCTTTCTTTAGGTCTGTAGACCAATATCTCTAATTGCTTTTTGCCTACAAATTTTTCCTCACTCCTACAGACTGTAAGCTTCTTAAGAGTAGAGCTGTTGGGGCCCCTAGGTGCTGCAGTGAATAGAGCACTGGCCCTGGAGTCAGGAGGACTGAGTTCAAATCCAGCCTCAAACACTTAACACAAAACTAGCCATGTGACCTTGGGCAAGTCATTTAACCCCAACTGCCCTATCCTCCCCCCTCCAAAAAAAAAAAAGGAAAAGGAAAAAAAAGACATATTTGTACAAAAATATTTATAGCACCTCTTTTCGTGATGACAAAGAATTGGAAATTGAAGGGCTGCCCATCAATTGAGGAATAGTTGAACAAGTTGTAATATATGACTGTAATAGAAAACTACTGTGCGATAAGAAATGACAAGCAGGATGATTTCAGAAAAACCTGGAAAGACATATATGAACTGATACAAAGTAAAGTGAGCAGAACCAGGAGCACATTGTAGAGTAACAGCAACATTGTACAATGATCAGCTGCAAATGACTTAGTTATTCTCAGCAATACTGCAATCCAAGACAACTCCAAAGGACTCGTGAAAAAAAAAATGCTATCTACCTCCAGAGAAGGCACTGAAGGAATCTGAATGCAGAACAAAGCCTACTGTTTTTCACCTTCTTTATTTGTGTGCATGAGTGTAAGTGTTTAGGTCTGTGTTTTCTTTCACAATATGACTAATATGGAAATGTTTTATATGATAGCACATGTATAAACTATATCAAATTACTGTCTTGGGGTGGGAGGAGAAAGGGAGAGAACTTGAAATTCAATTTCTTTAAAAAATGCTAAAAATTTGAAAAAATAAAATTGAGAATAATAAAAATTGAGAAAAAATATTTTTTTTAAAAATGTGAGCTCATAGCTGCAACTGGATTTCAAAGAAGCTCTTTCATCCCATTGTCTATAGCTCAATGACAGACAAAGAATACCACAGCATAGAGTCAATCTCACTCTCTCCTTAAAAAGACTATAAGCCCAGTGCCCTCAATAGTTGAACCATTAAACCAAATGAAAGCATCAAACGTTCATAAATGTACCATGAATTTAAGAGAATAAACACCAAAACATGGCTAACAGCAGACACACACACGTATAGGTATATATACATATATACATACATATATATATACCTATGTGTGTGTGTGTGTGTGTATGTATATATATAGGGTAAGGCAAGTTAGGATGATTTTCCCCAGTCCCCAAGTTCTAGTGGGCCATGAACTCACTGTTTGAGTGGGGGGAGGTGGGGTATGGGAAGGAAATGTGTAAGGAGAGGGTAGTCACATTTTAACCGATCCAAAAGAAACCTGAGAAACATATAATCAGTATACAAAATTCTAGCAGTCACATCATCCTAGGCCACAGTGTGTCCTTTTTGTGACTTACTTGATTTCCCCTTCCAAGCTACTCCTTTGACCTGACCTGACCCTTAACTTCTCTATTTCTACAGATAGAACGACCAGATCCTCCTTCCAGTCACCTAGTCTCAAATCTTGAGTCTTTTTTGATCCTTCCCATTCCTTCATCCCATACCCCTAATCTTTGCCAAGTTCTGTTGATGCTACCTCAAGGCTCTGGGCTCAGGATCTTCCTTTCTATACTTACACCATCGTTGCTCTTTTACTAGACCATTTTACTTCTTAACCTGAATACTATAATAACCTACTAAATGCTAGTCTTCCTGCCTTTAGTCTGACTCTATCAATCTACTGGAACTGCTTTCCAAATCCAATGGCCTCCCTTCTTGGACTCTTGGGAACTTTTAGCATTATTGGTTACCCCTACCCATATATATCTCTGTTCCCTACGCTGTAGAAAGTATACATCCTGACTGTACTCCTGTCCCTGTCATCATTCCTTCTTGGCCTCCCTTCCTTTTTCCATCATCCTTTTCTTACTACTTACCTTACTGACCCAATATAAAGATCAAATAAGATAATATTTGTAAAACACTTAGTACAGTGCCTGGGACATAGTGGGAACCATATAAATGCTTATTCCTTTTCAGCTCTAGGTGTTTTCCTGGTATCTGTACTTGACCCTTTTCTCTTCCTACACTTGTTCCCTTACCAATTTCATTCACTCCCATGGCTTCAACTAATATCTCTATGCAGATGACTCCCAAATCTCGAGCTCTAGTCCTACATTCTGTTCAGAGTCCCAAAGTCCCATCTTTGTCTTCAAGGCATGTCATCCCAGATATCCCACTGGCACCTCCAAATGAGGATGTCCAAAATGGAAACTCATTTATTTCTGCCCCATTAATGGGAAATCTCCATCCAAAACTTGAGTTGTCTCTGACAGGTTTCTGGACTTATTTCTAAAATAAAATAGATGACAAAGTTCTGTCAATTCCAGCAACATATCTTACATCCGCACCCTCCTCTCTGCCAATGTTCTAGAATAGTCTTTCATTACCACCCACCCAGACTGCTACAATAAATAATCTCCTAATAAGCCTCCTCACTCCCCTCTGTCCTCCCTACTAATCCATCCTTCATGCTGTTTGCTACTAGCCTAAGACTATTTAGTAGCTCTGGCCAAGTTACTACTTGGCTCAAAAGCCTACAGGGGTTCCCTACTGCTGAAAGAGTAATGTTCACACTCTTTTGTTTGACATTTAAGGTGGAGCTAAAATAACTTTTCCAAGTTTATATCATGTTACTCACACTCTAGAGACACTACCCTCCAAACAAACTGAAATTTCTGTCTCTTGAAAATAACATGGAGCTTTCCAGTCTCTCTGTTCATTGCTTCCTACACTTAGAATGTCCTTCCCCCTCCTCTTCTTACTTGCAGAATTCCTAGCCATTCTTTAAAGCCTAAGTCAAACACCACCTCCTCCACCAAATCAGCCAGTCTTGATCTGATTCCCTCTGTTGGGCCTCACATTGCACCTTAGTAACTCTTGGATGAACTTTGGCTTCTAATAAGGTATATTGGTTCCTTAAAGCCCTACTAGACTGTAAGACCCATGAAGATTATCTCATCTAAACTTTGTGTCAGCCCAGGACAGAGCCCATAGTAAAAGCCTTGGAAAGCACATACCATAGTGCCTTGCACAAGAGTAGGTGCTTAATAAATGTTTATTAATAAATTGATTGATTGATTGAACTCCCTAAACCCTTTGAATTTCAGGTTCCTAATCTCCCAAATGGGGATAACAGTTTCTGTGCTAGCTACCTTACAGATTATGAGTTTTTAAAAATTCAAACTTAATTCCAGTGAATATATGACCTAAATACATGAAACATCACAAGCTTTTTAAAAACTAATTTTTCCAGTTAACAACCATGTACTTTCTCTCTATCCCAGAAGAAAAAATAGCTCATAATAAAAATACATAGTCAAGTCAAACAAAGTCCCCTATTGGTCGTGTGGAAAAAATAACACTATGATCTTCAAAGAAACCAAATTACAGGTGACCCAAACGACAAAGAAGAGAAGGACAGACAGGGTAAATAGGCTGTGACGATTTGCATGTCAAAAGTGGAGTAAAAAAGCTATCTAGGAAATGTATAATTGGAATGGAAAACAGGTCATATAACCAGTGTGAGTGGTCTGAGTACCCACCGAATATGAAAAGACCCAGGGGGCAGGTATACAGCACACAGAGCGGCTCCTTTAACAACAATTCACGGAAAGCTGAATGTCAGAGGCTCAAGACCTGCACCATCGGGGCAACTCCTGACATTCAGGAGATCATGGGTGCTCTGAAGCACTGGAACAAAATATTATATAAAAATATGGTTGTCGTTATGTAATCTTCTCTAATAAATCTAGGGTTTAAGATAACATCTGTCTAAGATCTTTTCTTTCTTCTGTCAACTATTAAGAAATGTGGTCTATACTCACAGATTCTACTTCCTATTTAGTTGCTCATTCTCTTCTTTAACCTCCCCCCCATAATCTGGCTTCTGCCCCCCACCCTCACTCCTACCCCCCTCCATCATCCTAAAATTGTTTTCATCAAGGTTATCGAAGACCACTTCATTCTTAATTCAATGAACTTTTCTTAGATCTTGATTACCTGTCATTATATGACACGGGGGACAACTCCCCCCCCCAAAAACCCTTCCTCCTTCATGAAACTCCCTAACTGTCTTACTGTAAACTTCACAATTCAGTTTTGCTGACTTCCCCATTAGCGTTCTCACTTCTCTTCTTGCTTCTCCTACACCCTCTATGCAGATAACCCACCCAGCTCTATGTCCGGGGAATTAGGCTTTCTTTATAAATATTAATTGTAAACTTCATTTATGCTTATTTCTTCAACCTTCATCAGTATTTTGACTCAATTCAATAAACAATTAAGTACCTACTGTATGCAGAGCTCTGTTCCAGGTACTAAAGCAGAATAACAAAGTTAAAATCAGAAAGTTTCTGAACCTCACAGGCCTTACACTCTAGTACTACCATATCTTCATGGCCCTGAACTTTTCACCTGTACTGCCTCAGATCACTAAATACCTGAGAGAGAGAGCCACCTTAACATATCTTGACCACTGAAACTCAACAGGGCCCATACAAATTCATAATCTGAATTCGAAAACAAGCTATCCTTCACTTCCCTCTTTGTGTCAGTATTCATCTTCCATCTGGTCTAAGATTACTGATAGTTGAATCACCTTTGGCTGTATCCTTTCCTTATTCTTCTAGATATAGTAAAGTCACCAAGTTCTTCAAAATGTCTTATTTAAACTGATTCTACTACCTTGGGCCCAATTCACCAGAATAGCCCTTACCTCCAGTCCCCCCATCCCACACCACACACACACACACACACACACACACACACACCCCTCTACCACCACCACACAACACAACAATACATTCATTCAAATTGGCCTTCTGAAATAAAAACCTTACAAGTGTCTTACTGCCTTTTGGGGCAGCTGGGTAGTACAGTGGGGACCTGAGTTCAGATCTGACCTCAGATAATAACTAGCTGTGTGACCTTGGGCAAGTCAGTTACCCCCTATCTGTCTCAGTTTCCAGAACTCTAAAATGTGGATAATAATATCACCTAACTCAAAAATTACATGACATATTTGTAAAGTGCTTAGTAGTACATAGTCTGGCACACAGTCGGCACTTAATAAATGCTTTTTTCCCTCCTTCCTATAGACATCAAAACCCTAAACCCTTCTGACTGGCTATTTCATGACTTGCCATGATCCTTAAGCCTTATCCATCCAACCCTCTTTTCTATCATTTTCCTCCCTCCTTCCCTCCTACGCACCACCAATCATCCCTAGCTCAGTACTTTTGTTCATACTTTTTCCTCACTTTGTATGTAGTATAAACTGGTTGAATGGGGCCAGAATTGCCTCTCCTCTCACCATTCTTCTAAGCCTACTTAAAGTTTCACCTACTCCATTGTTTTCCATCTTGTCAACAACCTATCTTGCTCTGCCTTTCTTCCCTGACCTCCTACTAAAATTAGAATCCTTACCAGACAGTTTAGGAACCAGACAGTATAGTTTAATTCTTTCAGGTATGTTTGAGCTAGTCTCAGAGCCTCAGTTTCCTTACCTGGAAAATGAATGGATTGGACTTGAGCTCTGAGATGCCTTACCAACTCAAAAATCTATAAAGGCCAACCTTGTCTCTACTATGTGGTGGATAAACTCTTTGAAGGCAAAAAAAAAAGTCATACTTATTTATAAACCTAAAAAGTGCCTAAAGCCATGTTGTTATATATTGTTGGTGCAAAAATACTGGATTGACCAAATATTTTAATTATATTATGTACTCTGTGACCTAGTAAAAGCTGAAAGAGAAGGACCATTCCTTCGCAACTCTAAAATTTAATCCTCACTCCCATCCCTATGGAGTGGTATGTAAATAAGAAACCAAGACACTTAAGAAAATGACGAAAAAGAAAAGAAACTATCCAGTATGATACATTGCCTCATTCTTTTTTTTTTAATTTTTTTCATTTACTCATTTACTTTTAATTTACAAGATTCAGTTCCACAATCACTTGAGTTTCAGATTTTCTCCCCTCCTTCCCCCCCCCCCTCCATGGTGGCGTGCAATTATGTATAGGATCTGCAAATACTTTCACATTGTACAATAGTT
>CM053583.1:360717772-360759338 GCA_028627135.1 Pseudochirops cupreus
AGCTGCAAAGCCAAGGTGGGTGCAAAACCTTTGCCTTTCGCTTTTCTGCTCTGGAGGCCTTCTGGCCCGACTGCTTATCTTCCCCTTTCACAATTCCCATTCACAGCTGCAGCTAATCCGCTCACCTGAAGCTCCTCAGCTCCTCCACTCCTCCCGTCCAGCCGCCCCCGGGGCACAGACGTGGCTTCAGGCCAGGCTGGTTTTCGGTTCACAGTGCTGATATGGTTCCTCGTAGCCGAGCTGACTTTAGTGGGAAGTATCTTTGTGTGCGTTTTGGAGTTCTAGGATTGGTTTAGAGTCCTATTTTATGGGTATTTTGGGGTGGCTATGTGAGAACTGCGATATGTTGCTGCTGCTATGCCGCCATCTTGGCTCCGCCCCCCCTAAATACACTTTCTTAAAATATATTTTGATGCATTTCATTAAATATTTCCCAATAACACATAAAAAAGTTTTAACACTTTTTTAAAATGTTGAGTTCTAAATTCTCTTTTGCCTTCCCCCCTTCTTTGAGAAGGTAAAACCATTTGATGGTGTAGATATACTCTTAATGAGTAAAAATTAACAAAAGCAAATCTTCAGACTTTTTGATTGTATTTTCTCTTTAGGTACTTTTTTCTTTTTTGGCCTTCTGGTCAATCTGCATCTGCTAAATAGTGAAAAAAACCTATGATAACTGAGAAAAGTCCATGCCTAAAAGCCAACACATGTCACATGCATTTAACGTGGTCTCCAAGAAACTACTACAGAGTTTACTGCTCCTCAGGTAGAATGGCCATGGAGGAAAGCCTGAATAAATTACATTCATAGATCATAAGTTCTGGCATGTGGTTCCCAGACTGAACCATTTATCCAAATTAAAACACTCTCCAGAAACAAAATCAGTTCCTTTTAATTGAAAATAAAACCAAATAACCCTGAAGGTATTTTTTTTATGAAAGACAATCTTCCTTTCTTATTCTGTTAATCATTGCATGTTACACAAGCAGTCAAAACAGCTTGGTAAGAAGTTTTCCTCTCTTCCTCTTTTTTTCCCCCAAGGGCCCAGTTATTACCCCATAGGCTCCAAACCCATCTCTGTGCCCCAGGAAACGAGAGCTACCAATAGCCAGGATGAGTTAACAAAGCTAGAGGAAAAGGAAAAACATGGGCTCATGTAAATTTCCATTCAATCATCTCCCCTCTGAACAATGCTGAATTTTCTCTTCCCTCCCCAAGACTGGAGAAGAACCTTCCTAAATGAATTAAATCTCCTTTAGGCTGAACCCCAGGAACCCCCAACACCCACCAGTCTGAGGCATGTATATGCAGCTTAAAACCAAAAAGTAAACCTTCCCCCTTTCCTCTTCTACATGCCACCTGACTAGAGACCCCCCCCCCTTCAGATCCTTTCTAGGGAAGGTGAACTAGAAACACACCTGTCCCATAGATTATTACAGCAAATCATTCCGTCACCTCCAGCCTCTAGCAATTCATTACCTCAATCCTGTTATCTCCTAAAATGCAAGCCAGCAGGTAATCAGATAGCTGGGCAAAAGAATGGGGAAGAGGTGGCCAGCAAGCTGGAGGGCTGGCCTCCCTTCAGATCACCAGCAGCGACAGAGCTCTCCAAATGGGCCCCCAGGGCTATGGAAATTCAGTGTGACTGCATTAAGTACCAAAAGAAAAGAGGGGATGTGGGGAATCAAAGCTTGGTCACTAATCTCTCCCCCAACTGACAATTTGCCAGCCCAGTTTTCAGTCTGTTCTAGGAACAAGGCCCAAAGTGACCAACCAAGAGAAAGGCAAGCACAACAGTGAAATGTATGCTGAAGGGGGTGGATTACTAAGGAAAGAAAAATACTCCGAAAAAATAACTACAGTTCTATTCTGCATTATCACTGAGGCAGGGGGAAACATCTTGCAAAGGGTAGCCCCTCCCCCCAGCCCCACAGAAGTAATATGTACATACCTCCACTCCCACTCTTTAAAATTGAGCTAGCTGAGGACTTAATGTTTACTCTGGATGTCCAGATGCAGGCCTGCAGCATTTATTTTAAAGCTCTCCATGAAAAGGCCACACACTGCTGATGTGTTGCAGGGAAAGAATGAAAAAAGGGAGGGACCCCTAAATCCCCAGGTGTGAAATAGCACCCTCCCTGTACCCAGTGCTGGGCCTGTAAAAGACTGTAAAAGACTGCAGACCTCAAGAGCCCTTGCTGGGGCCAAAACTCTCATACCTTTTGACTTCTCCCTAATGCATTCTGATTTTTACTTTTCTGAAAAAGGAATTCCTTCCCAACTAAGCAGGACTATTTTTCTTAACCAGCTTCATATCTCCCATTGTACACAACCATCAAGCTAAGCAAAAATACTCACAGGCCCAGCCTGGGGATGGTGAGGCTCAAGCAAACCGCTTCCTGGCAGAAAAGGACTCATCCATGGCAGGGGAATTAGCATGTCCCAGAACAATCTACTTCCTTTCATCATTATCATCTCAAACTTCAATTAATATTTATGAAGTGCTAACTAGTAGCATGGCCCTGTATTTGATGCTTGGCCAAGAATACAAAAATTAATTTCAAATTGCTAGCATGATAATAAGAGCTAGCATTTACGTCGCATTTGATGTGATTTACAATGTTATCTCATTTGCGTCTCACTAGAATCCTTTGAGGCAGGCGTGAAAATTATTATCTTCATTTTACCCAAGAAGAAACTGGGACTGATAGAGTAAGTGACTTGGCCTTGGGTAACAAACAGCTAGCTAATACTCAGTCGATGAGCATTAAAGATAGATCACTGGATTTGGTATTTTTTTTCTTGTTCAGTCTTTGTTTTTCAGTTCTGTCTGACTCTATGGCCCCATTTGGGGTTTTCTTGGAAAAAAAAATAGAGGGGTTTTGCCATTTCCTTCTCCAGCTCATTTTAGAGTTGAGGAAACTGAGGCAAACAGGGTGAAGAAAGTCGCCCAGGGTCACACAGGTAGTATCTGAGGCCAGAGCTGAACTCAGGAAGATGAATCTTCCAGACTCCAGCCCTGGTGCTCTATCCACTGTGCCACCTAGCTGCCCCAGGTTTTTTATAACAGCTAGATAATCTGTCAGGGTTTGGCATCAAAGAGAAGATTTTCTACTTCTACTTTTATGACCTTATAAGCAAGCTACTAGTGTGCCTGGAGAAGTGTTTGCTGCTTTTTGGCCAAAGCATGAGAATCCACCACAGGTATGACACTAGAGAATTTCTAGGAAGCAGGAACCTCCTTTTTCTGTGGGACTTTTTGTGTGTATTTTATAGGTCTTTCTGCAGTATGGGTTTCATACTATCTAGGCTCTAAGAGGGTAAAATTGCTTTGATCAAGGGCAACTCAACTGCCTCTCATTGTGTTCTGGCCCTGAATAAGGTTGGTTAGGGTAGAACTTTTTTTTTCCCCCTTTCACCTATAGAAACAATAAAAAAAGCCAGGTTAGTGAGGGGCCTAGAGTCCACATTATATGAACATGAACTATAGATGTTTAGGCTGGAGAAGGAGGATAAGAGTGTTATGTTGTGATAGCTGTCACCAAGTATTTGAAAACTACCATGGTAGTAAAAAGAAAGATTAAAAGCTCTGTGTGTGTGAGCCCTCAAAATGGAACCAGGAGCAATGGATAGAATCGATAGAGGCTTGATAACAGTAAAAATTTCCTAATAATCAGAATCATTCCAAAGCAGGATGGGCTGCCTGGAGAGGTAGGGTAGGGGGGCTAGCCCTCTTTGGAGGTCTTTAGGAAGAAAGGCTGGATGTTGACTTGGTGGTCAACATTACATGTGGTCCATGTCATGTAATCTATGTAATGGATTGGACTAGAGAGCAGCTAAGAGGTACCTTCCAAGTCACAAATTCAGTGATCTAGTTGGCAGATATTACTTGAGCAACAAAACTGCTTAGCATGGATGACTAAAGATCATATATAACAGTAGTACCCATTAATATAAAGGTTTTTCCCCCACTTTTCTAATTTGATCTTCACTACAGCCCTATATGATAGCGGTTATTATATCCATTTTACACGCAAGGAAGATGAGGCTAAAGGAGCCAGAGTGATTTGCCCAGGATTAAATTATTAAATTGTGTAATGGAAAGGTGATGAATTCAGAGGACCTACATTCAAATCTTAGCTCAGGGAATCTTTGGACAAGTCAAGATAACCTCTTGGAGTGTTAAGTCTTTTTTTCTTTCCTTTTGAAAGCAATAGGTTAAATGTACACTTTGAGAGGTGTATATTTTCTCCTACTGAGGGAACAGGGCATTAATTGAAACTTCCTTAGCAAGGGAGGGACATGGTCAAGCCAATTCATAGTCTATTTCCCCCATATGCCTTTGAACAACCTGCCAATCATGCCTGGAATGGCGAGTCTCCCTTTGAATACTTCCTTCAGGACCGAGACAAGATGCCACTTTCAGACCCTGAGCTGTTAGAGCTCTCTTTGATCTTCCTCATACTATCCTGTATTAATTCATCTGATTACAGTTGTATTTCTCAGTAGAATATAACGGGAGAGATCAGTTTTTGATGGTTCTGTTTTGGTATCCCCAAACTGCCTGGGGCAGTTCCTTGCACATAGTAATGAATGAATGCTTATAGATTCATAGAGTGTACCTTCACGTATAAAGAGCTTCTTATAGACGATGGTCAGGGACACATAGACCAGTAAGAGCATTCCTAGGAATATTATTAAAAGTGGTAGGAAACAGGATACAGAGAGGGATGTATGGAATTCCTTTGCACTAGCATATTGGTGATGAAACCATTGAACAGATACACAAACTGAGTTATTGTTTTTCTAGTATCTTCAAAGATTTATTTAATTTTTCATTTAATTTACGTATTTTAACTAAATTTCATTACCTTTTATTTTATTTGATAGCTATTTTAAAATTTTGGATGAAATTATTATTAAAATGCATTATGCATTGTTTGCCTTCTTAAAAAATATTAAATACTTTTAATTTTTGGAATCATAGCTATAGAAGAAATGTGGTATTGTACAAGAATGTTAGAGTTCATAGATAGAGGACGTAGGCAGAATCTAATCTCTTTTGTTTACTATCTGATCATGAATAAGTCCTGTGACCTCTCTGGGCTTGCCTATAAAAAGGGGAGGGATCAGCTTATAAACAAGCAATTTTCTAAGGAAGACATGCAAGCTATCAATAGCCATATGAAAAAATACTCCAATTGAGTAATAATTAAACAAATTCAAATTAAAGAAGCTCTGAGGTTCCACCTCACATCAATCATATTGGATGGAGCTGACAAATGGGCTGCAGAAAAAACAAACACATAAATGCACAGGCTGGAGTAGCTATGAATTTATAGTCATTCTGGAAAGCAAGGTGAAAATATGCTCATAAAATTGACTAACCTGTGACCCTTTGAACCAGTTATCACTACTAGGCTGATGCCCCAAAGAAAGGAAAGAGCAAACAGGCCTCTCTTATGGACAAAAACTAACAGAGTGCCCATCATTTAGGGAATGGGTAAATGAATCATGGCATATGGAGGTACTGGAATACTGCTATCTGCTATAAGAAATGAAGAGAGGGATGGTTTCAGAGAAAACTAGGAAGACTTATATAAACTGACACAGATTAAAAGTGAACAGAACCCAACTTTGATAGGTTTAAAAATTCTTATCAAACAATTATTTCAGAGGATGATGATGAAGAATGCTACTCATCTCCTTATCAAGAGGGGCTAGGCTTGGGGAATAGATTGAGACATTTTTCTTTTGACGTGACCAAAATGAGAATTTGTTTTATTACAAGGAGTCTGTTTTCCTTTTTCCTCAATGGAATAAGAAAAAGGGAGGGAAAGAAAAATAGATTTTTCTTCATTAACAAAAATAAATTATTATTTTGTAAATAAAAGAAAGGAATCTTGGAATCATAGATCTAGAACTAGAGGGCATCTTAAGAGGCAATCTAGCCCAACACACTCATTTTACAGATGAGAAAAATAAAACTAAGAGAGATGAAATTAGTTGTCCAAGGTATTAAGAATGCTAAAGTAGTCGCTTGGATTCCTGACACCATGTTCTTCCCATTGGTTCACACTGGGGAGCAATGCCTGTAGGGTACTTCCCAATTCTAGATCTATACTTCAAAGAAAACATCAATTATTCAATGATGCCCTTTAGGACGACTGCTCCTGTACTTACACTAAACAGCCCCAGCTACTGTTATACCTTTATCGTACATGTGTCTTTTCCCTCAGGTGGGTCTACCAGTTTTTTCTATCATCCTTGGGCTGGATTCTAGAAGACCCTATGATCCTCTTTTCTTAAAAAAAGTTATCTTTTGTTTTTATATAACTTTCGTTTCCAAATACAGCTTCCCCTATCCAAGGAATAGCCCTAATTTAAACAAATAAAACTCTTCTCCTCCTCTACAATACTGGAATGACCATATTGGCCACAGAGACTTTTTAAGGTGTTTTGTTTTAAACTAAAAACCTTCAAATCTAAATAGTTACCCTCTCCTCAATGGGTATTTGAGAGTAAGTAAGGGAAGATATGGAGGGAGGTTAGTGGAACAGAAATCTAGCAAAGAAAACTGTCTCTATAATTTATTAGCCTGAGGCTTACTATTATCTAAGTTCAGTCAATAAGATGGAAGGCATAAGAGGAGAGGAAAACTAAAATCTGGGCACAGCAAGAATCCAGTAGGGGACACATGTATGAGCCAAGCCCTGGACTAATTTAGGGACTAGAAGCAAAGAGCAATGGTCTCATGACACCCCAACTGGAAATCCAGGTAACCAACCTGGTATGCTATAGAAGCGCTCCGACTGGCTGCCCTACTGGATGATTCACTGCTACTATTATGTTTCCCAACTGGTCTCCTCATCCAGGTCCCCCGAGCAATGGGAATCAGTGCCACACTGCCAAAGAGGGTGTCAGGCAGGCAAAGGAAGCACCAATCCAGAGTCAAGAGGAATTGGATTTAAATCTTAGACTCTCATACTTTCTACCTGATTTGACCATTTCTGAGACTCAGTTGCCCAATCACAAAGTAAGGAATTTTGAGTTCTTTTTGAACCTATTTCCTCATCTGTAAAAATGAGAGTTCAGCTCTAAATCCTAAGACTGGACTTTAAAGTCTAACCCTAACCCAGTTGTGTCCAACTATTCGTGACTCCATTTAGGGTTTTCTTGGTAAAGATACTGGAGTGCTTTGCCATTTCCTTAAGCTCTAGCACATTTTGCAGATAAGGAAACTGAGGCACACAAGGTTAAGTGACTTGCCCAGGGTCACAGAGCTAGTACGTGCCTTGGCCACATTTGAACTCGGGCCTTCCTGACTCCAGACCTGGGGCTACATCCACTGATCAACCCAGCTGCCTGAAGTCCCTATAAGTCTACAAACAAGGTTTCTCTGAAACAAGCAGGGCTTCCCTAGTTTTGAAAGTCTAAGTACTTTTACCATTAATAGGTACAAGGAAACAAATGGGATTAAATTAGCAAACAAAATGGAAAATTCACAAAGTTACAAAAAGTACTGAAAGCCGGCTTCTAGCTAGTGGGTATCCTTGTTCTTCACTGAAATTAAAATGGCACAGACCAGTCAGTCACTTTACTAACCCAGGACTGGGTAGATTTCTCTGGCTCTTCCCTCATCTCAACCAGGCCAGTGCACAGACCTGAAGGAAGAACAAGGACAGGACCAGAGGAATTAGAGTGGATCATCAGCTGACACAAAAGAATTCAAGGAGGTTCATTTGCATCTCAGAGAAACCTTCAGACTTTGGCCGACAATCTCAAAGTCTCCTTTCCCTCAGCAAAGTAAAAGAAAGGTCCGTTCCTTCAAGAATAGTGTCTAAAAGCAGAGTAAATATACCCAGATGGAGGGGCTAAGCAGCCCTACAGAGAAGCAGAAGTACTTGGATACTGAAGTGCATTGAGACTTTGTAACAATTATTTCAGCAATCCTCCTCTTCCCCCTCCCATCCCTTAGTTGCTAGGTTTCCAGATGCTAAAGCTGAATATGCATTGGTTTCCTCTTGGTCTCCAAAAACTCACAGGTAAACGAAAATTAAGTAAATGGGGAGGAAAATTTGCACTCTACTTTTATTAGAAAAACAAAGGCCAAATAAACAAACTAATATCTGGGACTAATTTTTTTTTAAAGGAAGCACAACTAGTAAACAAGTTGATTTCTGGTATTTATTTTAGAATAATTGAAGACAGTCCCAAATCCAGGATGTCAAGACGGACTGAAACCAACAGCCTCCATAACAGCTAGTATTCGCATGTGCTTTAAGTTTTGCAAGAGCAGCTAGGTGGCACCATAGTGCATGGAGAGCTCAGCCTGGAGTCAGGAAGATTGATCTTCCTGAGTTCAAATCTGGCCTCTGACACTTACTACCTGTGTGATTCTGGGAAAGTCACTGAACTGTTTGCCCCAGTTTCCTCATCTGTAAAAGGAGCTGGAGAAGGAAATGGCAAACTACTCCAGTATCTTTGCCAAGAAAACCCCAAATGGGGTCTCGAAGAGTTGGACCCAACTGAGCAACAGCAACAGCTTTACATATACTTTCTCATTTGATTCTCACAACAACCATTTGAAGTAGGTCCTATTATTATCCCACCATTTTACAGATGAGGAAACTGAGGTTTAGAGGAGTTAAGTGATTTGCCCAAGGTCACATAGCTAGTAAGTATCTAAGGAAGAATTTCAACTTGGCACTTTCTGACTCCAAATTCAACATTTTATCAGCTAGCTACACTTCCTCCATCTTTAGTACTCTACAGTGATAAGGGCTCATTCCTTTAGGTCATGAGTTCTTAAAGGTCTCTAAATTTATCAGAAATAATGATAGTAATAGATAGCATTTATAAAAAATTTTAGGCTTCTAAAGTATTTTACAAGTATCTCATTTTATCTTCATAGCAGTCCTGGGAATGAAGTGCTATGACTATCTCCATTATACAGATGAGGAAACTCAGGCAGACACAGGTTAAATGATTTGACCAAAGCCACAAGGCTAGTACGTGTTTGAGGCAGAAATTGAACTCAAGTATTCTGAAATCTAACATATCCCTAAACTCCTCAAGGACTCAGAATGATAAGATTAAACATGGCAACACAATCTAGCCAGCTAAGAGGTGGTCTATATATGAAAGTGATCAACTTTTTCAAACTCCGTCATACAGGGTGATCATTCCACCCTGTTAGACATCTATCCATGTAACCAACTGATTGTTGAAAGATTTTACATTCTCATATGTGTAGGTTTTGGAAGCTACATGGTGCAGTGCACTGGGATAGAGTGCCAGAACTGGAGTCTGACATTATTGTTCTTCAAAACAAAACTCTGAGATGCCAGAGGGAAGGCTATTGACTATCTTATCAAATAATGTGGGAAATGGAGACATGTATGTCTTTACTTATCCTTAAGTAACCAGAATTATGAGAAATTGTCAGAAGAGATTTTTATCAACTACATATGTCCTAGCTGTCAACTAATGATGAGGAACTCAGTAAACAAGTTACCTATGACTTTTTTTAAAGCTTGATCATGCTCAGTATCTTTCTCTTTCTCATTTCTTGGTACCTCTTTGTCTTCTTTTACAGTCTCTTCCTATCCTATTTTCCACTTTTCCTTTCTTCTTTAGGGCCTATTCATAAGCACCCAGTGAAATGCAGATACACTACTTAACCTCTGCTGACTGCAAACAGAACTAAAAAGGACACTTCTTTTTTTTAAAATGTAAACATATAATAACAGTTCCATATAAGAATAGCAACTAGAGAAAAAGGATCCTAGAAGTCATCTGTTTGGAAGAGAATGGAGCCCCAGAAAGATGAAGTAGCTTAACCAAGGTCACAAAGGTAAATCTGGAATTCACACCTGAGTCCCCTGATCCCAAATCAGGTGCCCTTTCTTTCCACTATCCTACAAATACACAATAAGAGAACACAACTGCTATTTTCAGCTGGATGTCATCTTACATTCAGGAGTTAATAATTTTCTGCAGTTTCTTTGTTTTCAAGGGTAGGTGGGATTACAACTTTCAATAAGAATTCATCTGTCAGGCCATTTAGAACCTTCAATGGCCCTGGTCAGGAGATTTCTATCACTCTTGTGAAAGAAAAAAAAAAGTCTATTCAGAAAATAAATACCTGTGTAAAGGCAGTATTTTGTCAGTCCTGGCAAACCTCTGAGGCAATATCTGCTTATTGATCCTGAAGCCAATTTTTACTCCAATTTTTACAAAATTAACTACTCTGGAACTTGTCTGTGTCCCAGAATACAGCACCAAATGAGTATTGACTCACATTGCCTTAGTACTTTTTAGCACCCTCCCTGAAACAACTCAGTAAGTCAGGTAGCAAATGTAATGTTATTCCCATATTGCAGAAGAGGAAACTGAGCCTCAGAGAGAAAGAACTTGCCAAAGTTCACAAAGTCAGTTAGCGTCATAGCCAACACTGAAACCCCAATCTCCTTACTCGACAGTCTGCTATACTACTTCCTTGACCTGCCTCAAATATACTCTAAGCTTCTTATGGGTTTACTTCAAATGAAGTCAAACAACATTTATTAACTGCCTACTAAGTGCTAGGTACTGTACCCAGGATAGAAAGAAAGATAAAAGATAGTCCCTGAACTCAAAGAACCCACAAACTATTGGGAGACCATATACTAACAATTATGTAGAAACAAGACCCACACAGTGACAAACTGGAAATAATCTTAGGTAGAAGACATTAGCATTAAGAGGGAATCTGGGAAAGGCTTCTTGTAAAATCCTGGATTTTCTTCTGTATCCACCTCCTACTACAATCACAGAGCTAGGCATTCCTGTATTCCTTTAATAAGCATTTATTACTGTAGGTACAGTAGGTGGCTACTTTGGAGTAACTAGATGGCACTGAGTAGAACTCCAAGGGATTCCAAATTCTGCCTCAGACATTTACTAGTAGTGTAACCCTGGGCAAATCACTTGACTGCTAAAATGGGGACAATAATAGCACCTATTTCCCAGGGTTGTGAGGATCAAATGAGATAATAATTGTAGTCCTTGGCACATGGAAAGCAGTTTATAAATGTTAGTTATGTATTATCAAAACATTGTTTCAGTTAACAGAGCGCCTTCAAGGAGCTAACATTCTATCGGAACTAACACTGCTACTGAACCCTTAGAAGATACTCAAAGCCTCGATTCATTCCAGATACTTATTTTATACGGAGGGAGTATCCATCCATTTCCAGAACAAACAGCACTGAGAAGAATTGGGGGGTAAGGGGAGAGGGAGACTACTCAAATGTTTACAAAGTACTGTAGTTACCATAATCTTAGGAATGCAAATGGCATATCTGTCATAATTCTAGGTAACTTCTACATTCATTTCAATCCTCCTTAAATGTGAACACTTATTTAAGCAGCTTGATATGCGTAAACCCCAAGGCACCTGCATACATTTTGTACACGTGTCTGAGAGTCACAGGTCAGCTCCTGAGGTTTCTTCAGACGCTACATACTCCCTAGCACCCACAAGCATAACTACTCTGGCAGTTTATTACAGCGTCAACAATACTTCGCACGAACTTTATCGGAGTCTTACAGACTGCACACCCTTTTTTTTTAATGTCCAACAGAAGTCGGGGGTGAAAAAGGCTATTGGTGAGGAGTAAACTTTGCCTTGGCAACTTTTAAAAAGCCAAAGTTTCATTACATTAAGTCTGGGAATGATTTCTAAGGGATCCTCTGACCAACCACTCTCCACAAAATGTAAATAATACAGTGTAGCCTACTCCTTTTCACTCCTGAGTGTGATTCACTACGCTAGATTTCTGGAGCCAAAAGGTAACTCAGTTCAAGCCCAGTTGACACTGATTTTCTAAAATGGTTGGAGCTTTCGCTGCCGATATTCACAAACACCTGACATAACCAGCTTCCAAGAATAGAGAAAGTATTTAAAAAGGAGTCCTTTGAACCCCACCTCCGCCAACTTTCACTTAAGAAATAAGCTCCCCAAAGCCTCCGGCTTTGCGTTTGAATTTGAAAAAATGCTTCTTATCCAAACATTTTTTGCTTCCTCCAAACCCGACCAAAGTCCACGACGTCCAGTGGCAATCATTCACATCCCCACAACGCGGAAATTCCCGGTCACGTTAAAGAGTACCTGGGGGCAGCTTTAAAACATCAAATCAGGAGCTCTCCGACAAGCCAGACAGAGGGTGTCCGAGGGCATTCATTTAGCTCTACTTTTGGCAACAAGATTTTCTCAAACACAACAGAAGAATTCATTAAAGAGGAGAGAGACAATACATTTCCTACAGTTACGATTTGAGGGGTAGGTTGGGGGGAGGGGCATCCTACTATGACAGCAGATTTCTTGGTAGAAAAAGACGGACACACACTGGTGCACACGTACACACCCCCCAGCGCGAAGTTTGAGAACCTTGGAGGACCCAGTCTACAAGCTTAAGGACTTTGAGTACTAGCACGAATCTGTCGATAAGTAACTGCCCCCCTCTCTCGGAAACATTCACCTCCGAAGAGAAAGCAAATTATCTATGGAAAGAAACGAACGCGTTCGTGCACGGGTATACACACACGTACACACACACTCACAAGCTCACACAGACAGACGACTGGGATCAAGCCCTCGGTACAAACTTCGCCCAGTCCAGAGTGCATAGTTATACCGACCGTCCTAATGCTAAAAGCATACGAGCGTCCCTCCTCCGGCGCACAAAACAAAGAAAGCCGGCTGCAAGGCATGTGGACCAGCTCCTCCAGCGCACCGTTCCCGCCCGCTCAGTCGGCGCCGTCCACAGCGCTGCGAACACGCTGCCCAGCCTCCAGCCTTTACCTTTCTGCCCCGCGCGCCCCTCTTGCTTGCCTTGCCTCCTTCCACCAGCAGCGCGCCGCCCAGCTACAGGAAAGCCACGCAGCCCGGGAGGAAGCAGCAATCCAAAGTAGGGGGTGGGGGCGGAGGGTGTCAGGGAGGGGAGGCGGGCTGGAGCAAAGCCACACGAACGTGGCTTTTCTTCAGGCTGGCCGCTGTGGAGGAACTTTTCCAGGTTTTCGAGTTGGAATTGGCGGTTGAGGGAGACTGGAAGGGCACTGCCGAGCTGTGGGAGTCGTCCCCGGGCTTGCCTTTGGAATAGGGGAGCCCAGGCTAAGAGTAACAACTGCAGAAGTGGGGCAGCTGTGTTCGGACACAGTTGTGGCAGTTGTGCCCAACTCCGAAGCCCCTACACTGAAGGGGATGTGCCGCTGCAGCCCTCTCTAGGAAGCAGCTACAATTGCTGGTGTTACTACCCCACCCCGAGGCTGGCTCTCCGATGACTTTCAGAGTCCAGGGGCCACTGCAGATAAAGGAATTACGCGACTAGTGCCTTAGCCTGCCTGAACCCCTCTCGTTGGTCAGGCTAGAGTCCTAACTTGGACAGTTCTCCTAGCGGGGAGAAGTTTCCTCGACACCACACTGAGTTTTCATCCAGGGGGTGCAATATGAAAGAACTTAAAAATGTTCCAGGGAAACCTGGAGGAAGATCCCAAATTTTCCGGAATGGAAAGGCTGGTTTTATTTGCTGCTCTAATTGTGTCGATAGACACCGTTCTTATAAGACGTAGATTAAAAACTGAAAAAGACTTAAGAGGCCATTAGTCCAACCTTTTAATTTTACAGATGAGGAAACTGAGGCCCAGGGAGTTACTATAAAGATTTGCCCAATTTGACATACTGGTAGTAAGTGGAAGAAATGGAATCTGGAGCCAGGTCTTCTGACACTACAAACATACAAACATATAGGTGAACATATGTTCACTCTGTGTGTGTGTGTGTGTGTGTGTGCGTGCGTGCGTGTGCGCGCGTGTAGAAAAGAAGTAAGGTTTAGCCATGAAGGTAAGCTGGAAAATCAGCCTTCCTTGGAGTTAAAAGATATGGCTGTTGGGGGCGGCTAGGTGGGTCAGTGAATAGAGCACCAGCCCTGGAATTAGGAGGACCTGAGTTCAAATCCTGACTCAGGCACTTAACACAAAACTAGCGTTGTGACCTTGGGCAAGTCACTTAACCCCAATTGCCCATACCTTCCCCCCTCCAAAAAGCAAAAAAAAAAAAAACAAAACAGGATACAGCTGTGTCAGTTCACTTATTTGTTATGTGACCTTGGATACCATTTCACGGTTATTATAGAAACAGATTTAATCCAGTTCATCATCTTCATTTTATAATTGAGAAAAATGAAATCCAGAGAATTGAAATGAGTAATAAATGCTTGTTAACTTGACCAGTAAGAAAGAAATAAGGGATGATAGAAGGCCATAGAGCCAAGAAGACCGGGACCTGCTTCTCATAGACTAGTCATTCAACCCTAGGCAAGTCATTTAACATTTCAATAGATCCAAAGTTCAGAGTATATCCTGAAAATGGATACCAGTTTAGGGTCTCGAGGGGAGGGAAGGACAGTAAACTTTTGGATCATCCAAGCTTTGAGAACTTGCATTCATTCATTCAAAAAACCTATGATCTTATGTAACATCTACTGAGTACCTGCAATGGACAGGACCCTGTGAGAGATCAGAGGATCTCTTAAGTGTAGAGATCGAAGAGATCTTAACTGCAATCGAGGTCCAAAGCCTCATTTTACGGGTGAAAAACTGAGGCCCAGAAAGTGACTTGCCCAGAGACACATACCTAAGATCCGTAAGTGTATGAGGCAGAATTTATAGCCAGGACTGACTCCAAGTATAGCATTCTGGCTACTCCATGCCATAAAACTTGTTCCCAGTCTGCAGTGAAATTACATGGAGAGATAAGAAGTGTAAACAAATAGAAACTATGTGATAACCCACAGAGGTTCAGACACATTTGAAACATGTCAGACAAATCAGGAAAGAACTCCTTAAGGAGGGAGCAGGAGAATTGGGTTTTGAAGGATGAAAGGTACTCAGAAAGGAAAGGCATGTGTGTGGCTCTGGGTATACAGGCTTTCACACCCATGTCTCAGGGTCGGACAAGGAATGTTTGGCAGTTACCATAATAATAGTTCATATTGCATATACACATATGTTATAGTAATATATCACTATATTATTTATTTGTATGTGTTATATTAATATAACATATATGGAGAAAGCACAGTATAGCAGTATATTAGGGCTCTGAAAAGGTTTCACATTTTCATCTTCATCCTTTGAGGTAGATACTACTACTATCCCCCTTTAACAGATGAGGAAACTGAGACTTGGAGTAGTGAATTAATTTACCCAGGGGCACTCAGTGTCTAAAATAGGATTTGAAACCAGTTTACGGTGGCCTCCAAGTTCAGCAGTCTATCTGCTATGATACATTGCCTTCCACAGCCTTAGGCCCACTAGCTATGTAATCTCTGATAATGCTACTACTAAGACTACTATTTGTCTCCTCCACAAAATCCAGCCACAAAGCAATAACTGATCTCAGAGCTTGGGAAGTTACTGTATTGCAGAGTTTGGGAAGTTCATTCCCCTCCCCCAAGGCATCAAGATTGGTTGGGAAAAGGGAGAATGCTCCAGCTGGGGAAGATCATAGAATTTAAATCTACAAGGGAATTTAGAGCTCAGTCAAGTTCAAAATCTCTCTCTGTACAGATGAGGAAACTGAGAGTGGCAAAGTGACTTTCCAATGATCATGTGGGTCAAGTAGTAAACAAAAAGCTGGTTTCTAACAGAGGTCTCCTGACTCCAAATCAGTGTTCTTTCCACCACACTACTCTGCCTTCCCCTGAGGGAGGCAAGGTTCACTTAGACACACATGAAGAAACCATTTAAGAATTACATAAACATTACTTTTCAATTTCACATCCTATGACTGTTTAAGGGGGGGGGCACTTTGCTCATATTGACGAGTTTTCTAAAAGCAGAAAAGGACAAGCAGATACATATAACCCTGGTCAAATCCCAAACTGAGGTCAGCACCAGCTGACAGAGGCTTAATCCTCCATATAAATCTAGTTCTAATCCTTCCTCTCGCCACAAAGAACCACTCCCCAGCTCAACTGACTTCAGTGCAACATGTGCCAGGCCAGGGATGCAAAAACAAGTCTCTGCCTTCTAGGAGCATGTATTCATTTTTTTAAAAAAAGCAAATACAAAATGGTTTATTATTCATCTCACATGCTTCACGCAAACTACCTTAATTCGATCATTGCTATGATTTCAATAGTATTACCCATTGTGACATCCTTGGATTATGTTGAAAAGTATTTACAAAAAGGTCCAGGGACATGTTAAGCACAGGCACAGTAATAGAAACTGCAGATGCCTATCATTAATACCATAATCATTTTGGTTTTTGCATTTTTTAAATTGTCACTTCAGTTTATAACCATAGGCTTAAATCACTGTTCTTTCACATAAAGCAAATCTTACCATACCACGGGAACCAAAAAAGATGCTTCCTCATGGAAAAGTAGAGTAGAAAATGGACTAGTAGCAGAGTGGCTAGATGACGCAGTGAATAGAGCACCAGCCCTGGAGTCAGGAGGACCTGAGTTCAAATCTGGCCTCAGACACTTAACACAAAAATTAGTGGGACCTTGGGCAAGTCACTTAACCCCAATTGCCCTCTAAAAAAGGCAAAAGAAAAAAAAAGAAAATGGACCATTGGTGAGACATTGGACGTATCCTTTTGCTTCTTTGTCTTACTTTCCTTATATGTAGAGTGATAGGTTTGGACTTGATGGAGTTTGGACTTCTGAAGTCACTTTCATCTATAAAATCTGATGATTCTGAGTTTTACTTCAATGAATTTGTCTTTTCTGCCAGTGGGGTACTGAGCTTGGGAAGCATAGTCATTTCTACAGTCAGACTGGTGGCCCTACAAAAGAGAAGAGGGACAGGATCTCCTTCTATTGGTCCAGCCAGAGTACGGCCGCAAATCCATTGCCTTGTCTTTGTCCAAATCATAGACAAAGGTTTCCCATGCAAGTCATGTTATATCTAGCATATCAAGATACTATTTTCCTATTTCCCCATTCATTCATGAATCATCAAAGGATAGGAAAGGCAGTTTTTAGAAAAAAAATCAAAGCTATCACTCATGAAAAATGCTATAAATCATTAATTAGAGAAATGCAAATTAAAACAACTCTGAAGTACTGCCTCATACCTATCAGATTGGCTAATATGACAGAAAAGGAAAATGACAAATGACAAATGTTGGAAAGGACGGTGGAAAATAGGTACACTAATGCTCTGTTGGAGCTGTGAACTGGTCTAACCATTCTGAAGAATCTAATTATGCCCCACAGGCTCCATAAAACTCTGTATATCTTTGACCCAGAAATACTGCTAGTATGTCTGTATCCCAAAGAGATCAAAGAAAAAGAAAGGACTTATATTTTCAAATATATACTCTGTAGTGGCAAAAAATTGGAAATTGAAGGGATACCCATCAGTTAGGGAATGGCTGAGCAAGACATGGTATGTTATTATGAAGGAATACTATTGTAGTGTGAGAAATGATGAAGGGGATGGTTTCAGAAAAATCAGGGAAAATTTATATGAGCTGATACAAAGTAGGTGAGCAGAACCAGAAGAACATGGTACACAGAAACAGCAATATCATAATAATAATGAACTGTGAAAGACCTGGGAACTCTGATCAATATAGTGATCCAAGATAATACTAAAAGACACATGATGAAAAATACAGTCCATTTCCAGAGAGAAAACTGATGAATGCTGAGTGTATAGATTGAAGCGTATTTTTCATTTTCTTTATTTTTCTTGCCTGGGTTTTTTTTTTGTCCATTATGGTTAGCATGAAAATATTTGACTTCACATGTATAATGGCTATATATTTCTTGCCTTCTAAATGGATAGGAGAGGCGGTGGAGGGAAGGAGAGAATCTGGAACTGAAAATAAACCTTTAAAATTAATAAATGAATAAAAAAGTGTTTTCTTAAAAGATATTATTTTCATGCCATATTCCAAATTAAGATTTCTAGGTTATTTTCACGAGGAAAGAAAAAAAAACAGGAAATATTTCTCTTTTTCCACACATTGTATAAAACTTGTATTCATCCCTTTCTCTCTCATCAAATGAAATGTGTAAAGTGCTTAGCACAGTTGGTGCTTATGCTTAATAAATACTTATTCCCTTCTTCCCCTCCACTCCCGTTATAGTTTTCTCTTCTATACATTGTCCTCATTGTACTAGAATTATTTCTAAAAATCCTTCCAGGTCCAAATTAATGATTTCAAGGGGCAAACCTATATAATAAATATTACAGAAATAAAGACTTGTTTACCTGATATATAACTCCAACAAGAAGACCTTATCCACTCCGAGCTAGCATTAGCATGTGTTGAGAGAGGCTGTGTCCCAGGCAGCAAAATGGGGTGGGGTTGTTGTTTTTCTCCTAAGCACACCTGCTACTAACTAGCTTTCAACAGCCCCAAGCTGCCATCCCTCTCCCAAGGTCCAGCAGCTTTCATGCCTTTATCCCTCTAGAGCCTTCCAAAACTCCTTAGCTCCAATTGGCATAGATAGTTATATCATAGGAATCTGCTCTAGATTAGAGTGAAGAAGAGTGAAGAAAAGGAGAAGAAATTATGTGAAGATGGGACTGACATATAGTGTAGGCAGGTGATAAATTCTTACTCAGTAGTAAATTGGGGTTAATGTTTGTACTACTACGTCAGGATGGTTGGGATGGGAAATGTTTTATAAACACTGTATAAAAATGTGTGTGAACTCTTGCCCTCAGCATCCAAAGTTCCATTAAATTCTAGAGAGCAGCATGAGGAAAAAAAAATAAGTCCTATGTTGATGACTAGAACAAAATACTTTCTAGTCTCAAAAATGACAGTAAATGTCCCTGTAGTTTATAGAAGGATCTGAGGGAGCCTGTCCCAAGCTGTATTGTCTTTTGGGCCTTTCATCTCCAAGCACTAATAGGGAAATATGAGCAAGCCTTTGTACATAATAGATAACTTGATAATTTTTTGATGAATGAATTACCAAGTACTATAGAGAGAGAATAATTTGTTACAGTACTTGCAAAAATTGAAATAAAAAATTTTGTTGAGAAGCCTTGTGGCATGGTGAATAGAAAGCCAACTTTAGTCCAGACAACTTTCATCCCTGAAATATACTGCCTATATGACCCTGGACAAGTCACTTAACCTCTCAATGACCCAGGCAAATTTCTAACACTGTAAACTGCATTGGTGGGAGGAGATGCTTTATGAACTGTTACCTAAACCAGTTGATGGATGGAGAAAGAGACAGAAACAGGGAAAGAGAGATGCCAAGGTGTGTGTGTGTGTGTGTGTGTGTGTGTGTGTGTGTGTGTGTATGTGCTTGTGTGTGACAGTCAAAATGAGAATGATAGACCTGCAATCTCAGCAATTTAGATGTTCCCTCAGTCATGCATATTGCAATCTGTTTGTGCCTGCCCGTCCTGTGCAATTTGTTCATGTATTGCTATAAATTCACCCGCTTAAAAGGTGAGAAATTCAAATTAGAAAGGAACCCTTAATCTAAAACATTATTATGCTATAGCACACAATGGAACTAGTGATTGTTTATTGCCTGTCTCATGCAAATGATTGGAAATCACTTCATTAAGGAGGTACACTCTTCTTCAGGCAGGGCTAGTGTCCATCCTTGACTCTTTTTTTTTTAATCTAACTTTGTGTTTCTTTTTCATCATCTCAACATGAAACAAAATTGTGCTGATGACTTAGGCACAGAGACATAGGAAAGAGAAATTACATGCTTTGCCTATGAATGATAAGAAATGATAAAGGACTTTCAGGAAAGAATATCTGCTTTAGTAAATATGCCTCCAGAGAGGCTGGTGTGATGTACTGAATGGAACACCAACCTTGGAAACAGAAAGAGTTGGGTTCATTTTTTCTGCATCTGACATTTTTTGCCTCTGTAACCCTAGGCAATCACAAAACCTCTCAGTGCCCAAGCAGCTCTCAAAAACCCTAAGCTGCCCACCTACTGTAGATTTACTTTGGTAGAGAAAGTTTCCTCAATGGAGGGTTCTTAGTTCAAGTTCTCTGGATCTCCCAAGTTCATCGTCTGGTACAAAAACTTCACTTGAAGGCCTGATGATTTCATGGATGAGGGTACTCTGTCTCCTGACCATAAATGCATCCTCTTTGAAATTAACTGGATGATAATGATAGTTATTGAGATTATCATAAACAAAAATGAAGGAAAAAAAAAAAGCATTAGTCAGGCTACTACTTTGTGCCTGGCACTGTGCTAAGCATAATGCTTAGCATTTTACAAATATGATCTCATTTGAAGATCATTGAATCGGTTATAGATTTAGAACTTTGGAAGACCTTAGAAGTCATCTGATGAAACACTTTCATTTTACAGATGAGGAAACGAAGGCCCAGTAAAAAATTAAGTGATTTACCTGACGTCACAAGATGGTAAATATGTAAATAGTAGAACTAGGTTTCTAACCAAGGTCATCCAACTCCAAATCCAGCACTCTTTCCACTGATCCATACTAGCTTCACTTGGTGGCACAAAATTCAATGTCCTGTAGCATATCTTTTCTCTACACCACCTTTCTAAATTCTCGTCTTCCTGATGACTTCAGCATAGGGTCATAGATTTTGAGTTAGAAATAAATTTGGAGACCATAAAATCAAACTCATCATTTTTTTTCAGTTGAGTAAATGGAAGTGTAGTGTTATAACATATATGTAATACTATATACTGCCATGTTATACTAAGTGACTTGCTCAGGATCCCAAAGTGTCTTAGGAGGGATTTGAGCCTAGGACTTCCTAACTCCAATTCTAGCACCCTATCCACTACACCAGGCTGCTTCTCAGTCATTTAGCTGCCAAAACCATGTGCTTTTTGTCATCATCTTTTGACATTGTGGGTAGTCCTTTCTTGATACTCTTTTCCTTAAGTTTCCAGGAATCCCATTGTCAGTCTCCTGGTTCTCCTTCTACTTCTCTAACTATTCTTCCTCTGGCTCTTTCTCTGGTTCCCCTTTCTCCTCCCATCCCATAATGTAGGTGCTTCTTAAGGCTGTATCCCTTGCCCTTTTACATTATTTTCTTTCTGTTTACTTTTCCCATTGGTCAATCTAATTTACTCCATCAGTTTCAGCTATCACTTCTATGCAAATCTCCGTCAGCTTGGCCTCCCAAATCAATACCAGCTCTGACCTTTCTTTGAAACTCTAGACTCACATTTCCATCCTCCTACCTACTAGATTTCTTTCCCTGCATGCCTTTTGATCCTGCCAATATTAGTGCTTTAAACAAATATATCTGAAACCAAACTCATTCTCTTTCCTCCTAAATCTCTTCCTTTTCTTGTTTTTTTCTATCTCAGACCCTTGATCCTCTGTTTTATCTCACACACTTATCAGTCACCAGATCCTACCAATTCTCCTTTCAAAATGACTATAGCATCCATCTCTCTCCTTACTATTGCCACAATCACAATACTAATTTAAGCCCTCCTCATAATTAGGTCTATTTTAATAGCCTCTAGTTATTCAATATCTAGCCTCTGTTCTCTCTACTCCAACCCCATGCCAATGCCAGAGTATTCACCCTAATGCAAATAGCCTAAAGGAAAAGTCTGCATCACACTAGCACCTAAAAATATTTGCAGTATCCCTCTCTACCTGTGGCCTTTCCTAATCATGATGTTCTGAGAGGTGGAATTTTGGCTCAGTTGCAGTGATGAGAAGTGAGAAGATTTGAGTGCAGCAAAAAGTACTATAGTTAAGAATGATGATGTTAGTGGTAGGTTTGTCCTTGCTGGTCACTAAGTCCACTCACCTTCCTCTGAGATGGGCTAGTAATGAGCAAAAGAAGTTAAAATTCCATGCCTGGCACAAAACAGACCAATCCAAGAACAGCTAATGTCTCACACATGCATCTCAAATCCATAGCTGTGATGTTATGAGTCCCATTTCCAGAGTTCCTACAAAGTTTCTGTCTCTTTATCTAAAAATCAGCCATAGTAAGTCAAAATCAAACAAAGATTGCTTTGCCCATTCACAAAGTGCACAGTAATGGAGAACTAAACAAACTCAAAATGTACATTGGATTCAAAACAATTCCTGTACTGTCAGGGACAGTACAGGATTTAGGAGAGTTATTGCATATTACATGCCAATTATTGCATGCTATCTTTTTGCATATCAACTTTATCCTGAGTAAAAGCAATTGCAATTACTAACCAAGCATATTTGTTTGCTTTTGTGGAAAGCCAACTTAATTATGCTGTCTTCCCATGGCCAGGACCCGATGAAAAAGATTAAGTAAGTTCAAGAAGAAATACAGTTAATCCAAAGAAGAAAGGGTTTAGCCTGTAGGGTAGGGCCTCAGAACTAAGTTCTAATTTGTAAAGCCACAAACTCACATACTCCTTTAAAACAAGGCCAGATGATTTCACGGAAAGAAGAACTGACATATAGAAAGACATTAAATCTTTAGTAACCATAGATAATTCACACCTCTTCAGTACTTCTGCAGAGCACAGCCTTCACAAACCATCTGGGCTAGTAGAGGGCTCCCCAGGTCCTAGATGCTTTTGTTGAACAGGATGGATGAGGGAGTATCAAAGCAATTTGGTAGTCAAAATTTTAGTGGCTATTAAATTGCTTTCCAAACAAGGTACTCTACTATCTGACTCTGACACACTTCTCCAGTCTCATCTTTGTGTGCTATATAGTCTAGCTAAATTCGATTAGTCACTGTCTCTTACTAGGACATTTTAAGTACCATACTTTCTTTAGCTGAGTTTTCTCCAATAGGTAGTTTTTCTAGTATGGCCTCCATTCCCTAGATCTTAAATGCCCCTTTCTACTCCTTTATCTCTATATGTTCCATGAAGTCAGTTAGTCATCAAGAAATTACTAATGCTTACTATGTGCCAAGTACTGTGTTAAGCCCTGGGAATAGAAAGAAAGGTGAAAACCAGTCTTTGATCTCAATGAATATAAATTCTATTGGGGAGATATAATATAAATAATTAGGTACATATAAAATATACACAGAGTCAATAGATTTAATTTCAAAGAGGAAAGCAAGCATTAGCAAGTGAAAGACTGAAATTGGGGAAAGCTTTCTGCAAAAGGTGGGATTTGAACTGATTCTTGAAGGAAGTCAGAGAAACAAAAAGTCAGAAGTGAGAGGGCAGAGCATTCCAGGTACAGGGGAAAGCCAATGCAAAGGTAAAGAGACGGGAGGTGGAGTGTCATGTTCAATGAACCTGAAGGTAGGTCTGTTTAACTCTAGAGCAGCGGTTCTCAACCTGTGGGTCGCGACCCCTTAGGGGTCTTAGGATGGTCTCCAGGCAGGTCCTTCCACATGCAGAAATGCCATCGAGTATTAAAGGGTTGCAGCATTAGAAAGGTTGAGAACCACTGCTCTAGAGCATCTGGAGAAAGTGAGGCTGGTAACTTTGCACAGCCCTCCCCCACTTAAGTCCAATTCACTCAAATATCATGACATCACCTTCCTGATATCATGGTACTCTCCAATAACAAAGGACAAACAGTAACAGGAACCTCTTTCCTGGACAATGTCACTAATTGGTGTCCCTGCTTCAAGTCTCTCCCTACTCTAATTCATCCTTCACACAGCTGCCAAAGTGATTTTCCTAAAGCTTGGGTCTGACTGTGTCCTACTAAACTACCACCAGACTGGTCTTCTTACTGCTCCTCATTCACAGCATCCCATTTCCTACCTCTCTACGTTTGGCCTCTCCCCCATACCTGGAATGTACTCCTTGCTCATTTCCATCTCTCACCATATTTAGCTTCCTTCAGGTACCACTTCCTCATCCCCCAGCTGCTCTGTCCTACACAAGATCATTGTGTGTTTATCTATTTTTAGATCTCCATATAGGTAGCAATTATGTTTGCCCCTCCCCTTTACAATATAACCTTCTCAAGGGCAGGAACTGTTTCACTCTAATCTTGATAATCACCATTTACTAGCACATAGTATGTGTTTAATAAATATTTGTTAATTGACTAATACTTTTTGTGACCTTGGACAGGATTTCATACTTCTCTTCATTTCTGTCTCCTTATTTGTTGGACCAGGAGTTGGACCAGGTGTTTTTCTTAGGTCGCTTATAACTTTAGATTTATTATCTAAACATCTTTTTTAGACATGAGTCTCTTCTGAAAATATGACATTTTTTTCTTTCTTATTATAATAGGTGATGCTGTGCAAATGTCAATATGTTCCTCTAATTCTATGGGGAAAATATGCTTTGAACTTTCCCATTTGCTCATAGCACCACCTGCAGGGTCAGGTGCTGAAACACCTCCCTGTTCAACCTGGGAAAGTGAGTCTATGGAACAGGATTACAGGATAGCCCCCAAAAGGTTGTGTCTTTTATTTGCATGCTCAAAAAAAAAAAAAAAGGGAACAAAGGATTTGATATTTGGAAAGTAAGAAAGCAGATGAAGTTATCTGGAAACGAGTCCTGCATTCCTTGGCTCGATCATTCAGATGGCAATTAAGGTGGAGCAATATGCTGGGGGCTGCAATTTCATACTGAATTGTAATTTGAGAACACCTCCTTTAAAAATAGGATTTCACCTATTACAAAAGTCATTGTTAATCTAAATGGCGGGAAAATGTACTGTGATGAGTAATTCAGAGGTAGGTATTGTGTAAAAGATCAGCCAAAATGGAACATATTGACAAGAGATGGGTGGGCCAGGCATTAACATTCAACTTTGAATACACAAAGAAGAAAGAATGAAAGAAAAATCTCCAGTCTGCCTTTTTTTCCAGGCTAATCTCAGGATACACATTCCACACAGAACACAAGTAAAATAGAGAACCTGGAAGGTATTTTGTAATGGCTTTTACTGCCTTGCAAATAAAATTCAATTTGTGTCTATTTGTTAGTGACCTGGAGGCCACCGAAAATGTGTACCAAAGATCACTTGCAGCCTACACCACTCCATTCAGCACTCACTTGTATATTATTTTACATCCTATTTTGACTGTATTAGTTTTATCTTTCTTCTCCAACTCAACCTACACCCCACCAAACCAACAGCACAAGGACATCCATCCCTAGATTTAGTTCAAGCTTTTTATGAACGAGGATTTATACCTAAATTTCTCTTAGATTCCCATAGGATTTGATACAGAGTTGGCTGAAGAAAAGAAATCTCACTTATTGATGACTATAGGCTCACTAATTTCTTAAAAATTGTTATGCTTTTACCAATTATTTTTAAGATTTTTTTTTCTAATGAATCACAGATTTCAAGTTGGAAGGGCTTATATTAAACCTTCTTCCTCATTTGGTGGATGTGGCTTAAAGAGATTTGGTGGCTTGCTCAAAGCCACATAACCAGTAGTTGTCAGAGGCAGAATTGGAACTCGAGTCTTCTTGCCACTGACTCCAGGTTTCTTTCTGCTAAACGATGCTGCACATCTCAAGGGATCGAGTTATAGATAGGAAAAGTAGCACATAAATACTCTACATCAGTGGTTCTCAACCTGTGGGTTGTGAAGCCTTTGGGGGTGGAACAACCCTTTCACAAAGGTCACCTAAGACCATTGGAAAGCATATATTTCTGATAGTCTTAGGAACCCAGACACTGCTCCTCTATCTGTCTCCAGGCGGTCTGCCCACATGCATATACACCTACATACAAGTATTAAAGGGTCGTGGCATTAGGAAGGCTGAGATGAGATCTATGTGATCATAGAATTTTAGAGCTGGAAGGATCCATAGAGATCATTTTGTTCAATTCCACATTTTGTAGAAAAAGAGACAGACACCTGAGGAGTTTAAGAATTTAGTTAGGGGTAGCTAGGTAGCACAGTGAATAGGGCGGCTAGGCAGCACAGCGAATAGAGCACCGACCCTGGAGTCAGGAGGACCTGAGTCCGGCCTCGGACGCTTAACACTATCCATGTGACCTTGGGCAAATCACTTAACCCCAATTGCCCAGCCTTCCCCCCTCCAAAAGGCAAAAAAAAAAATTGGTTAAACGTCAAGTGGCTGATATAGAACCAAAATTCTGCTCTTTCCCCTACAGAACTCTCCTTTCCACTAAGGATCTCAAAAACACTTCATAAACAGATTATGTTATGTTTGTTCCCCAGTTTGTAGAAAGACTGAAAAGTTTGCTGGATAGAGTCAGACAAGAAAACAGTGGCAAAGCTTAAAATAAAGTAAAAGTTTAGGGGTTTATAGGTGAAACATAACTAACTTATCTATTGCATGATACTATTTTATTAGTTAATTGTTAAGGTAAGTACAATGCACAGATAACACCCCTCTCTGATAGGGACTTAGTCCCCTACAGCCAATGAATCTGAAGGCCTAAACATCTGTTACATATTTTCAGATAGAATTCTCCTTGTCTTGAGAACAACAAATTGACAAACATATATTATAGAAACTTCTTTTAAAGGATTATTTCCTTGCAAATAAAAAAAATGGGGTATATATAGATTATATATATATCTATATATACCCCAAGAAAGTAAATGACAAAAAAGAAAGCTCTAGAATATCAAAATATTAGTAGCATTAGTAGTACTCTTTATTAGTACTTAGTAGTATTAATGGTACTTAGTAGTAATCTTTGTAGAAGCAAAAAAGAAAGGGAAAAAGTGAATGCTCATCTACTGGGGCATAGCTGGGAGGAAAACATAGTATTTGCCATATTGCTCCTGTTTTCCCCACTTCTTAAACTGTTTTCACCTCTTCCTTCCTGGAACCCAGTCCCTGTATCACTTTCTGTCCATTTCCACAGGCTGCCATAGTATGAATTCTCTCCTCTCCTTTCCTCCTCCCTTTAAGTATTCCATTAGAATTTAGAATTAGAATCTTCCTCCATTAGAATTTCTGGGCAAGGATTGTTTTGTTTCCTTATATTTATTTTACCAGGTTTTAGCACTATCCTGGGATTATAGTAATAAGGATAGAGACAAGATGAATGAATTCACTGGTCTGGGAAACTCTTTGGTGAGAAAGACTCCCTCCATCAATACAGGTCTGTCTACACATCCAATCTTAGATGGTCTCTTAGAGCACCGAGAGGTTAAGAGACTTGTCCACAGTCACAAAACCACGACGTATCAGAAGTAAGACTTGAATCCAAGTATTTTTGGATTGGAATGCTTTTTCATTCATTCATTCATGTGAATAAAATGGAATATTCTTGCACTACGAACAATAAAGTTGTGGTCTTGCATAAAATGGTGCAAAACAAACAAAACCAAAGAAAACCATACTCCATCATGATCAAAATCATGTAGAAAAGAACACTAAAAGATACCACATTTCAGATCAATGCAATGACCAATCTTTACTACAGAAAAATAAGGATGAAAAATAACTCTCTCTTCTCAGTAGGCAGGCAAAATACATGTACAGAATGAGATATGTACCATCAGATATGGTCTACATGTCCTTTATCATACTTAAGCATACTACATTGTGACAAAGGAGGGTTTATTGGAGGAATGACATTGGGAAATGGCAGCATTATTTTAAGAAAAGAATCAACAGAATTTCTTTTAAAGATCATTTGCATCAATAATATGTTTCCTCAGAGTAATGAGATTGAGTATTTTGTAATTTTTTCTCATTTGATTGTTATTTTTAAAAATTTTAACTTCAGCAATCATGAACATTAACAGATGAAAAATAGGAAAGAGGATCATACAAAACAATGTGTGTTTCTATCACATACATTATTTTTCAAAACATATTTACACATATATGCTTAGTTAGGCAGTAACAAAATGTTCAACTTTTGACCCTTTCTGCCCCTCCCTTACCTTCCTTCATTGTGACTTTTTAAATGTTTTATTGATGATCTTTTCTTTTTCATATCTATCCCTGCCCAACTCCACCCAAGTAGGAGGAAGCCCTCCCTTATAACAAATATGTATAGTCAAACAAAACCATCCAAGATATTAGCCATATCTAAGACTGTATGTCTGGTTCTGAACCTACCTCTAGTCTATCACCTCTCTATCAAAAGGTAGAAAGTATGCCATATCATCAATATTTTTGAATTTATAATTGGTTGCTGCTTTAACCAAAATTTAAAAATTAAGACTTTTGAAACCAGTAAAAGCAAGAAATATTCAGCGTGACATAATACTGGTTTTCTTTCCATATTCTTTTTCCCATCCTCCAAAGTGTAGCACTTTCTTTACTCTTATATTCTGTCTAGGTAACTATTTCTGTTCGTTACTATATAACTGATTTCTACTAGAGAGTCACCTTAATAATCTTTTTCCTGATTTTTGAGTGAGCATCTGGAATTTTTATAGCAGGAATATCCTGGTAACCCCACTAAAATAATCTAATAAAATGAGGGATTTTTTCTTTTTTCTTTTGGTATTTAATATCTTATTTCCCCCCAATTACATGTAAGAACAATTTTTAACATTCTTTTTTCAAATTTTGAGTTCCAAATGATCTCTTTCCCCTCCTTTTCCCATCCCCCACCCTAGCCATTGAGAGGCCAAGCAACTTGACATAGATCATATATGTGTAGTCATGCAAAACAGATTCCATGTCCATGTGTTATGCTGTGGAGAAAAAATAGAAACCACAGACAAAAATAAAATAAAGAAAAAATATGCTTCAATTTGTATTCAGACTCTATCAGTTCTTTCTCTGGAGATGTACGGCACCCCTCATCTTAAGTTCTTCAGAATTGTCTTGGATCATCAATTGCACTTCTAAGAAGAGGCAAGTTATTCATAGTTGGTTTTCATACAAGATTGCTGTTACTGTGTACAATGTTCTTCTGGTTCTGCTCATTTCACTTTCATCAGTTCATGTAAATCTTTCCAAGTTTTTCTGAGAGCATCCTTCTCATCATTTCTTATAGCATAATAATATTCCATCAGAATCATATATAACAACTTGTTCCCCAATTCTCCAATTGACAGACATATCCTCAATTTCTAATTCTTTGCCACAATTAAAAGAGCTGTTATGAATATTTTTGTATATATAGGTCCTTTTCCTTTTGTTTTCTTTTTTTTTTTTATCTCTTTGGGATATAGACTTAGTGGTAGAATTGCAAGAGGGTTTTTTCTCTATTAATTTTTAACCAGAAAGTTTCATTCATTCAACCCAAGAACACTTATTAAGTATCTTCTTTGTCCATAATCTTATAATACATACTCTACTAGTATCTATACATAAGTACATATGATCAGGTAGATCCCTAACCCGTAATGAAGTTCCTCTCATTTATATATGGCATCTTAAGAACTAAAACAGGAATCAGAAAAACTAGGATTCAACTCTTTGACACTGACTTTGTGACCATGGACAAATCATTTAAGCTCTGTGGATCAACTCCCTAAAAATTAAAGTTAATGTTATAAATACCAGTTGGTTGAGTGGTTGAGTTATCCATATGTTACTACTCATTCCCAATTGATCAGTTGACTTTTTGCAGTGAGAAATCACAGAATATCAGAATATAGAATAGAGAGAATCACAGAAGCATACATAGGTGCTGGTAAATGTTTAACGATCTGCTTTCTGGTGGGGAAATATATGCATGGCACACTTTTAAATTCATTCTGCATTATTGACATTTTTCATTACTTTCTTAAATCAAGAAACTTAAATCTAGACACTTAAATCTAGACTAAAATAAGTCAAGCTGTGATTTTTAGTGTTTGCCAATTTCTGGCATATAAACACTCACACTCAAAATTTAATAATTAGCTCTCTTGAGCTGCTTAGAGCTGGACCTGTGAGTCAGGGGTCAGTGAGTTCAAGTGGAACCCGAACAAAAATCCCCTACACAACATGTCCATCATTTGACCATTCAGTCTTCTTTTAAAGACCTTTAGTGAAGAGTAAGCCACAGCTCCCAAGGGTAGCCTACTCTATTTTGGGTAGCTCTAATTTTTAGAAAGATTTTCCCTACATCAAGACTACAAACACCATTCTTCCTTCCTTCCTTCCTTCCTTCCTTCCTTTCTTTCTTTCTTTTCTTTCTTTCCTTCCTTCCTTCCTTCTTTTCTTTTCTTTTTTCTTTTCTTTTCTTTTCTTTTCTTTTCTTTTCTTTCCTTCCTTCCTTCCTTTCTTTCTTTTCTTTTCTTTCCTTCCTTCTCTTCCTTCTTCTTTCCTTCTTTCTCTTTCTTCTGCTTCATTCCTTTCCTTTCCTCTTTCTTCCTTTCCTCCTTCTTTCCTTTCTTTCTCTTTCTTCTGCCTTCTTTCTTTCCTTCCTTCCTTTTTTCCATTCTTCCTTCCTTTCTCTCTCTCTTTTTCTTTCTTTCTTCTTCCTTTATCCCTTTGTTCTCTCCATTGGTGTTAAACAAAACAAATTTAATATCTCTTCTCCATGAGTCATTAAAAGCATTGTTGTTGCTGTCCATTCTTCATTCTTGAAGAGGACGAATGACATCATGAGGATAATGTCTTGATTTGTGCATAAACCATATATAAGTGAGGCAGAGCTATACAAAGTCATCAGCCTCACTCTCCTCAGGATGCAGTGGATGATTCCGGCCTTTTAAAATTAGGCTCTTCCGGGACTCTTCCCTTCCCTACCAAAATGATAGCATGTATTGCAGTGATTGCCAAGGAGAATTACCCACTCTACATCCGGAGCATCCCTGCCGAGCATGAGCTGAAGTTCCATTTACAGTGCACACATCTCTTGATGTGGTAGACGAGAAGGTCTCTGCAATGGGAAAGGCCCTCGTGGATCAGAGGGAGCTCTACCTGGGACTCTTGTACCCCATAGAAGACTACAAAGTATATGGCTATGTGCCGAATTCCAAGGTGAAGTTTGTTATGGTGGTGGATTCCTCCAACACAGCACTTTGAGACAACGAGATCCTCAGTATGTTTCGAAAGCTACATAATTCCTACACAGATGTCATGTGCAACCCCTTCTACAACTCTGGAGACTGTATTCATTTTAGGGCCTTTGATAACATGGTGACTTCCATGATGGTGCAGGTTTATTGAGGGAGTATAGTTCACAGTTATTTCTGAAAAATGCTGTTTTGTACAGAATTCTGGATCTGTGTATATATTGCCTCCTCCTATGAATAATATGAAAGTCGCTCTCTTTGGATATGCAAAGACTCTTGTGTAAAATGAGGCTGTATAAAGCTTATTTCAATAAAATAAATAAGTACATAAATAAATAAAAAAGGCTCTTCCCAGGTCTCAGTTTGTCTGAGGCATTGCCCATAATTCCCCTGAGTCTTCTTTTCTAGCCTAACACAAACATTCCTATTCCCTTCAGTTGATCCTCAAACAGCAAGAAAATGAATGGCCTGGTTGTTGGTTGCCTTCTTTTGGACTCTCCTTAGTTTATCAACGTCCCTTTGGAAATGTAGCACCAAGTACTAAAGGTGTCAGTCCAGGTTTGGTGTGACCAGTAAGAACAATGCTGGATGGTCACCTCCCTACTCCCAGAAACAAAATCTTTTTTAGTGCAGCCTCAAATTGCATTAGATTTTGGACTGTCATGTTACATGTTGACTCATATAGAAAAATCCAGATCTTTTTCAGAAGAATTATACTGTACAGTCATGTGTTTACTTTTGAAGGTAATTTCCTGAACTTATCAGAAGACTTCACATTTGTCTCTGTTACATTTCAGTATTTTAAGATTGTATCAAACACATAGCCACAAGCTGCCTGAAACATTCCCAAGTGCCATCAGAACCAGATTCAAATCTAATTGGGAAATATTTAACAAAATAAATAAAAACACAATAAAACATAACACTACAGTTTAAAAACTTAGTCAATATGCTGCCCATGGGGATCCTTAAATATGAATTAGTGGCAATTTTTCTTCTACTTGGGTTTGACACCATTGTTCTAGCCTAAAAAAATTCTTTTGGAGTCTGACTACTATCCAATACATTATCTGTACTTTTTAATTCTATTATATAAAAATTTGGTAAACCTGTCACCCATGCATCTTCATTGATGTCTTTTGGACCACTTCTCCTGCTTAGGTCATCATTGATGACATGTTTTAGCCAACTAACAACCACCACATATCTCTCCATCACCATCTGTGCCACTTGCAATTTTGAGTGGTCATAGCTCAGCTGCTTGGTGACTCCTACTGTGTCAAATGAATCCTTTTTAGGAAGATTTAGAGGAGGAGGACATGGGCAAGAGTTACATAGGATGAGAGGTCCTGAATGGTTTGAAATCTGTACCATTACAAGGGGTACTGGTTGAGATCACAGATCCATTGAAGTAGTCAAGTAGAAAGCTTTCTGGAACAGAGGACTACAGTGTATATGCAAAATTATTGGAGGGTTTTTAAAGTGAGAAAACTCATATCCTGTCTTTGATCTTGACATCTTTTCTATTTGTAATGAACACTTGAAGCCCAAATGCCATAAAAACAAATTACTGAGCCAGTTTAGAAAAGTATAAGGTTGTTGCTTGAATTGGAGTGGTAGACAGCAGGGGTGACTAAGAAGTAAAGCGACTTCTCAGAAAATAATACTTTAAGAATAACAAATCCCTCCTGACCATGAAACATCAAGTTCCTGTTGATTGAGCAAGGGTGCATTATTAACAGTAGAAAGTAGGGGAAAAGAAGAAAATGGTTGGGAAAAGATAATATCAAGAATAAATACCTAGGCTCTCTACTGGTATATCTATACACATGGAATTCTTCAGGACGGTAGTATCCCAGGAAGGAAAGCATATTCACAACAGCAGTTCCCATTTACATGGCGCTTTTCAGTTTATACTCATTACAATTACCCTGAGATGTAGGGAATATTTCACATGTCTGTCTAAGATTATATGCAATTACGTTACATGTAATTGTGTTGCACTGTAGTGTATAGTTAATAACTACCTTTCCAATATCACTGTAAAGTTTACAAAGGGCTTTCCTCAAAATAATTCTTAGTACAAATTTTATTTATTTGATTGGACTCATTTTTATTGGACTCATCATTTTATTGCTACGTGGAACTCCCAGTGAGGAAACTCCCTTTGCTAATATGCATGAACTGTTTGCAAATTATAGTCTTAGATAAATGAAGGTGGGAGGGGGATAAAAGGGAAGGAGAGGTCATTGAGAGGCTGTGACTTGGCCAGGGTCACAGGGCCAGCATGTGTCAGAAGTAAGACTTGAACCCTAGTCTTAGTTCCTTACTGTAAGGAAGTTCTCTTTATCCACACCACCATAGTTTCTCATCAGATAAGTATTATTATCACCCTTTTACCAGTGAGGAAATAGACTGAGAAAGAATAACTTTTTAAGTTACTGCTTATTGGTCAGAGCTAGGAATCAAACCCAAACTTCCTAAATTCAGTCCTATAGCTAAGACTGTAAGCTCCTTGAGGTAGGAACTGTTTTTTGCCTCTTTTGTATCCTGAGCACTTAGCACAGTACCTGGCATGTAGTAAGGGTTTAATAAATGTTTACTGATTGATTTCTGCTACACAGCAGTGCTTCTCTAGCATTCTATATATAACTCAGATTTCTACAATGCTCTAACGTTTATGAAACAGTTCTTCATACAACGTGAAGCAGGTATTGCAAATTCTATTTTCCCTTCTTTGCCAATAGGAAAATAATTTTATTTTGGAGGATAGGACTAAAATTCTTCAACGAGAAAAATGTTCAAAGAAGAAATTTGTTAATGTTTACCTTGATAGAACACAAAGAACCCTGGACTGAAATGAGTCGGTAAAGTGGAAGCTCCCAGACGGCAGGCACTGCTTTATCTATGATGGTTGACACTTAGTAAGACCTGAATAAGTTCTTTTTTGAATGGAATTGTTCTTGTTCTTAATATAGTAGTCTTGGTGGACCTTTTGAAACCCTTAGGTAGAAGGGAAGCCAGAATAAAGACTTGATTTCCATGTTAGTGGAATGTGAGATGTGTAATTTGTATCCTTTTAAACCAATGGTTCTCAACCCTCATAATGCCGCGACCCTTTAATACAGTTCCTCATGTTGTGGTGACCCCCAACCATAAAATTATTTTCGTTGCTACTTCATAACTGTAATTTTGCTACTGCTATGAATCATAATGTAAATATCTGATATGCAGGATGTATTTTCACTGATACAAATTGAACATAACCCACAGGTTAAGAACCTCTGTTTTAAACAAAAGCAAATGGCGTAGATACTAATTTGATCTAGAAGTTGAAGCCTTTTTCTTATAGGTTCATTCACTGGCTTGTTTTATGACGTAAGAGTATGTGAAGTGTGGTAGGAAAAGTACTGGAATTGGAATCAGATGATGGGTTTAAATCTCAGTTCTGCCACTGACTATGTGCCTATCGGTGAATCACTTAAACTCTGTAGGCCTCAATCTTCTCATCTGTAAAGTGAAGGTTGAAAAAAATGACCTTTAGAAGCATTTTTGAGAGTATTTATACTATTATAGCAACCAGTTAATGCTTGGATAATACATATTTAAAGTTTGTTGTTCTTGTTCATTCATTCCAGTTGTGCCTGACTCTTTATGGTTTTATTTGGGGTTTTCTTGGCAAAGATACCAGAGAAATTTGCCATTTCCTTCTTTTACAGATGAAGAAGTGAGGCAAAGAGGGTTAAGTGACTTGCTCAGGGTCACACAGATAATGTCTGAGGTCAGATTTGAACTCAGGAAGATGAGTCTTCCTGACTCCAGGCCCAGCACTCTATCCAGTGTGCCACCTAGAGCTACTGCCAAATGAGGGGAAAAAAACAAACAAAAACAAAGAACAGCCAAACCCTTCCCCATAGTTCAAGATCTAATAGAAGAATAACCTCAAACATTTCATTAATTTCTCTTCATCCTTCCCTCACTCTCTCCTTTCCTTTCCTCTTTCCTTCCTTCCTCCTTCCTCCTTCCCTTTTTAACTTCCTTTTTTTCTTCCTTCCTTCCTTCCTTCCTTCCTTCCTTCCTTCCTCCCTCCCATCCTTCCTCCTCAAAGTACAGTGTTTATGAACGGGCTAGTCCCATTGGGATCAGTACAGTAGATTTGACCTGCTTTGTTTCCATACTGGGTCCATTTCCCCTCTTAGGCAAAGTTCTGGTCCACCTCTTTTGCCAGGAGCTCTGTCATTAATGCTGAATCTTGTGGATAGAACTGATAGGCTTAGCCCACTGAAGTTCAAAACTCCTAAGCTCAACAGATCCACAGCCCTCAGCATCCTGGCTGTCTGGTTCTATAGGTATGTACCACTATGCTTAACTTCTTCCTAATTGCTTTGAAAAAGTTTTTTGGTGTTTATTTTGGTTTTAGTTAGTTTTGGAATTTTTGTGTTAGCAAGGAAGTAAAGATATTAAGGGTTTATTTCTACTTCTCAGACAAAATATTTGAATATTTTCAATAAATCCAATTTCTCTACCCCTGCCCCCCAAAGTTAGGCAATATAGGTATAGTGGAAAGAAAACTCAATTTGTTATCTGAGGAGCTAGGTTCAAATTCTGTTTACTAACTATAACCTGTATGACCTTGGTCATTTAACCCCTCTAGGCCACAATTTCCTCATCTGTATAATAAGAAAACTGGATTAAATGACCTCTAAGGATTCTTCCAGCTCAAAATTTATTTATTTATTTTTTGCAGGGGGAAGATATTTATAGGAGGAGATTTTAATCAGGCATCCTATGACCCTGAGCAACTATGAAGGATTTCCAGAATTTTCCCATGTCCTTTTGTTTAAATAAATGACTCAATAAGTAGTGCATGTGTGGATTTTAAAGTAGACTTCATTCCTAGACTGTGTACAGGGGAGGAGTTAATATTGGCTTTCTAATTCATTAGATGGAATCACTCTAGTCTCTAATCAAAGGGTCCTAACTCAGTAGCTTGATCCCATTATTGTTCTCTCGGAAGGATTACCACTGAAATCAATGAATGTGGGTGTGTGCAAATTCTGGGCCACAGAGCTAAAATTTATAATCCAAGGTGGTGCCACTGGAGTGCTCTACACAAAAACGGTTTGCTTATTTATTTTCAGATAAAAGCTTTGGGGAAGGGGGGGAAGGGAAGGGCATAGCAAGTTGTCTTTCCCAAGAAAGTTTTCACAAAAAGAGCAAGTTACAAGTAATCCATTTTGTTTTGTTAGAGTGTAGTGGGTACAGATCAGGTCTGTTTTTCTGGCCTCCCTTCTACCTAAAGTGTTTCAAAAGGTCAACCAAGACTATTATATTAAGAGCAAGAACAACTCAATTCGAAAAGAAATTATTAAGGTCTTACTAAGTGTCAATAACCACAGGCAAAACAAAAGGCAAAAAAACAAATCAGTGCCTGCCTTCTGGGAGCTTCCGCTCTATTAGTCCACAACAATCCAGGGTTTTTTCTCTCTCTGTCAGGGTAAGTATTAACAAATTTCTTCTTTGAAAATTTTTTCTCGTTGAAGAAAATCAGTGAATGATTTTTTTAAAATACAGATTTAAAAATGTGTGTGTGGGTGTTTTAACCAAGGTTGTCAAGTGTGAGCTTTTTCCACATTTATCAGCCAATTGAGCTGAGGAACGATAAATAGGTGCCAGAGAATCCAAGGCGAGGGTGACTGCTTCCAAAAAAACAGTTTCAACGTAGCCAGAAGGGCTGGTTAAGCATTTATTCCTTTTTTTTTTTTTTTGGTAGCTGGAGTCCTAAGTTCTCACATTTCTTTGGTCCACCTACCATCATTCTATAATACTAAGGCTTCCTCAGAGGACTGGGCTGGGATGCTAACATCATTTAGAAACTATTCAGTCCAACTCACTTCATTTATTAAATATGAGGAAATTGAAGGAGCTGAATGAGATGAGCTGACTTGCTCAATGTCATTGATTGAGTTAATTGCAGAATCATGACTTGGGATCCTAAGATCATAAATTTAGAGTTGGAAAGGATTTGAGAAGCCATCGATCTCATTTCTTTCATGTTACAAGTGAGTAAAATGGGACTGAGAGAATTTAAGTGACTTGCCCAGCGTCATATAACAATGTCTCTGAGGCAGGATTTGATTCAAGGTTTCCCTGACTCCAAGCCCAGAGTTCTGTCTTTTAAGACTCGAACCTGTTTGTCTCAGTTTCCTCACCTGTGAAATGGGGGTATTACTAGCACCCACCTCCCAGGGTTGTTGTGAGGATACTATGAGATAATATTTGTAAAGCAAATTTACTTCTTTTATTCCTCAAAACTTACTAAACTGCGTATGCCTTTTGAGAAAGTTATACCATTACTAAACCTACACAAGAATTACAGTTCATATGCCCAAAGGGCTATAAATAATTGCATACCCTTTGGCCCAGTAATACCACTTTTGGGGTTGTATCCCAAAGAGATCATAGAAGTGGGAAAAGGACCCATATGTCCAAAAATATTTATTGCAGCTCTCTTTGTGGTAGCAAAAAACTGGAAATTTAGGGGATGCCCATCAATTGGGGAATGGCTGAACAAGTTGTGGTATATGAATGTAATGGAATACTATTGTGCTATAAGAAATGGGAAGGAGATGGACTTCATATGTACCTGGAGAGGCTTATATAAATGCTAAGTGAGAATGACCAACCTTGATAAACTGGACTCTTCTCAGCAAAGCACAACTATAAGACAACTCTACAAGTCTCAGAATGGAAGGAGATGTCTACATTCAGAGAAAAATCTGGAAAGACCAGAGTTTAAATGGAGACTGAAGCAATCTACATGCTATCGCTCTTTTCAATGTTTGGTTTTGTTCCCTTTTTCCCATTGTTCATTCCATCGGTTACAACCCTTCTATACAACCAGACTAATGTCCAATGTGAAAGTATTTGCAGATCCTACATATGATTGCACACCACCAGGTGCGGGGGGGAGAGAAGGGAGGGCAGAAAATTTGAAACTCAAGGGATTGTGGAACTTGTAAACTTGTAATTGTGGAATCTTGTAAACTAAAAGTAAATAAACAAGTCAATGAACAACAAAAAAAAGAATTACAGTTCAAAAAAGAGAAAGAATTACAGCTCAAAGAAATAAGAAAAAGAGTTATACACACAAAAATATTTACAGCAGGTCCTTTTAGTTCTAGCAAAGAATTCGAAATTGAGGGAGTGTTCATCGTTGGGAAATTATTACACATGAATGTAATAGAATACTATTTCTGTAAGGAATTATAGAAAAGATGGTTCCAGAGAAACCTGGAAAAAGTTGTATAACTTGACAATGTAACAAAAATAGCTTTGAAAAACTCAAGAACTGTCATTGGTGTTACTGATTCCAGAAGACAATGATGAAGCATATTGCCCACCTTCTGAAAGTGACAGGAAGGAGTCAAGAAGCAGACTAATACATGTATTTTCAGGCCAGACCACCATGGGACCTTGTTTTGTTCAGTTGTACACATTTGTTAAAAAGGTTTGTTTGTTTTTCATTTGGAGGTGGGAGGGAGAGAGAAATTACAAATGGAACAGTCACAGATGGGGTTGCCAAATAAAAAGAAAGAAAAAGAGGAAGAAAAAGGCTCACTGAAACATTTTTTTAAGACAGGCAGAACATAAAGATGATTAGAAAGACTCCTAGAGAAGTGGAACATTTTCCAAAGTTGCATGTTGAATTTACTAGCCATTTAATAATAAAAACAAGCTATATTTAATAGAGATTCATAGCTTCATGTGAAATCCTATTTTTCTTTCTAATATAATGTAAAAATACTCGTATTATTTTTTAGGTTCTGAATAAAAAAATTCCCCCTCCAAAAAAGTGCTGAATCTACCAAAATGAAATGTGATAGGGAGAAATGTAAAGGCCTAAACTTAGGTTCAAAAAAGAAACTGCTCAAATACAGGATGGAAGAATCTGGGCTTGTTAGAATAAAAATCTAGGCATTTAAAATTACTCCATCCTCAGAATGAATCAATTGCGTGACGTATAAAAATAAATATGATCTTAAGCTACATTAATAAAAGTTAAATGTCTAGAAGAAAGGAAATGATTGTGCCACTGGACTCACCAGTCTATGTTTGGAATTTCGTATTCAGTTTTGACCAATGACCGCATTTCAGAAACTGTAGCATATCCAGAAGAAGATAGGATGACAAGGATTAGTTGAAGGAACTGGGAGATTTATCTTGGAGAAGAAAAGACAGAGGAGGACGTGTGTTTCAATGTTAGTGGTGAGAGAATACTATTGGGGAAACTCTAATCTTATGAACATTTATTTTCTCTTTTTAGAGAGGCATCATGGGATAGCAAAAGAGCACTAGAGAGAAATGAAAAGAAACATAGATTTGAATCACAGCTCCAACACTTAATATATCTATGCTCATGAGCAAGTCACTAAACTTTCTAATACCTGAATTATCTACCTTATATGGTTGTTATGAGGATCAAAGGAGAAAATTTATGTATACATGTTCTGTGAACATTAAATGTCAGCTGTTATTGAAAACAAGCAACTTGACACTACTATTACCTATGCTACATTTTCATTTCTATTATTGGCAAGCCGTTATTTAGGGGGGAGGAGAAAAAAGAGTCAGCCCAGAGTATTCTAGCTAGTTTTTGGAAGAGCCATGTCTTTCTAGTTGTTTTCCAGTTCAGACCTTGGTGAGCCTCTGGGGTTTGCAGAAGAGTGTGGTCACATTGTGGGATTTCCCTGGAGACTTCTTCCAAGGGTATGCCAATGTGTACATTGGTCTGGATATCAACAAATGCAAAGATGACCCCCTAAGACACATGGTATGGGTGTCCTGACTGCCCTTTCCCCTTTCCTCTCTGCATCTGGATCTTGTGTGCTGTGGCTATCTTGGGTACTGCCTTGTTGGGTATAGTAAGATTTCAGGTATCAGGTAGAATCCATGATAACAATTTTCAGTTTGATTTTTAAAGCTCTTCATAACTTGACCCCTTCCTATCTTTCCAGTATTCTTACAGATTACTCCCTTCGATTTGCTCTGCAATCCAGAGACATTGCACTCCTTTCTAATTTTCAGTAGATCCGCTGACACCATGCATTTTCCCTAGCTGTCCCTCTTTTTGGAATTCTTTCCTCATCTCTGCCTCTTGTCCTCCGTGGCTTCAAGTCCCAGCTAAAATCCTCCTTTCTTCTGGAAGCCTTTCCCATGATTATGGCCCCTTTGTCCTGTATTCACTTTGTATGCGTTCAGTGGTTTGCATTTTGTTCCCCCCATTAAAATAGGAGCTCCTTAAGTGCAGAGACTGTTTTTGCCCTTATCTGTGTCCCCAGTGCTTTCTTAGCACAATACCTCTCATCTACTAGGTGCTTCATAAATGCTAATGACTTCATTTGGCTTTCTGAGTACTAAAGGCAGTATTTTTCTTTAACTCCAGCCCACCAGTCCTAAGAGGGAAAGCTTGGAACATAGCAATATGATAGATACCTTATGGAAAAGTGTTTAGATTTATTCAAGTTGACCACCAAAGAGAGAAATAGAATTAAATTCTTCTAAACAAATATTAATCATGCTCCTACTTTTTTAACCTAGCATAATGCTCAGGCTATAACCAAGCGTTGTGGGTACTGGTATACATAGTGCTAGAACCAAAGGATAGAAGGAAGATAGGAGGCAGATTTTTGGTTCAATGTAAGGAAGAACTTCATAAGAAAAAGAAACCATCCTGATCACATTTTTCCTACATATGGAGAGCCAAAGTCTCTCCAAATAACATGAAAATCCCCAATTAACAATGGAATGGGGTTCTGGTATATATGGAATGCATATAAAATGGTATCTTCATGTGGGAAGGCTGGGGAACTTGTTTCTGGGAGAGGCATGATGACTTTTAAGGGAAGAACTTTGAAGAGACCCTGGAGCATTCTAATATTAGTTTTGGTTGGCAAAACTGAGTGTGGAAGAAAAAGATCTTTAATAGACTTCAGAGGCATTCAAAAAGACCTATCATTTTAAGCTACTTCCTCTTGTGCCTCGTTTGCTCTTAGGGGATCTTGGTGACTTTGGTGGTCCTGTCTTGTGAGAGATCATGCTGTAAAGAGATAGTCCTTGAGACCTTCTTCCCCTTCTGAGACTATATAGCCCAGTGAAAGGCTTCAGTCTTTGGCCTCTGCATTTCTTCTTTTCTGCTCTAGGTGAAGGGAGTAGAGTTTTCATGACCTTACAGGTTTGAAAGGTCCAGATGGTAACTTGGTATTCCCAAGCTGCAGAGTACAGGTGTATAGACAGTACAATATCAATGACCCAAGAAGTAAAGAGGACCTTTGAGACCCAGCGCAGGGGAAGCTGAGAAGAGGACTCTTCTGAGAGAGATGCTGTGTTTGGTCATGAACTTGGTGGGACCAAGGTTACAAAGGAGCTGAGCTAAGTTATGAACTTACTTTCCCCCTCCTCCACCCCTCCAGAATAAAGTGATATAAAGAAGAGTATGTCATAAGGTATTGGGGAAAAATCTTCATTTGCTTTTAGTATATTTTTGAAGTAAATACTCCTTTGTGAAAGCTAACCAGTGTTAAAGTGATCAATTGAAATTGAAGCTATTATTTAAAACAAATAGTTTTAAACTGCTACTACCTGAGCTACATTTTCATTGCTATAATAGATATGTAGGTCTGTAGCAAAAAAGAAAGAAAGAAAGAAAGGAAGGAAGGAAGGAAGGAAGGAAGGAAGGAAGAA
>CM053583.1:360759838-360779992 GCA_028627135.1 Pseudochirops cupreus
TCTCTCCTCTCCTTCTCTCTCTCTCTTTCCTTCTTTCTCTCTCTTCTCCTTCTCTCTCTCTCTTTCCTTCTCTCTCTCTGTCTCTCTCTTTCTCTCTCTCTCGTCTTTCGAATATAAAGACAGCTACCATGTTCTAATTCCCTTTTTTCCTCTTCAGTTCCTTTAAGCAATCTTCACATGGCATGAAGATCCATTGTCCTCTTGGTTGTTTTTCTGTGAATGTTCTTTTGTTTATCATTCTAGTTTCTTCTCAGTGCTACTGATGAAATTCAGAATGAGCCATTTCCATAAGTGACTTTGGTTCTTTAGTCCAGAGGTGTCAAACTCTCAGCCTGAGTGTAGCCTGAACCAGACTAAATGTAATAGGGAAATTTTTAACAAAATTTTTTTAAAAAGGCAATACAACAAAGATAATGTTAATTTGTAGTTTTCTAAGTCAAAATGTGACCAGCAGGCATCTGATTTCTAGTTGAATCTGACTTCATTGCTCTAGTCTATCTCAAAGCAGCATGATTGCTTGAGGTTATTAGTTAACCAAGACCAAATCAGTAGTTTTTTTACAGAAGTAATGGAAAAAATTTTATTGCAGGAATATGAATATGAAATAAGATTAGTAGGGGTCATACTATAAAATAATGTCCCTTTCTTATTGGGAAAAGTTTATTGATTAAAAGATTCAGGGGAAAAAATAATTACATGAGAAACACGAAAAAGCAGCCCTACAGGGAAAAGATACTAATTCAGAGTGAAGATGTCCTACTTCCCAGCACCTAATTTGCATTTGACTAATATTAGGACTTTAAGACTAAAAGTTGAAAACCCTTATACCTATAAATATTTGATGAATATGGAACAACTCTATATTGCCTGTTTGTGGCTTGGCTGATAGAAGTGTGGATTTTGGTTTCTTACCATTAAATAGAAGGGAGTAATTTCACATAAGAAATCCTGCTTTGAATCAGTAGAGTACATCAAGACCAGACCTCTGAGCGGGTCAGAGAAAAGTCCTCAGAACTGGGTCCAAGAAGCAACCTCAGCGTCTGCACTGCCATTTACTGCTGGGAAGAACTGAGTGGATGAAAAAAAAATTTCCTCCTGGAAGAGGGTATTAGAGGAAACAATTTGCTGCTTGGAATAGTTGCCTGAAGGAATCAGCTTTATCTTTCCCAACACTGTCGTCTATTACGTGAGAGGTAGAAACTCTTGAAACTAGCCAAAGGAACAGACTTGGAAAAGCTTTTCAGATCACAGGCTTAGGGAAACTGGTTTTGCTGAATGAGCTTAACACTGCTTCAGCAGCCCAGAAGAAGAGTACCAGGAGAGAAGTAGCCCTGTGTAGCAGGACAGTTTAGAGATGCAGAAGAGTAGCCATCAGTGAACTACAGTTCTGAAGGATACAGAAGACATCCAGTGGAAAGGTGTTAATTGCCATGGGCATAATTTTTTCTACTCATTTCACATCAAGTACTCCATGGACACTGTGTGTATTGGTGTTCCAGGTTGATGGGTGGAATGCTATCTTTTAGTTTTTCTTGCTATACTTTCTTTTGAGTGAATGTTTCTGATAAAGAGTTAATATCATATTGGCCGATTTGTTAAATGAGAAGTGCATGAGTCGCGTCTCAGGAGCTATAATTATGAGTGGTAGAAATGTATGCCTCCCAACAGGGAGCTTAGGACCAGATAGGAGTTGTACATGAGTGCAGGTTTGGTGAACAAGTCAACCCAGAAAGAACCAAAATAATAGGTTGAATTTGTAAGGCACTTTTAAAGTTTTCAAAGTGCTTTGCATGCGTTAGCTTTTTAAAAATTCACAACACTGTGAGGTAGGTTCCACCATTATCTCCATTTTACAGATGGGGAAACTGTGGCTAAGATATTAGATGACTTGATCAGAGTCATACAACTAATAAGTCTGAGGAAGAATTTAAATTCAGTTCATCTGGAGAGAAAAGTAGAGATTTAGTCACCAAGTCTGCACATATTTATGAACTTCCATAGGATTACAGATCTGAGCTGGAAAGAAACTTATAGATCAGCAAGTCCAATTCTCTTGTTTAATACAAATAACATTCATATATATATATATATATATATATGTATATGTGTATATATGTATATATATATATATTTAATTTTAAACAAAGACCCAGAGAAAGTTAATGACTTTAAAGTGACTTTGACTTGCCTAATGTCATATAAGCAATGGCTGAGCTGGGACACGGATATAGATCTTATAACTCCAAGTTCAAAACATCCTTTCCACTATATCGTTTGTTTGTTTGTTTTTGCTTTTTTTTTTTTTTGAGGGGGGGAAGGCAGAGCAATTGGGGTTAAGTGACTTGTTCAAGGTCACATGGCTAGTAAATGTTAAGTGTCTGAGGCCGGATTTGAACTCAGGTCCTCCTAACTCCAGGACCAGTGCACCACCCAGCTACCCCAACTTCTTTCCACTATATTGTGATGCAGACTATTATAAACATACAAATTAGGCTTCCACATTGATTTTTCGCATTCTTTTATTTATAGACTGCATGATTAGCAAATTTAAAACAGCATTTCACTTAAGCTAACTATTGTGGAAATTGCCTGTGAGATCAACAGAGAATAAATTTGATGGGGATGATAGATGTCATGTGTATAATAGATTAGTTGTATATTATTTACTGATAATAACATTATTTTTCCTTACAATAATGACAGTCTGTTAATTGATATCAATCAAATTCTATGGACCAAGTTGGTAAAAGATAATGATTCCAATTCAGTGGGATGATGGTCTCTTTCAGGAAGTACACAAAGCCACTCTGTCATGTAGTTTTTAGTCACTGAGTGCTGTTTTATTTCCTTCGTGGAACTGCTAGCTGAAAATGATGTTATCTTCAATGCCAAGTGTAATAGGAGCACTTTTTGTGTTTTGTCAGCAGGGCCATATTACTTTCATTGGAAGCAAGCCTCTAGACTATGTACTATATTTATACTTTGAAAATAACCATAAAGTCTTCAGGGTTTGAGCAGTTTTCCATATGACCAAATAAATATTTAGTCATTTTTCAGTCATACCCACTCTTTGTGACTCCACTTAGGATTTTTTGTTAGATATCAGAATGGTTTGCTGCTTCCTTCTCCAACAGATGAGGAAACTGAGGTTAAGTGACTTGCCCAATTACTAGCCCAGCTAGTAAGTGTCTGAGGGCACATTTGAATTCAAGATGAATCTTCCTGACTCCAGACTGAATACTCCATCCACTATATCACCTAACTGAGTGGTAGAAGCACTTCAAGTCAGGTCTCTGAGAGGGAATCACTTGGTGGGGGGTGAGGAGGAGGAAAATAATCTGTGGAAAAACAGATACATTGTTGGTGGGTCTGTGAATTGGTCCAGCCATTTTGGAAAGCAATTTGGAATTATGCTCAGAAAGTTACAAAACTATAAATACCCTTTGACTCAGCTTTACCACTACTAGACCTAAAGGAATCGAAGAAGGAGGGAAAGGACCTGCTTGTCCAAAAATATTTGCAGAAGTTCTTTTGTGGTAGCCAAAAGCTGAAAACTCAAAGGGGGACGGTCTCTTCTTGGGCAGTCTTCCTAGACAAATTAACGTCGTGCGAATTTAATGAACTTATACTGTGGGCATAGAGATGATGAAATGGACAATTTCAGAAGACACAGAAGAAGAAACAGAAGCAAAGTGAACAGAACTAAGAGAATAATTTCTACAATAACATTATAGAAAAAGGCAACTTTGAAAGACTTTAGAATTCTGATTAACACAGTGAAAACACATGAGTCTAGAGGACTGAATATAGACTACCCTGCCCTCTTCCTGCTCGTCAAACAACAGCAATCTAGAAGGGAACACAAAGTTTCCCATATGTGAACTCTGAGGCATTCTAATAGGTGGCCCGGTGACATAGGGAATAGGGTTCTAGACTTAAAATCAGGATGATAAGTTCACATCCTGACACAAACACTTAGTTGAATGACGCAGGGCAAGTCACTTAACCTCTGTCTGACTCAGTTTCTTTATCTGTAAAATGGGGATACTATTAGCATCTACCTTCCAAGGTTGTTGTAAGGATGAAAATGAGATATTTGTATAGATTTCTGCAAACCTTAAGGTATTGCATAAATGTTTACTATTATGCTTTCCTTCCCTTCCTTGTTTCAAGTCTCCCAAGGGATAAGACTAGTTCTGATTACCCTCAAACTTTGGTCTCAGAACTACACAAGTCATTTTTATTATGGCTCTGTACTTTCTCAGAAGCCAGTGAAATAGTTAAAGTAACTGCACCCTTAGTTGTCAACTTGAGCACACGTCCCCTCCCCCAAGGCATCAGCATTTCTGAGCAAGAGGATGAATGGGCAGTTGTCCATGCAACACACTTCGTCTCTGGAGTCAAAAACAAACAAGAAAAAAAAAAGCTGTTGATGGACAGTCCCCCCACCCCTTTCTTAGAGGACAAGGTCTAATAAGCTTCTTGTCCTTCAGTCTTCAGTCCTTGACAGTTCATCAGAAGGATTCCAGACTGGCTCCAGATGGAAGCCCAGGCTACAAGTGACCCATTCAGCACATTTCAGCTAGAAACTAACTTAGGGATGACACTCCTTACTGCCTACTATTTCGGCTAGACAACTAAGACATTTAACTAGTCACTGATGGCAATTAGGTACACATTGAAATGTGTGGGCCCAGAGAGATAGAGATGAGCAATTTAAAAATGATAGCAGTGTGAATTTACATATCCAGAATTTAAAAATGCAAAAGATAAATCAGTTTATTTTGTCCATATTACATGTATTGAATCATGAAGTCAATATGTAAAAGCCTCAGGAATAGTATTAAATCTTGAATGAAAAAATAACTATGCTCTTAAAGAATTCATGGAAAGGGACATTTTTCTATATTCTTTTTTAATTTTTTGATATAATCTACCTGTTTATCACTTTACAAACACACACATTGATGAGAACACTAGAGATAGCAGTATGGGATAGTACATTCATCTAATTTAACCTCCTTATTTTAAAGATGGGAAAACTGAAGCCCAGAGAGGTGGTTACTACCGAAGATCCCAGAGGTATTGTGCAGCTCCGACAAGTTTCTAACCCAAGTTCTCCGACTTAAATCCCATTACTCTATTATATCACACTATAGATTTTCCCTTCACAATATCATTCTATCTGTCCTTTTCTATATCTTGTTCAATTTTTATTTTAGAAGTCCATAGGTCTTATAGTTTATTTCTACGAGAGAAATTTATCATTTCCATACTTTGCAGTTTTGCTACAAAAGCTTTCATTAACTGCATGTTTTCATAGCCTTTGGAAACTGGCCTTGTTTGCTCAAATGCACCTAGGATAGGGTTTTGAAAGTAGTAGGTGTTATTCATATTATTTTTAATTTTTCAGGTAATAATTTTTAAAAAATCTGTTCTTCCCATTAGCCTCTCCTCTATTGGGCAATTTTTCGAAAAAGAAGAAAAATTGGAAAAAAAACCCAACCTCTCAACATATATCTACATAGTCTGACAAAGCAAATTCAAACATTAGCCATGGCCAAAAGTCCATGTCCCTTTCTTCATCTTAAATTCAGTTCATTACCTTCCTACTAGTAGGAGAGTATCATGTTTCATCTTCGTTTTTTTGGCATCATGGTTTATCATTGCATTGATCAAAGCTCTAAAGTTAGAAAACCTGGATGCAAATCCGACTTGAGACACTTCTTAGCTGTGTGGCAAAATCCAAGTGATTTAAACTCTCAAAACCTTAGTTTCATCATTTGAAAAATGAGGCTGCTTGTTTTAAGGAGTGATTGTAAACCTTAAAGCACTTTATAAATATGTACATCTTATTAACTAAGGATGGGCACAATAGTAAGAAATCCAGTCCAATGGAAATCCATCTTTCCATGTGATATTAATGGAAACCAGTAATTTCAGAAGTTAAGATCAGAATTTAATGGCCGTGGGTCTAGAAATGACTTCCAAAGTATTCTCATGTATACAGGGCCAATCTTAAACAACAATGGAAAGGAAAAAGTAATCAGTACTTCAAGGTCGCTCTGCAGTTTACAACGCACTGCCCTCATTTCTATCTTTGGAGGTAAACAGTGGAATATTAACACCTATATTTTACAGATAACAAAACTGAAGCCCAGAGAAGCGATGTACTATCTAGAGGATGTTAGAAGGAGTGTAGGAGCTAGCTTTTCTGGCTCCATTTAGAACAGGTTGCCTCTTCTCAGTCAAGTTGGTATTTTGTCCCTCCTTACCTCCTCCAGTCTCTTTCTTTCACCTCATGGCGCCATTTCTTCTCTATCTCAGTGAACCACCCAGATCTGTTTTCCTAAAATAGCCTATCCTCCAAATGTTTCCCCTCTTCTCTTCCCAGATCTGTCTTATTACAAGCCACTGGGTACAGAAAATTTTTTTTAAATGGAGACATCCTGACAATCCACTTACTTATGTGATATGGATGGTCACCACTGTCTTTAGACTTTTCTTCTTTCAGGTCTGAACTAATTCTTCGTCTTTAGGAAATATTTTTGATTCAAGGCATAGGCATGCTATTGAATAGTGGAAGAGAGGCTTTATGGAAAGATGATGCAAAGAACCTGAATACAGACTTTTCAAGAGTAGAAAGAAGTTTAGATAAGAATTTTTTCCACCTGGGGGGAAAGCAACTCTTGAGAGTGGGGAACTTAGACAAAAATAGGAAGAGATCGTGGTCTTGGCAGAGAATTCTTTAGGAGCAGTAAAGGGCTGTCTTCCTTTCTCCTGTCCCATCTTTGACACATGTGCCTCATGGTCTCTTAGATTCTGTATCCACACCCTCCAAAACTGTGGAGGTATGTGCTGGCTAATTACAAAGCATGAGGATGTCATTTTCTGGACAGCTATCAAAATTCAGAAGCACTCTGCTCCTTCCTCCCCCACATCCTCCAAGCTTTCCCAGCATTTAAAACCCTGGCTGCCCTTCCCTAGTGGGACCAGAGAATCATAAAGATGGAATATACTATTTTAAAGCAATGTTTGCATTTTTAAAAATCAAAAGTTTGCTTTTGGCATTGTACACTTAATACCATGCCTGGCACAGAATATGTGTTATACAAATGCTTATTTTCCCCTTCTCTCCTGCCCATTTTTGTGTTCAAAATTCATAAATTAAAATCTCCATTAAATAAAAGCATTCTTAACATGGCTTCCATGAATTTAAAAAATTGATAACTCTTTCAGTATAACTGGTTGCCTTTATATTCCTATATATTTCATTTTATGCATTTAAAATATTCTTCAACTTCTATGAACTGACGCTGAGTGAGGTGAGCGTCAGAATCAGTTTGTATAGTGTACACATTAACATCATACATTATACACATTGTACGCAGTAACAGCCACATTGTGCAATGACTAACTTTCATAGACTCAGCTCTTCTCAGCAATGCCAGGATCTAAGACAACTTCATGATGGAAAATGCCATTCACATCCAGAGAAAGCAATGTGGAGTCTGAATGGAGAATGAAGCAGACTATTTTTTCTCTTTTTTGTTGTTTTGCTTTGTTTCTTCTTTCTTGTTGTTCTTCCTATTAGTCTTGATTCTTCTTTACAATACGACTAATGTAAAAATATATTTAATATGAATGTATACCTAGAGCCTATATCAGAATGCATGCCATCTTGGGGAGGGGGAGAAAATTTAAAACTCAAAAGCTCATGCAAGTGAATGTTGAAAACAAAAAATTAGTTAATTATTTAATAATAAAAAAAAGAATGGTTAAAAAAATGAAATAAGATTTTTTTGAGAAACAGTCCATCAGTTTCACTAGATTGCCAAAGGGGTCCATTCTACCAACAAGGTTAAAAAACCATGACTTAGAGGAATAGGTTTTCGTAAAGCATTTTCAACTTCATGTTATCATCTAGCTGGTTAGCTGGGTATTTTGTGCCTTGGGAACATTTCAACACAAAATAATATTTCTGTTTAATTGTCAGATGGTGTTCAGTTTCTCCAAGTCAGCTAATGCTGCTCTGGCAGCAAGTTCTATAGCCAGACTCCAGTCATAGCCTTCAAGGCAGAAGGACACAAATGTTCTTCATTTCCTTCCAAGTGACAGGCATAGCTAATACCAGATTTGAGAGGAAGGACACATTCCATGGCCACTGGGCTTCTATTGACTTGAAAAGGGGTTTCTGCTCCATGTGCCCTTTAAAATATAATGAAAACCTCTTGGTCTTTAAAGTACTACACTGGAATTAGTGTGGGGGCCTGCTTTACTACTTTAAAAATCATTTTGCGTTACTTTTCTTGGATGGCTGACAGAAGACGTTAAAAGTCAAATTCCCTCTCACATTTGGTCCTTTGATGACAGAGTCAAGGGAACAATAGTAGCCAGACACCAGGCAGTTTTTTTTATTTTGTTTTTTTGGAAAGGCTCACAATTCACAAAGCAGGATCAGCGCCACATCACACTCTTGTACTCTTCTCAGTGTTAAAGGAATTTTAAATTCATTAAGAAAAGTGAGTCTGCCTGCTGCCAGTGGGGCTGCTTTTCTCTCTGGATGAACTCTTTTTATGTATTGTTTTGCTCTATTTTTAAAAAGAATGTATTCAAATTTGATATATCTGTAGATCTCTCTCTCTCTCTCTCTCTCTCTCTCTCTCTCTCTATATATATATATATATATATATGTACACACCCTTTAAAATATAATGTATAAATAGAGACAGCATATGTATGTATGTGTTTTTCTACACACACTCACACACACGTATTCCACAATATATGGGTAATCCATTGATGTCTTAGATCTGTAGTCTAAATACAAGGTAGCAATGTTTTAAAAGAACAAAGCATTTGATGCAGTAGCTAGGTGGCACAGTGAATAGAGCACCAGCCCTGGAGTCAGGAGGACCTGAGTTCAAATCCAGCCTCAGACACTTAACACAAAACTAGCCATGTGACCTTGGGCAAGTCACTTAAACTCAACAGCCCTGCCTTCTCCCCTCCAAAAAAGAAAAAAACCAACAAAAGAACATAGCATTTGAGAAAAAATTAGCATCTCCACTTGGAAGGTAATCCTCTTCCTGCTTTAGATCATAAAAATACTGTACTTGATTGTCCAAATCCTTAATGGTATGGATATTCAGATGTATCAGATATGTAGGCCCTTGGTGTAGCAAATATAACACAATGGGCTGTCCAGGCAGTTTCCTTGTGTTTATAGTATATTTCCATAGAGGAGAATTATTGTTGAAGTTATTTTAAATTAGGTTTTCTTTTTTTCAATTAAGCATTTATTATCTCTCCCTGGCACCTCCCTATCCTCTACTTGCCCCCTTGAGGGAGGGGGAAGGAGGAAGAAAAAGGAAACAAACAAATATGTGACAAAAGTGCATATAGGCAAGAAAAGCAAATTCCCTCACTGGCCGTGTCTAAAGTATAAATTCCATCCCATAAGTTTAGTCCGTTGCCTCTCTGTCAGAAAGCATGGGGTGTTTTTAGCAATTGGACTGTGACATGAGTTGGCTCTTATGAAATCATGGTTAATTACACATTGATCAGAGTTCTCAAAGTTGTTTTGTCTATGTATGTGCATATATATATATATATAACATATCTACATATACACACACATAGACAGATAGACAGATAGACAAATAGATGATAGAGAGAGAAAGAGAGGATAGAGAGAGAGAGAGAGATGATAGATAGATAGATGGTAGATAGATAGATGATAGACAGCTAGATAGATGATAGATGATAGATAAATAGATAGATAGATAGATGATAGATGAGAGAGAGAGAGAGATGGATGGATGGACAGACAGACAGATGGGTAGGTAGGTAGGTAGGTAGGTAGGTAGGTAGGTAGGTAGGTAGGCAGGTAGGTAGAGTGTTCTACTCACTTTATATCATTTCATACAAATCTTTCCAGGTTTCTCTGAAACTATCCCTTTCATTATTTCTTATGGTACAATAGTTTTCCATTACATTCATATACAGTAGTTTGGTCAGCAAGGCGCCTCTTTAGTCTCAGTTCTTTGGACACCATGAAAGAGCTGATACAAATATCTGGACATTTTCTTCTTTCTTTGTTCTCTTTGGGGTTTAGGTCAATATAGACTTAGGGCCAAAGAATTAAGTATTAGTAGTACTATTGCTGAGTTTTAAATGGTTATGATTGCAGCTGCTTCTGAGGTCTTTACTTCCATGGATAAAGATAGAACAATTCAAAAAGTACTTTAGGGAGAAAATGACAGATTATAAGAAGTAGATGTGAAAATATATGAACCTGAAACATTTCCCAAACTATAACTAGAAACTTTTATACCTAGAACAGGAAAACAGGTAGGCAATGCATTATCAATGACATTGAGGTGAGGGAAGAATGGGCAACAGAAGAGACCCAAGAATCCAGTGAAACTGCTGCTGAGAGTCTGCTAAAAGGGGGAAAGGGGAAAGAAAGTCATCTGGGTTTTCCTGGACTAGAGAGGAGCTTATCATATGGTAGCTTCATATTTTAATTCATTCTTGCTAACTACTCAATAAATTCAGGTATTCTTATGCTTCTGAAGGACTTCAAGTGCCATCAATGCCCTCTAAATTTCAGCACTCTGGGACAAACCACTGCTAACCACACTCTTCTTATGATTTTACTGATAGAACACGTTTGCAAATTGGTCGACCAGGAATGGGTGTGCCATCTATGGCTGTAGAATAGAAATTCTTTTTTTGTGGGGCTAATTTTGTGCATAGGAGGATCAAACTTGTCTAAGAAATTGACTTTCTTGGACACTTAGGTCTCAATACCAGCCCCATAGTTTTCCTAGGCTATATCAGGAATCAACTCAATAAAGAATTAATTGTGCTTATCTAAAAATTAAACAAATCTCTGAATATATTAAAATGATCACTTCCTGATGAAACAAAGAAATATTCTTGAGACTTTAGAAGGGTTGCTAATAATGAAGAAAGCTTCTCCATTATTTTTCTTTTTGTTTGGCTTTATACTATTTCTTTTTCTGTCGGCTATCTTCTGTGAGTAAAGCACTGAAGGTTTTGAATGTTTTTATACATTGTGGTCAACGAGTATCCTGAAGCATGGTATATGGTACTGAGAAAACTCTTATTTTTAGTATTAGTCCAGACACAAGCTTTCTTTTCATGGTTGTAACCTGAGCAAATTCCTTTGGAGTGCAAAATCGTGTCTAACAAAACCTTGGATAAAGTTAATCCTATTTACTTTGGCTCTCTTTTCATAATAATAATAATAATAATAACTGGGGTGAGAAAAGGAAAGGAATTCAAATACTTTTCTGTCCTTCAACAACTTTTATATAAACCCATTAATTAGTACTTGAGTCACTTTCAAGGTAAAGGCATTTTCCTCTCTGAGGGTTCTACAATATAGATAGGACAGGTTTTTTGCAAATCACTGACTCGCACAAGGCAATTGATACATTAAACCAAGAGCTCAGACTTCCCTCAAGGGTTTGTTTGATAATGCATTCATTCAATCTAATATTTATTATTCATCCACTTTATGCTGTGGGGAACACAGAGATGTATAAAACACAGTTCTTGAGATCAAAGAACAAATTCTATCCCAGCTTCCAAAGTGAAGGGTATTTCAATTTTGACCCTCAGTCTCAGATCTCAAAGGGAAACCTTGGGGAAGGGCCAAAGGAATAGCTTAGAAGTTTTCCAAAAGCAAAAGTTCTTGAGAAACAAGTGATATGCCCCCAATTCCAGCCAAGTGCCAGCCTTGTGTGTGGTCCTAAACCAATTCCTTATCTTCTCTGTGCCTTGTAAAATATAAGCAATGCTATCTACTCCAACTCAACCTTGAGTGTATGTATACTATGAAGGTAAATGAGACAAGATAAATTAAGCGTTCAGGACAAAGGTGAACATAAATTTAAACTACTCAAAAACAAACCTTTTTAACACTAATATTTTCATTCTTCTGTGTATTATTGTGACTTTAATATATGATAACATCATCATTCTTTCATAATAGCTTTTTCTACAGCATCATTGTAGTATGGCAAAAGAACACAAGCTCTCAACACCAATATTCATTGACCAGTGATGGTCAATATCTGAGAATCATAACCTTCTATGATCTCTAAAGAATTAAAACTTCAGAAGACCCAAAAGGCAATGGTAAGCAGAAGTAAGCTGCAGAATGGGGTCAGTGATGACTTGGCACATGATGACAGTATAGATTGCATTTGGAAAATTGCAATTCTTTTAGTGACACCAAGCATTTTACTAAAACAATGTGAATCCCAACATTCTCTTATTGATGGTCTCTCTTCTCTGAAGATCATGGGCTATTGTGATCTCCAAAGAGTCGTTTGACAACTAGGTGCTACAGATTGCTGGACCTGTAGTCAGGAAGATGTGAGTTCTTATACACTTACTACACAGACACTTACTTTTGTGATGCTGGGCAGTTACTTAACCTTCGTCTACCCCAGTTTCCTCATCTGTAAAATGATGATGAGAAAACCCTAATATATTGTCAACAGTGACCAGTGATAATGATCTGGATTGCTTTTGGGGAACTGGGTTCTTTTAATGACTCTAAGCTTCTTGCTAAAATAACATCAATGACAATATTCTTCTAGTAATCACTTATGGGTGGAAGTGTTGGAAAACTTCAGTTTCCAAACATCATGAAAAGGGCAATGGGGAGCTATGGGGTGGGCATGAATAGGCTGTTTAACATTGCAACCGAGAAATTATACAATAAAAGTGGTATAAAGGATGTTATCTGAGAAATGCATTATTGAGGGGAAAATGATGGTCAGATCACATAGTAGGAGCAATGGACAATTGGTGGAGAGCTTTTTGTTCCCGTGGTATCCATTCAATGTGAAGGCAATATGATGAAGGCCCTCGGAATGTGGGGTGGACTCTCTACGATGAATAGAAAAGTACAGTCTCACAGACTATATGGGCATGCAAGAGGTGTTATTTGCATCATTGATATGAAAACCCACATTGATGAGATTACAGGTTGAATGTAGTACTTGAAAATTGTATTTGTGCACAAGTGGTAGCGTGCAAGAGAACAACAATAATGAAAACAAACCCTGCTACATAGCATTATATAAATATCTTTAGGGATGAGGGAAACCCAAATTCTACCCTCCAAGAGCAAATCATGACCAGAGTATCTAGAGCTTGATCAATAGTGGAATAGGTGTTGATTTGTATTGGGTCTACCTGCTCACAGAGTAAAGGGTTAGGGAAATAGAAAGGGAGAGGTAAGATGCCTTGGCAATGGAAGAAGACTGACAGAAACACATGAAGAGAAAGGGCATAAGGAAAAGGGAAGAGGGAGAGGAATTGAGAAGATCTTGAAGAAAAGGTAAGTTAACAGACCAGGAAGACTAAGAAGTATAAGGCAAACTGATTGCATTCAATTTTTTAACCCACATTGCATTAAATTGAAGGGAGTATCTTTCTGTTTACTTAAATGAAACTTGATTTCTTCCCTCTCCCAACTCCACATGAAGGTTTATTCCATCTTATTCTTAGGAATAGGGGAGAATCCTTCTAGCTTATTTACTCCAAGTCATATGATATAATTGAGAGTGGAAATAGAGGGAGAAACCTCTATTATGTGGGCAGCACAGTCTGAATGGGCTACCAGGACAGTGGGATACCTTGTGAGGCTCTGAGCTCCCCACCACTGGGATTGTTTAAACTGAGCTAGGATGTTCATTGGTCCACTGGTCAGGAATGTTGCAAAAGGGCTTCTTGTTTCAATTAGAGGCTAGACTAGATGATCTCTAAGGTTCTTTTTTAGCTCTTAGGTCTATGATTCTGTGTGACATCTTATATTTCTAATTTACTACCCAGCAAGGAGCATATATCTCTGAGATCAAAGGCAAGTGGAAGATGGGTGAGGGGAGATATTTTGTGGAGTTTTTTCTAAAGTTCTTAAACATTCTTGAAGATACAATGACATATTTGTTTTTCTTTGTGTCTCCAGTCACTTAGTAAAGGGTCTGGTATACAGTAAGTACTTAATAAATGCTTGACTACCATATAGGCTGCCTTTCCTATATAATTCAAGCATTACTAATTAAAGTGAAACAAAATCCTAGACATTCCCAGTGGTAACATCTCCAAACTTCAGTCTAAATCTTGGTGTTCCATAGTCTTTTGCCCACTTCTCTTCTTGGCAGGGGTGATTTACAGAAGATATTGTCCTGATTGATGCATGTTGAATTCTAGTCCTTTCCGTCCTCTTCCCCAGCCTGCTCCATGGTCACCTTCAATCCTTACAAGTGTCTCAAGGTTCTATCTAAACTGTTCATTTAAAAGGACAGAAGTCCTCCTCTCACAGTCCCTGGAAAGGAGGGGTGTTGTCTGAAGAAAAAATTGTTGGGAATACTGGCCTAAAGGAATGATTGTTTGCAATTCAATCAATCAAAAGAGACAAAAGAGATGGCCAGAGCAGTAAGATTGTATTGACAAGTTTCAGAAAAAGGCAACAGCTGAAGACTTAAAAAAAAAAAGTGGGTAATTAACATACTGTTCCAAATAGAAGTTAACCCTTACTATAAGTCAACAATGCAATTTGAACCTCATTTAGATGTCCCACTGAAAGATCTTGTAAAGACCTCATTTACACCAAAATATTTATAGCAGACTTTCTGTATTAGCAAAGAACTGGAAACAAATTAGATGGCCACCTATTGGGAGAATGGCCAAATGAATGGGACATTGATGAAATAGAGTATTACTGTGATGTAAAAAAAAAAGATGAATCAAAAATCATGGAAGGAGTAATATGAACAGATACAAAGGGAAGTAAAAGAATCAGGAAAACAATATAAAGAAAGAATATAACAATGTTACTGGGAAGATTAACAGTGACAATACAACTGAAACTGAATGCTGTGGAATTAAAATAACCAAGCCTGACCCCAAACAAAACAGACACAGATGTAGACAGAGGCAAGAGACCATGGATGTGAGACAGTGCATATGCTATCAGATTTTTTGATATGTTGTTTAGTTTTGTGAAATCTTTTTTTTCATATATTATAAAAGATAAAGGTGGAATGAAGGAGAAAGGGGGGGATATAGCAAGAAATAAGTTGTATAAAAATAAAAGCCATTTAAAAAAATCATTTTAAAAAAGATCCTGTAGGAGGGGTTCCACAGAAAGGATAGGGTACTATGAAAGTTTAGAGTAGATAGGTCACAAATCTTTCATGAAGTGGGAGTATAGCAGCTTCATCATCTTTCTTCAAATTACCCTGTTTGTCTTATACCACCCAGCCCTGTGCCTGACAGGAAAGATTTCCATGATGGAAAATGACTATTTTTTTGCCATCTTGGGGTGGGGAGTAGGGGCAAGATGGGGAGAAAATTTGTAACTCAAAATCTTGTGGAAATGAATGTTGAAAACTAAAAATAAATAAATTCTGAAAAAAGAAAGAAAAAGTCTGTTTTCCATGATGAGAACCTACTGATGGTACGAGACCAAAAGTAACAGGGTCCTGACACATGACTGGTCACAATCAGAGAATGAGGAAACTTGTACTTCTTCTCAGCAGGACTTTTCCTTATTCTTCTATGTGTGTCATAAATCATAGGACTTTACTAGTCAGTGAGCATGAGACCCTGATACACTGGAGTATTTCCTCTCTGAGTTTCAATTTCTTTCTCTGCAAACTGAGTGGGAAGGATTAGATAATCTTTAGCTAAAATCTCTCTAGGCTCTAATAATCTCTGTTTATCTGTCACCTCTTACCATTTTTTTTCTTGTTCTCTTTTCTCCCTCCTCTTCCTCAAAGTGCCAGATGAGTAAGGCAGTAGTGATCTGAATTAGCAATATGGGGAAAAGAAAAGGAAGAACCACTTAATTGTCCTCCCTTTACCCCCAAACTCAAGCCCAACTCTCAGGAGGAAGGTTGGAGATCATTTACAAACAGAAAATGGTGATAGGGAGTTACAATAGGAAAGAACTAAGCAATACTGATACCCATTACTTCCACCTTATCAATAGGAGAGACCAGTGCTCAGTGCTGACTTTTGTGAAGGATGGTAAAGGGAGCTGACTTCAAAGTCACAAGACTAGAAGACCAAACTTTCCCTCTACATTTTTGGACACTCCTGTCAGTTTTCTCTTTTCCTTCTTTGGTCATTTATACACATGGAGGCCTTGGGACTTTCCTGAGTAACATGCTTGTCAGTTTCTTTATTTCCAGAGCAAGGTCACTTTGACCTACCTCTTATTAGATATATGGTTCTTTGGATGTAAACCTGGAAGGGACCACAGAAGATAGGAAAGAGCTGGAGTTCTTCACTTTATTTTTTTTTTGGTCATAGATTTCTTTGACAGTTTAATGAAACCCATGGGTCTCTTCTCAGAACAATATTGCTTGTTTTTCAATTTATAATTGAGGGAAATGCTAAATTTAGAGGTTAACAAAAAATTACAAAATTTTTTCCCATTTAAGTTCTCAGATCCCCTGAAATCTATCCATATATCCTTTGGGGGTCCTTACACTCCAGGATGATATTCTGATCTAGGCAACAATTTCATTTCATTAAATTTTGTTTTTAAATTGTCTTATTGCTGTCTTTTTTTATATCATATTCATTTCAGGAGGCTGAGGGGAACTGTATCCTACCAGATTAAATCCTCCCTTAAAACAAAATAAAACAACTAAGCACAAATATTTAAAGATAGTGACTAAAGCTTACAATGTATAGAACATTCAGTTCTGGTAGTCCCCTACCTCTCAATGTGAGGAGAAAGGTAAATTTCTTATCTATTCTCTGGGACCTTCGCTGATTTTTCAGTTTTCCAAAGATCAAATAGATGACATGATTCGTTGGGAATTTCACAGATAACAAATCAGAGCCAAGATTCAAACTCATGTTCTCTTGAATCCAGATCTAGGATCTTTTCCCCCTGAAACCATTCACTTTTCTCTTACCAGTAGAGAGTAACAGCAACTATCCTACTGTTTGTATTAAGGCAAAAGAGGACTTCTGGAAAAAAAAACTCAGCATGAAACATTTTAGTATAATCGAAAGCAAGAGGAGATTATCATTATATAACAGAATGACAGCTTAAATGTTTTTGAGAAATTAGTGATATAAGGTTGTAGTCATTGTGAGGCCTTGAGCCTGACAAACTTCAAAGCTCAGTGCTGATTTTGGTGAAATAACTCCAAAATTATTTGAAGGTCACAGGAGTTAATGCCAAAACTTTCCTTCTCTTTTGGAGATCCCACATTTTTGGAGACTTTGCTCATTTTTCTCTTCTGCCTTCTTTGGTCACTTTAACAGCTAGAAGGAAGCTATGGGACTTTCCTCTAACTTTTGCCAAGACAGAAATACCCTTCTAAAAATTGCTATCTTGAGCAACATTGTGAGTTTCTTCCTTCACAGAGCACATGGTCAATGTAATCTGTTCCCAAGGAAATATATAGATCTTGCTCCCTCCCTCCCTTTCTCCCTCTCTGTACAACAATTCTAGTCTTTTATTTGTGCCTTTATAACTTTGTCCAGCATCCAGGGCACCCATGTCTTAACAATCGCTCAGCTGTCTCCAATTGCATTCTGAGAAAGACCCAGGATTTACAGAGCTAGTAAATGCATGTTTCTACAAAAATGCATTGTGATATAGCAAAGGAAAAGCAAACCACAGAGAAAAATGACCACAAAAATGCTAATTTTCTAAACTCAGAGCATGGGAATCTGAACTATTGGACTACTAGGAGAGGAAAGAGGACTCCTATCACATTGGCCTGCTTTTTTTTTTTTCACCAAGTATAGTATATAGGCTACATATTTAATTGTGCTTGTCCTGCTGAGCCAAACCACAAAGGGGTAGATTTTGTTCCAGAAGTTTTCTGTTTATTTTTTTGTTGAGAAACTTGTAGAGAAATTAAAAATAATACATATTGACTCTTTCCAGCACTATTCCCACAGGAATGTCACCACTATCAAACATAAGCCAATACAGGATGTTTTGAAACTGAAGAAAAAATACTGTCCGGAAACAATTGCAAAGTCCTATCATGACTTCCAGAAGAGAGAAACCAAAAATCCTTGCTCTAAATAGAAGTGTGACAACTGAAGTCTCCTAAAAAATACAGACAAATCTTGTTTGAATATTGACTTGGGTATTCACTTGACTAGTCCTGGTTGTAACTATGATGAAAAAGTCTAGTTTAAACTCCTCTACACAATGAATATTGCTAATCTCTGGTTTCCCTTGGGCCATCAAGGCCAAAGAATCTTTGAATGACCCATGAGGTTACTTTTTTCAGTCAAGCATTCATTTACAGTTCTCGTGCTACAGCCCTTTGTAATTAGCTGTGTAAAACCAAGCCAGTCCATGAGACCACTACATTTACCTGTAATTCCAATTTAATATAAAATGCTTAGTTCTTAACATTTAAGTTTATCCCATAAATATAGAGGTCATGAATATATGCATTTGGCTACATCTTCTCACCTCCTTCCCTGGTTTCTATTTGTATAGGATCATTCCTTGTTCAAATGTCGACCATCTTCTATGTACCCACAACTTGCATTATAGTTATGTGTAGGTTTGTCTTATTCTCTACCCTTCCCTCTCAAAAGACTGTAAGTTCCTTGTGTGCAATGATAATTTTATTTTATATTTTTATTTTTAGGACCAAGCACAGGGTACTACATGTTTGTTAGATTGAATATGGAAGGAGCAGGGAAAAAATCAGTGAAAGATTTCAATCTATGGAAATAAGGAACCTCCGTCTTTGGTGAGGGAGTTTGGTTTCTTGGTACAAATTAGTACCAATTTCAAATACCTGTCACAGAATTATAAACTCAAAGAATCTTAGGTTCTGAAGGAACGTAATGACCTTCTAGCCTAACCCATCAGAATTGCCTCAAGACTATATTTAAGAAATCGTCATTCAGCTTTTATGTGAAGACTTCAATGAAGGGAGATCTAATTCTACTCCAGGTAAGCCATTCTGCTTTTGGATGGGTAATTTTCGTTTTCCTTAAGTATAAATTTACCTCACAGTAATTTCTACCCATTGTTCTGTCCTCTGAGGTCAAACATAAAGGCCAGTCTAATCCTCCTATTCCTACTACCCTTCAAGTACTTGAAAATAGCTATTATCACCCATACTCCTCCTACATCCAAGTCTTTTCTTCAGGATCAACTTCCTTGGTTTCTTTAAACAGTCCTCATATGCAGTAGACCCAAGACTATCTTCATGTCATCTTATTCTGGTTGCTCTTCAGTTTATTATTACCCTTCCTAAAGACAAGCAGAGCTGAACCCTAATGTTCTAGATGTAGTTTGACCAGAGCAGAGTTCAAGGGCCTGTCCTCACCTTATTCCCACAAGCTACACCATTCTTAATGTGAACTAATGTGAACACAATAGCTTTCTTGTCTGAAACACCATATTATGATTTCAAAGATAGAGGAAAAGAGGAAGGTCTCTAATGTCTTGGTTAGGTTCTCTATAAATGATTTCTAGGAGGAGTTACAAAGGAAGAGGAATTACCAAAGAGATGAAAGCATAAATGCGTTGTCACCTGCATGACTGAAAGGAGTACTCACATTGTCGAACTCATAAATCCATCAAAATCTGTACAGTAAATCTTTAGTGATTGGGAGTCAAAAGTCAGGCTATGGGCAAAATAGAATTTCATTGCATCACTGAAGTCCTAATTAAATGATTTTAGTTAAATCTCTTGTCTTTTCTCCATTTTGGTTCCTACATTTATGCAAAGGGTAACATGATTTCCCTTTTGATTGGGTAGTTTTGAGCATCAATTATTTTTAATTGCTTAAAGAATATGAGTTCTGAAGAACTGTGTTGATGTGCACCATAAATATGGAAAGTAGACTATATATGGAAAAATAACCAAATGAAGTTCAATATTTTTTTTGTTGTTACACATTACAAACTTTCCCTGATGCTTCTTTAAGGTTTAATGCTGATTTTTTCTTTTTTAAAAGTCTCTTTCAGATTACAGAAGTGGGAAAAGGTCCCATATGTGCAAAAATATTTATTGCAGCTCTCTTTGTGGTTGCAAAAAACTGGAAATATAGGGGATGCCCATCAATTGGGGAATGGCTGAATAAGCTGTGGTATATGAATGT
>CM053583.1:360780492-360815431 GCA_028627135.1 Pseudochirops cupreus
GGGGGGGGAAGGGAGGGGAGAAAATTTGAAACTCAAGTGATTGTGGAACTGAATCTTGTAAATTAAAAGTAAATGAGTAAATAAAAAAAAAATTTAAAAAAAAAATAAAAAAAAAATAAAAGTCTCTTTCAGCATGTAATTTTGATGGAATACTATTGTGCTCTAAGAAATGATGAGCAAAATGTTTTCAGAAAAACCTGGACTTATGTGAACTGATGCAAAATGAAGTAAGCACTGTACACAGTAACAATCTTGTACAATGATCAATTCTGAATGACATAGCTATTGTCACCAAAGATCCAAGATAATACCAAAGGATTTATGATGAAAACTGCTGTGTACCTCCAGAGAAAGAACTGATGGAGTCTGAATGCAGATTGAAGCATACTTAAAAATTTTTTTCTTTATTTTTGTTGGGTTTTTTTGTCTGTTTTCTGTCATAACATGACTAATATGGAAATGTTTTGCATGATTGCACATGTGTAACCTATATCAAATTGCTTGTCCTTTCAATGAGGTAGGAGGAGATGGAGGGAGGGAAGGAATTTGGAACTTGAAATTTGTTTAAATGAATGTTACAACTTTTTATAAGTAATTTGAAAAATCATATCAAAAATGAAAAAAAAATCTTCCTTTAGGATGATGAATTTTTTTTTTGTCCTTGGTGTTTGGAGAGGACCATGGCATCAGGAAGGTGATACCATGACTTGTGAGTGAATTGGATTTAAATTCAAAGTGCAAAGTCACCACTCTCACTTTCTCCTCTGGAGCCATTTGGGTCCAGTGACAAGATATAAATCAGGATGATTATAGATGGCTCCCAGGATAATGCTATCTTTTGTTTGAAGCCTGTCCTGATTCACCCAAATATTTAGTGTCTTCCCTCTTAACCTATTTTGCATTTAATTATTTAATTTGTGTGTGTGTGAGTGTGTGTGTGTGTGTGTGTACACATATATATTTGTATATATTAACTTTCTATTCTGGGTGTATTAATATATGTACTTATTGTCTGCCTATTAGAATGTAAGCTTATTTGTAGTAGAGATTGTCTTTTTTTTGTACTTGTATCCCCAGTGCCCAACACAGTACCTGACATTTAATAAATACTTGCTGATTTGCTGATTAAAGCCATGGTTTAATTATGTTAATATTTCTCTATCTGAAGTTTTTTTTGTTTTTTTTTTACGTTGGATATCTTTTCAGGTTACTCTATTTATTTTAATAAAAGGATTAAATTTTCATTTTCAGTTCCAAATTCTCTCCTTCCTCCAGCCTTTGCCCTGTTCATTGACAAGGTAAGAAATATGACATTCATTATACATATGTAGTCTATCTGAAGATTTTCAAAAGGAGAAAAAGAGAAATAGTCATTGTACATGTTATATACCCGACAAAACTGAATTTTTCTTAAGTTAAAACTTTGAATTGGAGAAACATTAAATCTGATTTTCAGTGTTCAGATCTATGATGATTAAGCAATAGAATTATTCAAACTACTGTTAAAATTAGTAATCATTTGCCTTTCCTCTCATTTTCCATTTACCCCTAAATTTCTAATCATTGCTTTTAGTTTTTATTGGAATGGATGCTCCCTCCAACAAAGCAGATGAAAATTCTTCCATGTTTCATGAGTTTCCAGGGCCAAAGAAAAAAAATCTCTACATGGCAGGCAATTCTTTGGCAGCAAGACCCTTCATACTTGCGAGTTCTCCTCAATGGAAGAAAGGAAAAGTCCTGATGTCTTACTACATGGGGCTCTTCCTTGCTAAATTATATGAACTGCTGCACAGAGTTTGCACCTGTCCCAACACTATAATCTTATTTGTTAGTTTTCAGGTCACTCATGTCACAAAATTGCTAAATCCTGAAGACATATGGACTCCATACTTCTTCACCTTGATGTTTAAAGACATTTTTTTCTTTCTTGTTCTGTGAAATGTCCATAATGACAACCATATGTGGACTATTTTATGCATGTATCATACTCCTATAGAATATCTTTCTATAATTCAAAATTTTTACTTTAAATAGCCCTTGCCCTTCAGTCTTTTTGTGTATATACATATATACAATGGCATTTTTTTTCTTTTTATTCCTTTTAAGTTATTCAGATAACCCCCCAAAAAACCAGGAACATGATTTTAAGTCATGACTCCATGGGAAAGAAATTCAGCATTATATTTTGCAAGAGAACCTTCAATTAAAAGAATAGGGAACAATAACTTCATTAGTATAGGGATCTCCCTAGATGAGGAAACTTCCCTTAACAATGAAGGTTGATACCCCCTCTGCAATTTATAGTCTTGAAAGTCAACTAGAGCACTGAGAGTGTAAATGACTTACCGAGGATCATACAGCCAGAACGTATCCAAGATAGGACTTCGATCTATATTTTCCCAGTTCCAAAGCTTTCCCCCCAAAGCTAGTTCCCTATCTAGCATACAAGGTTATCTTTTTCATCTATATGTATAGACATACATATAGATGATACAAATGTATGTGTATGTGTATGTGTATATATATATGTATACATACATACATACATAAAACAACAAAATTTTAAACATGCTAATCTCTATCTTTTCATAAACAATAAAGGTCATTCACTGTAATTTCACTTCTCTATTCTTGATTTATATATCTAAAACTCTATGTTGAAGTAGCTCTAGACATAATTCAAAATGGAATGATGACTTTCCTATAGCTTTGCTATAACACTTCCCATGGGTCCATGTGAGAGGACTAACTACTATATTTTTAAAAATGTTATATCAATATCTTTGTCTTTACATAACATTTATTTGGGGGGAGGGAAACCTTTTCTTTATCCCTCCAAATTGAACTCTCCCTGATAACAAAGAAAAACACACACAAACACACAGCACAATGGCCATATCTGATAATGTTTATCCATCATCTGCTCTGGTAGTCCTCCACCTTGTTGCCATAGTGGGGAAAAGTATATTTAATTATATATTCTATGAAAGCTTTATTTTAAAAAACTTAGAATTCCACTTCCTATTATCTTTTCCTTTGCATTACTATAGACAATATGTACATTAGGGCTACTTTATCTTAATAGATATGAATGCTAGTCATTCTATTGAGGCTGTCATGGAGTCTGGATAGTAGTCAAACTATTTTAGAAACTGCTAGTCTACTATCTCTGTTTTCTTTCCTATTCTATGTCCCAATGCTTAGCTTTAAAGTCCTGAAACTTAAGCTGAACATAATATACATAAACAACTGGGAGTAAAAGTCCTCAACAAATGGGCTCTTCCAAACGGTCCTAAATGCTTAACCTGTGTCAAGTGAGATGAAATTAAACATGAATGAACAGCTGAAACAACAAATGAAAAAATGTGGAGATTATTTTACTCTTAACAAAAATTTCTTATTATCTCTTGTCTAGCCTGTCCGTCAGAATATTCCCCCTTCTCAGAATGCCTCCCCCACCTCTCCTCTGTGCTTTTCCAGATTCTAACCATCCTTCAAGGACCAATTTCATTCTCACCACTCCATAAAATCACTGAAACACTCATTCACAGAATTTAGAGCTCAGAGGGACCTCAGAGATCATCTAAACCACCTGAAAATTTTCAGTAAGATGATGGAACTTATCATCTCTTAAGGAAGCCCATTCAACTTTTGGATTTTTATAAATTGCTAGTTAATCAATAAGTATTTATTGAGTATCTATCATGAGCCAGGTACCAGGCTAGGCATTGTGGTCCCAGAGACAAGAAACAATCTCTAATCCTCCGGGAGATTTGGTTCTATTAGGGCAGTTGACATGTATACATATTGTCAGGAAATTTTTTTGTTTTGTTGAGTTTAAATCTTCTTCTTCAAATTCCAACCATCACTCCTACTTTTACTATCTGGTACAAAACAAGTATAATCCCACTTCCACTTTACGATCCTTCAAATACATTAAGACAGTTATATCTTAAAGTTATCATGCCTCTGCCCCTTACCAACTCTTCTCTTCTCTTCGTTAAACAGCTTTAATTCCTTAAATATAGCCTTATATAGTCAGTTAGACTGTAAGTAATTTGAGAACATGGACCATATTGTCTACTTCTTGGGGCTCATCTCACAAAAGAGTCTCAAAATCTCTTTCTTGATTGATTCCTGAATCCAGAGTAGAGACTGTATTCTGACCAGTCACCTTTTTTGGTCTAGTACCACTCCAGTTGTTTTCCTAGTTAAGGAAATATTTCTCAATGTCTATTCCAAACTTTTCATGTGGCTCCTTCAGGCCAATTACTTCTTTATCTCATCTTCTTCAGAAACTGTAAATAATTCCCTTCCTTGATTTATATTGTTTTCTTTGAGCTGGAGGCAGAAGGAAGAAAACTGATAAGAACAAGGCAAGAGTATAACAAGGAGACAGACTGAGCATAAGAAAAGGAAGACTTCTTAGGGGATATTTTCTACATAAGTTCATTGTTATGCCTTTGTATTCCTAGAACATAGCATGGTGCCTGACACATAGTAGGTGCTTTTTAAATACTTACTAATTGACTGGTTGAAACAAAAAGTGAATCCAATTACAAGAAAGCATGTACCATACTGGTACTGCATCCCATAAATGAGGTCTGGGTTAAAAAAAAATATTTTGCTGATGTTTCTTTCTTTGATTTTTCTTTTACCTTCCAGTAATTCTCTCATCCCATACCTATAAAACCCTCTCTTATAACAAGGTATAATTAATGAAATGAACTTGCACTCGGATCATGTCTAATATATATGCTTCATTCTATACCCACAGACTAACTTTATTTTAACAGGAGGAAGGAGGCAAATTTTGTCAACAGTCTTCTGGAATCAGGACTGAATATTGAATTCATTGGAATTCTGATGTCTTCTAGTGAGGTTTTTCTTGACAGTACTATGAACCCTGAACATATCAATTTCTTTCCTCTAGTTGCTTCCCTTTGCATACATATTTCATATAAATTTCTCTGAATTCCTATTCCTCATTTTTATTGCACAGTGACTTTCCATATCATGATTTCTTCAGCTAACCTCAAAGCAGCAGAAACCCAGTTTGTTTCCACTTTTCTGCTACTACAAAAAAGGGTTGCTATGAATAATTTAATATGTACTAAACCTTTTTCCCTCTCTTTTATTTCCTTGGACTATGTGTGGTGGTAGCCTTGGGTTTTGTCCAAAGGTTTCAAACAATTTAGCCACTTGTCTAGTAAAATTTGAAATTGTCTAAATGAGATTTCCTTGAAAGGAAGAAAATCATAGAGGAAGAGACGGAAGAATAACATCCACAGTCACATTTGAGGCAAACTGAATTTTGGGGGAAAGTATGGCTTCCTTTTGGTACAATTTAGTCCATAAAGTGCTTTGTAATTATAAAGTGCTAAATAAATGAGTTCTTACAATAATAATAGTAAGGTACTTTAAGGATTTGCAGAGTGCATCACAAATATTATCTCATTTTATCCTCGAGGTAGGCGATATTATTGTCTCCATTTTACAGATGAGAAAACCAGGGTTAAGTGACTTGCACAAGGACACAAAGGGGGTAAGGGTCTGAGGTCAAATCTGAACTCAGATCTTCCTGACTCCAGGTCTAACAGGTTATCCATTGCATCACCTACCCACCTCAAGACTTTTTGGAGGTCATGACGGTCCATGATTCTCAGATACATACTACCAGTGGGAGAATATTGGCATTCACTTTGTTTAAGTAAGAAGCTCAGTGTCACTGAAAGAACTGCAATTTCCCAAAAGCAGTCCAGATTCTCATTATGTGCCATGTCATTGTTGACCACCCACTGTAGCTTACTTATACCTCCTTACTATGTGTCTGAGGCCAAATGAACTCAAGTTTTCTTGACTCTGGATCCAGAGTTGTTCTAACCACTATGAAACCTAACTGCCTCTAGTATATGAAAATACAAGGAAAGTCATGAAGTATAACTGGATCCTTTAATGGGAAAAGATGATTTTATGGATTTTACTTAATTTTGAACAAGACACTTCAGCAATGTTGTCTTAGCCAAAGATAACACCAACATGACGGGGTGGCTCAGAAAATATGCTCATTACATGTATATCTCATGAAGGTAAAAACCCTGCACAGGAGAGGAGCTGAGCTGGTTACAAGAATTTGAAATGTCCATGATGGCAGGATATACCAAACCAGGAAGCTGTTTTCCTGATTATAAACACTGATGTTTATTCAGCTTTCAGGATCTCCCTCCTATTTCCCACTTCCCATCTTGACCATGCAGACTAGAAAACAGAGAGATTTATTTATTGGTTTTTGTAGCATCAAGGACAGCAGCCTCTTCCTTCAGGGCTCTGAGACACAGTGATTGTCACAGGCTATGTAGCCTGGCATCCTCATGTCACTACTGAAAATGATGTACATCCTGGAGACTTGGATCCTGACCAAAAGTTCTAAACAAGTCAAGGTCCTGAATACACCAACAAGCCTTTGACTCAGGGTTTCATAATTGACTTGTCTGTCAGTTTAGACGGCATTCTCTTTTAACAAGTCTGGGAAGTGGCATTCAGCTTTCTGAGCAAGGAGACAGAGAGGCAAATATTTATCTTGTAATTTTTTATACAATATTAATTTTGCCCGGTTCTACTTGAAGAGCTTTTACATTTAAAAAGTGTTTAGTCCAAAACATTGAATTCAGTTGAATAAAAGAGCACAACAAGTGACCCTATAAAGTAGACAGTGTAGTAGAGAGATTATAGATTCTTGAATCAGAAGCAGCATTGCATAGGCCAGTGGTGTCAAGCTCACACAGAAACAGCAGTCATTAATCCGGACATACAAGGATCCCTGTGGGCCACATGTCAACTTTGTTTTAAAATAGCGTATCGTCAATGTTTTATTGTATTTTTATTTATTATTTTAACTATTCCTCAATTATATTTTAGTCTGTTTCCCTCCTATGCTCAGGAGGGCTGTTGAAGCATGTTCTTATCTAGTGGATAAAATGTAAGACTTTGAGCGAAGAAGATTCTAGGTTTAAATCTTGCCTCTAATATTTACTAATTGTATATTCATAGACAAATCACTTAACCTCACCCTCCTTATCTGGTTTCTTATCTTACACCACTGAGCTGGGCACACTGTAAGCCCTTAATAAATGCTTGTTGACTTATCTCTAAAATGAGGGGGCTGATTAGAGCAAGAATTCTTAATCTGAGGTCTGTGAAGTAGATTTTCAGTATTTTGATATGGGTAGTTAGGAGGTTAAATAGATACATACACTGGGCCTGGAGTCAGAAAGACCTCTTCTTGAGTTCAAATCTGGTCTCAGACACTAGCTGCGTGACTCTGGGCAAGTCATTGGACTCTACCTGTTTCCTCATATGTCAAATGAGCTGAAGAAGAAAATGACAAACCACTCCAGTGTCTTTGCCAAGAAAACCCCAAAATGGGGTAAAAAAAAACCAGACATGAGTGAAACAACTGAGCAAAAGAAAGTTGATTTTAAATATTTTGATAACTACATTTCTTTAGAATTGACTTCCTCTGTAATCCTATGGATTTTATTTTATGCATTCAAAAACATTATTTTGAGAAGGAACATTATAGGTTTCATTACACTGTCAAAGGGGTCCATGGTATAAAAAAAGTTAAGAAGTCCTGGACTAGATGGCCTAAAAGATTCTGTCCAGATCTAAATCAGTAACCCTGTGGTTGAATGACAGTGGTTTAGGTCTTGGTTTTCCTGCTTACCACCTACTTAAATGATTATGGGTAAGTAACTTTATCTCTGTGGGTCATACAAAAACATCTCCATTTCAACATTATGTGCAAGAGACACATAGACAAGAGCCATTACTGTCTAGGTGAATACATAATTGTTGATCTAGAAGGAACACAAACCATCCCAACTTTCCACTTAGTTGCTAAAGAGATTTCCTTAAAGAACAGGTATAACTATGTTACTCTCCCTATTCAATAAGTCCTATTGGCTCCCTCTTACTTTCATGATCAAATATATATTGCTTTTTGGAGGGCAACTGGGGGTTAAGTGACTTGCCCAAGGTCATACAGCTAGTTTTTGTGTTAAGTGTCTGAGGCCAAATTTGAACTCACGTCCTGCTGACTCCAGGCCCAGTGCTTTATTCACTGTGCCACCTAGCTGCCCCATGATAAAATATTAAAATCCTCTCTTTGGCATTTAAAGACCTTTACAAGTTGGGTCCTTCCTACCTATTTAGGTTTCTCATGCTTCATTCCAGGACATGTGTTCTACAATCCAGCTGCACCAGCCCACCTATTATTTCTCCCATGTGATCCTCCATCTTCCCATTCTATGCAATTGCACTGGGTGTGCCCCTTGCCTGGAATGTCTTTTTACCTTACCCTTGCCTTTTGGCTTCCCTGGCTTCTTTCTCACCTAGCCCAAAGCCTACTTTCCTGGTCCTGATTGCTGCTCATGCCTTCCATCCAGCCTCTAGGCAAGGATGCCTAAAAATTGAGAAAGACAACTCATTCTTGAAATTTGGGAAGGGGGGGAGGGATTTCAGAGCCATAATGACTGGCAATTGCATCAACTTTTTGGCTTCTAAAAACATATGTCGACTATGAAGTGTGGTGTTGGTGGAAGTAGTATCCAAGGACATTGAGTCAGACAACTTGAGACTGAGTCTCCATTTATTATTTACTATGTAACCCCAGGCATGTCCCTTTATATTCATGGGCCTTGGTTTGCTCACTTATAAAATGGAGAGAGTTGAATCATATGATCACCAAGCCCTTTCTAGAGTAACATTTTGTGATTCTTTCAATTCTTTAATGGAAATGAGGGGAAAGACTGAGCATATGGCAAAGGGAACAGAAAGCAGGTCAGCAGAGGGAAAGGTTGATGTTCTCAGGATTGTAGGATTATAGACTGTCAGATGGAAGTGAATTTAGGGGTCATTAAGTCCCACTCTCTTGTTTTACAGATGGGGAAATTGAGGCCCAGAGAAAAGTTTCTTGCTCAGGGTCATAGAGCTAGTGTCTGAGAAAGGATTTAAACATAGCTCTTTCTGACCCCAAGTCCAGCACTCTATCTACTGAGTAACCTAGAAGGGTGAAAGTGATTAATCTAGCAGGGTGGCTAGAAAGAGAAGGAGTAGTTTATAGAACCTCATGGTAAGCCCCAGGCAGCTAACATCAGGCCACTAATGGCAAGGATGGAGGAGCAGTGACAATCAATATGGGAGAAGCCAAGAGGACTTAGCTACGTTTGGTGCACACTGACTGCGACATGGGGCAAGTCATCTCTCAAAATGGGGGTCCTTGAAACCCTTTGAAGGGGTTTGCAAGATGAAAACAATTTTCATATTAATACTGAGGCTTTCATTTTAATAGGGTAAGTAGTAATAGTATAACCCACATAAACAAAAGCTCACAAAGGGATCCTCAATAATTTTTAAGAGTTCAAAGAATTCTTGAAACCAAAAAATCTGAGAATTGCTACTCTAGACACTGCTCTAAGACTCTTGGTTATAGAGGTATCTCCTCTCTTTGGTAGAGAAAGTTTCCTCACCTCAGCATATATCAATGAAATTATGGGTCCAGGTCCTATCCCTAGGTATAACATCGACATAGTATATGTAACAGTAATTATAGCTAACATTTTTCTCACCATGGTCCAGTGAGGTAGATAGTATAAATGTTATCAATAAGAGCACCTACCTTGCAGGGTTGTTATGACAATCAAATGAGATAAAATTTGTAAAAAGCTCTTTGGTCAATGTTTGACACTGTGTGTGTGTGTGTGTGTCCATATATATGCATTATATAACTCTTTACACCCTCTCTCCTTCCCTTAGTCACCTTGAGTAAATCAGCTCATCCCCGTAGACCATAATTTCCTCATCTCTAAAACAAGAGGGTCAGATGAGATGTTCTCTAAGGACTTGCTTTAGGCTTTATGCTTCTTGCAAACAGAGAAAGCAAAGCATGAACTCCTTGGCGTGCCCTGCAAAGATCTCAGTAGGGTGGCTCTAAGCTACTTTTCCAGCCTCATTTCACTCTTCACATCCAAAATGGGCAACGTAACAGTGTCCTCCCATCTCTGCCAATTGAAAGTCTTTGCCTATTTCAAGTCAGACCCAGCTCAGGTGTCACCCATTCCTTGAATCTCTCCCTTCCCTCCCTCAGTTACAAACAATCCTGCCATTTCTCAATTTCTCTGGTCACTCTGGCCTTTTCTAGGCAAAGCTATTTTCTAGCTGGTGCCCTCGGTGACCTCCAATTTATGCTATATTTGTCTTGTTTGTATATAGTTGTTTTTAGGCTGTTTTCTCCAACAGATTGTGAGCTCCTTGAGAGCAGGGGCTCTCTTTTGACTTTCTTTGTGTCACCAATACTTAGCACAGCACCTAGCATATAGTAGAGGTTTAATAAATGTTAGTTGATTGACTGCTCGTTAACCGTATTGTGGCTATTTGTGTATGGCTGAATTTGGCGATATCTATTAGACAAGGTATAAGCTCCAGCTTGCTGAGGGCAGGGATTGCATTTTCTTTTGTTTTTGCATCCCCACACTCTGGCATAAAGTCTTATATAAAATGGAAGCCTTGTGAGTGGCATCAGAGAAAGTAGGGTTGAATCATAGCTCTGGGATTTACTAAGTTTATGATCTTCAGCATTTCTCTTAACCTCTATGGGTCTCATTTTTTCCATCTGCAAATTGGAGGGTGGATGCCCTCTAAGGTCCTTTCCAACTCTAAATTTATGCAAATCTATGTAACAAAACAGACATGTGTGTTGGACGGAAATGATGAGACTAAGTGTCAACTCCCTGCCCAAACCATTTCTTTCTACTTAAGATCATTCATACATAGTCAGGAAATAGAAACTTTGAAAAAAAATTAAACTTTTGGAGAAAAAGAATTCTATTAGAAAAGCTTAGTGTTGAGTATATTTGTTAAGACTTTTGTGAATAAATCAATTTTTATTTTTCTCTTCTATTCAGAACCAAATAGTCATTAGGTATGTCCAAGTATTTTTCAACCAAACAATAACTTCAAAGACTGGAACTGTAGCTCAGGGTAAAGATGAAAAGGTGAAATACTGTAAGAAAATGATTTATCCAATGAAACCCTGAAAACTTGGCAGGAAGTACAAGGTCAATATATTAGGTCAATAACTCAGAGACCTTGTTTTTGTCACCTCTCCACAAAGAACCATTGAGTCAACATTTCTTAAGTCTTATCTGCCAATTACTGTGTTAAGTACTGGGATAAAGTGAAAGGGAAATAATGTATGACTGGTCCTAAGGAGCTCACGTTCTAATAGGGGAGATCACAGGTAAACAACTAAATTTATATGAGATAGATATGTATGTGTGAGTGTGTGTGTGTATGTATGTATGTACACACACATAGATACATAGGAAGAGGGAAAGGGAAGGGGAAGAAGGAGGAGTGAGAAAGAGACAGAGAGAGAGATAAAGAGAGAGAGAAAGAGAGAGAGAGAGAGAGAGAGAGAGAGAGACTCTTTAAAACCATATTACTATATTGGGGAGGAGGGGGAAAAAGGAAAAAAAGAAATTTACATGATAATTTTAAAAAGAATAGCAAGTTGTACATAATAGATTTGCAGTTTCATGTATAATTTTTTTATTATACTATGCTATGAAAATGCATTTTATCCCATAACTTAAAAATAAACTAACAAAAAATTTAGAATTTGTAAAAGAAAACTCTATTACAGAGAAGGTACTGAATAGTTTCTTCACTGTGAAATTCCTTTATCATTGAAATCACAGGTTCAATCCCTATCATTATTAATGATACGCTACAGTTAATAACAGTACCTCATTTGTTTACCCCCAGAGACTAGTTCTACCCCAATCCTGCTATTTTTCATTCTGAAGCAATATGGCACAGCAGAAAGCGCGCATTAGTTTTAGAATCAAGGGATTTCAGTTCAATTATTGTCTCTGTTACTTCCTATCAGTTCCACTTTGGTAAATCTCTTACCTTCCGTGAACCTCAGCTTTCTTATCTTTGAGATAGGGCTGCTCGTCCTTGTTCTACCTACTTCAAAGATTATGAAGACCAGTAGAAATGCTGCTTGACAACCTTCCTAATTTACTTTTATTAAATCCTGATCTCATTCCCCACATGAGTATTTCCAAACCTGTTCTCTCGTCTCACCGCTAAATCTATCTCTATCGCCCTTACCTTCAGCAGGTGACTTAGCCTCCTGCTTCATCAAGAACACTGAGGCCACTGGCCTTGAACTCTGAACTTCTTTTGTTAAACTCAATCTCCTTAGAAGAGAAGAGAAATCCCTACCACACTAAGGCCAATCATTCTGACTCTGGCCTTGAATCCATTTTCTTCCATCTCTTCTGGGATCATGCTCCAGCATAGTAATCCTTTTTGTATACCTATAATCTCACCCTTGATGCTGATTTTTTCCATCTGCCTGCAAACATGCTCAGGATTCCCCATTTCTTTAAAAAAGAAAAAAAAAGCTTTCCCTTTACCCTATTCTAATCACCTATTTATTTCCACATGTATTTTCCCCTCCCTTTCATTATGAAACTTGGAAAATTCATCTACATCCAGGCATATGCTGGTATATGTTTAACAACAGGCTCTCAGGGGAGGGGGGGAAATGTACATGAGACACATTTAAATTTAATTATCACTGTTACCATTTTCTTCGTCACTTTCTTAAGTATAGACAATCAACAGAACAATAAATTAATTCCTGATTTGTAGCATTTGTCAAGTTCTGAAATGTAAATACTCTGAACATTTGACAATTGGCTCTCTCCAGCCAATTGGAGCTGGCTCCAGCACATGCTCATCTATAACAAAGCCTCAGACTTTTTGCCACTCACCCAGCCAGCCCTCTGCTATGTGATTTCCTCTCCACTTTTCTACTGTTGTCTTAATAACTCGGCTCAAATTAAATGGTTTCTTGGGGTGGCTAGGTGGCACAGTGAACAGAGCACTGTCCCTGGAGTTAGGAGGACCTGAGTTCAAATTTGGCCTCAGACACTTAATGCTTACAATCTGTATGACATGGTCAAGTCACTTCACCCCAATTGCCCTGCCTTCTCCCCTGCAAAAAAAACCCAAAACAAAAATTAAATAGTTTAGTTTTTTTTTTAGTCCTCAATCTCTTTGTTCTCTTTGAAGCTTTTAAAACTACTGTCCATCCTTTCTATAGAGAATTTTCTCCCTCCTGACTTTCAGAGATACTATGCTTTCTTGGTTCTCCTACATTTCTGACCATTCTCTTTTTGGGGGGTGGTGGTGAGGGGAGAGCAGGGAGGTGAGGGAATCAGGGTTAAGTGACTTGCCCAAGGTCACACGGCTAGTAAGTATTAGGTATCTGAGGTTGGATTTGAACTCAGGTCCTCCTGACTCCAGGGCCGGTGCTCTATGCATTGAGCCACCTAGCCACCTTGCTGGGGTTTCCTTCACCAGTTTCTTTCTTTGTTTCCTTCACCAGTTTCTCATTCTGTCTATGAATCCTGACTCTACCACTTTGTAAACTTAGGCAAATCACTTGGGCAAATAGCCTCTCTGGGCCTCAGTTTCCCCCTTTATATATCTGGAAGGTTGAACTATAGGATCTCTAAGGCCCTTTCCAGCTTTATATTCATGATCTTATGAATCCTTAATATAGGTGATCACTTAGAGACAGAATTCTACGATCTCTTCCTTGCCTATCCAAGGTGGAAACACCTAAATCTAGTGTCTGCAATCCTGACTGTTCTTCTCAGAAACCCTTTTTCCAACTGCCCAGAGACATTTCCATGTGGATATCCATTTCAAACTCAGTATGTCCAGAAATTTGATTATTAAAATTTCAGGGTGAGCATTTACAATAAAACTATAAATCAAGGTGTGATTTATTATTTTGTTGGTTGTTTAGACTTTCAAAAGTGATAGAAAATGTTAATAATTTAAAGTTAAATATGTGGGTTGGATATATTTTTATTTAACAACCAGTTCTCCAGAGAAGAAATTACCAGCATGCCGTTGGCTGCCTCCATAAATGGACACAATCCCCAGGAACCTAGTTCCTCCTTCTGTCTTCATTATCTGCTTGAAAAGCTTTCAAATCAATTTCCCATGTTCACAGCCTTGGGGTTATCTGTGACTTTTTAATTTTCCTAATATTTTATATAGCACCTAATCAGATATGACTGATTCCATCTCCAAACGGGTGTCTATCACACCCAGACTGTACTCTCTGTTCTTGTCACCTCTCTAACAGAGACTCACATGAGCACCTGGATGTGCTATTATTAGCTTCCTAATAGGGTTTCCCATCCACTTTCCCCCATCTCCAATCCATCCTTCATGCTGCTGTCAGACTAATCTTTATTATGCATAGACCTGGTTGCATTGTCATTACTCAAAAACCTTGAGTGGTTCTCTACGGCCCTACTGAGTAAAGTTCAGACTGATTTGCCTGGCATTCAGGGTCTTCTTTAATCTAGCATAACCTACCTTCTCAACCTTATCTCCCATTACTTACTCCCTTTCCACTCCTGTGAAGCTTCAGAAAAACCGTTCAATTTTCTGCCCCTTAAACATGCAATGAACTTTTATATATAACTCTCTGCCTTAGTTCAGACTGACATCCTCCCGCCTTTCTCTCTTTGCCTTTTGAATTTCTAACCATCCAAATTCAATTCAATTTCTTCAAGATATTTTACCTAATTCCTTCTTTGATAGCCACCTTCCCTCTTCAGATCTCTCAGTCATTATGTCAATGAACAAGCATTTGGTAAGCATCTACTATGACCTAGGTGTTATGTGAAATGGGACAAAAAAAAAGTAAAAAAAAAAACAAACCAAACTTGATTTCAAGGAGATTAATCTAATGAGGAAGATAACATGCAAACAGCCATGTGAAAACAAACCATACACAGGACAAATACATAGGATAATTTTAAAGAGAAGACATTAAGATTAAGGAGGATTGTAAAAGGCTGAGACTTGAAGGAAGCCAGGGAAGCCAGGAGGCTGAGATGTGGAGGGTATGGGGTATGAGTGTAGGGGGACATTCAGTGAAAATGCCAGGAGTTAGGAGATGGAGTATCTTATTTAAGAAATAAAGAAGAGTCCAGTGTTACTGAGTTGAGAAGTATATAGAGGGGAATAATGTATAGGAAGACTGAAAAAGGTAAGAAAGGCCAGGTTATGACGGACTTTAAGTGCCAACCAAAGGATCCTAGAGTTTATAGGCAGCCACTGCAATTTATTGAATGGGGGATGACATAGATCAGACCTGAATTTTATGACGATCAATTTGATAGGCAAGTGGAAAATACATTGGAATGGGGAGAAATCTGAGGTAGGGAGATCAACCCGTAAGCTACTGCAGTTATTTTGGCATGAGGTTATAAAGACCTGTCCACACCAGGGTGGTAGCAGTGCCAGAGAAGAGAAGTCGTAGACAAGAGATATTATGAACATAGAAATATATGACAACTGTTGATTGGATATGTGGGGTGAGAGTAAGAAGTGAAGCATGACACATGGGTTGAGAATGTAGGAGACTGGGAAGAGGGTGGAACTCTCTATCATCAGAGGGAAATTAGGAAGATTGGGGAGGGTTAGTAGGAAAGAATTAATTCTGTTTCGGAAATGTTGAGTTCATGATGACTGTGGAACATGAAGTCCAAGATAGCTAATTAGCTGCTGGAGATGGGAGACTGGAGATCAGAAGAAACGTTAGAGTTAGACAAGTAGATCTGAGAATCATCAGTGTAGAGATAATATTTGTATCCATGGCAGCTGATGAGATCACCAAGTGGAATAGTATAGAGAGAGAAGAGAAGGCCCAGAACAGATCCTTGAGTGACATCCATGATTAGTGGGAATGAGGTGGATGAAAATGCAGCCAAGATTTTTTTAAAATAGTGAGATAATTAAAAGGAGAACCAGGAGAGAACAATGTCACAAAATCCTAGAGCAAAGAGAATATTAAAGAGAAAGAGACGGTAAGTGGTGTTACAACACTTCTCACTTATAACATTTTGTTATGTTATTCATTAATATGCAATTTAATAGTGAATATGATTGCTTTGTGTATTTGCATCTTGTCCAAAAGGACTAGACCACCAGCTACTTGAAGTCAGGGAGAGAGCCTTATCTAAACTTTGGATTTTCCCAACACCCAGAACTGGTATTCTACACACAGTGGGCATTTAATAAATGCTTGTTTTATCTGGATTATATTTGCAATGTATGAAAAGTTCTTTGTGAATTGTAAAGAACAAAGTGAATATGATCTGTTATAACTATAAATGAACTGATTATAACTTTCAGGGATAGAGGTAGATGGGGGGAACAAAGTAAAAGTCATTGTGAGGTATTTAATTCATGACATTTGACTTTTTTAAGAGAAGAAGTGGGGAGATCATGCTTATGGATTGAAAGGTCAATGAAACTGAGATGATGGTTCCAGTCTCACCATTCATTTATTATGATTTGTTTCTAATTGTAAAATGTGTGTGTGTGTGTGTGTGTGTGTGTGTGTGTGTGTGTATCTTAGCATAGGAAAAAGATGCTGTGAAGTCACCACTTCAGAATGACTGGTACAAGGAGCATGTCAAAGCAAGGACAAATTTCACACTCTTAGACTTCAATTTGAGCCCTCAAAGGTTGGCTATTTCTTTGACAGCTCCCTGCCTATCCAAACCATACTAATATGTTGAGTTGGTATAGAAATCATACTGGCACCTCTGGTTGCGCCTGTTGCCTGATAGTTCAAAACTGTTGCCAGGGCAGCATTTCTGGTACTATTTTGATACTTTTGCAGTTTCAGATACTCATTAAACTGAATCCCCATCCCCCTGTCCAAAAAAGAAGTCTTTTAATCAAAGCTCTAAAAAGTTACAATTGGATTTCTGGGAATAGACTGGGGAAAAAGGAATTTTTAACAAGAAGAGGGTTGATTGAGAAGACAAACAGAATGAGAGTCAGGAGCTATGAGCTGTGTCTATCTCACAGGAGCTAGCTGACTTAAAAGAAGGAATGCACTAGTGTATCTGAATTCTGGCTTGTGGTAGAGAGAACACTTTTATTTCTAAATACTTGCTTTTTCCACAGTGAAAAAGGCCTCTTTAATACCTGTCTCTGGATTACTTCCAGGTCATTACTCTGCCTTATCTTTTCTATCATCACTAAACACGTTAGCATTGACAAAAGAAAGGTACCTAAAGTTTTGTTATGTCATGTATCACCATTTGTTTAGCCATTTCCCAATTCATGGGCATCACTTTGTTTCCAATTCTTTGCTACTACCAAAAATGTTGACATTAATATCTTAGTATATATGGGAAGTTTTGTTTTCCTATTTTTCACCTTCTTGGGATATCTACCTAGCAGTGGGATCTTTGGATCAAAGAGTTTGGACATATTAATCACTTCTTAGTATAATTCCAAGTTATTTTCCAGAATGGTTAAACCAATTCATAGCTCCATTAAATGTGTCAGTGTCCCTATCTTTCCACGATCCCTCAAACCAAATGGCCATTCTAGCCAAGTCACTTTCACTTTGCTTGGAGAAAAAGTTGTACTTATTTTTATGTAGCTGTCATTCTGGATATACCCCTACCCCACTGTCCAACTGAACCCTTACGTACAATGAAGAAAAAGAGTTAAGCCAAAACAGCTAATACAGTGAGCATGTCTGGTAGGACATGCTGAACTCATAAACCCCCACCTCTCTGCCAAGAGGAGAAAGGTATGGCTCATTATCTGTTCTCTTGGATAATTATTAATTTTTGCTTTTATATAAATTAGTTTTCTTTGTTGAAAAGGGTAAATAAAGATCCTTTCCCTTGAACTTATCCACAAGTAGAAATATTGAGACAAAGTTCTATAGTCTCTTCTGCTTCTAAAGATTCAATTGAATTCAACTTGTATTTATTAGGCGCCTCCGGTGTTTTAGGTACTATGCTAAACACTGGAGATACAAAGAAAAGAATGAAAATAATTCCTTCCCTCAGGGAACTTACAGTCTTCTAGTGTTCCTAAACACTAATGGTAGGCAAGTATTTAGTGAATATGTTAGAGATCTATTTCCTTAAGATTAGTTTTATTGTATTGTATGTAGTTTATCCTAATGTCATTAATATTAAAAGTAGATATATATTCTGAAGGTACTTACTGGATGAAAAGCTAATGCCTAATTTTTGGGGAGGGGGAAAGAGAGAGAGAGAGAGAGGGAGAGAGGGAGAGAGAAAGAGAGAGAGAGGGAGAGAGAGAAAGAGAGAGAGGGAGAGGAAGAGAGAGAGAGGGAGAGAGAGAGAGAGAGGGAGAGAGAGAAAGAGAGAGAGAGAGAAGAGAAGGAGAGAGAAAGAGAGAGGGAGAGGAAGAGAGAGGGAGAGAGGGGGGGGGAGAGAGAGAAAGAGAGAGAGAGAGAGAGAGGGAGAGGGAGAGGGAGAGAGAGAGAGAGAAGCTAAGGCAAACCAACACACTATAGAGTAAATATTAACATACTTAGAATTAAGCTTACTTGTTTGTGTGACACACAAAATAGCTTTAAAGTGGAAAACAATACAGCTCCATCAGAATGATACTTTCTTCCATCCCAATGCAGTTTCTAGTCTGGTCTGTACAAGGAATAACACATTTAGCGCAATTCCGCAGAACTGAGAAGAGCTGCTAAAGCTTCTTTAAGCCAACTCAAACATTTTTAGAAGGGCAAGGACAGGGGGATGGTGAGATATCTATTGTTGATAATTCCCTGTTATATTCAGGAGTCTTTCCACATCCTCTGTCTGTAGCTCTCTGCTGGGCAAGAAAACTGGACACAGGCCAACCCATTATGCATTTATTTCTCTTGACCCTTATGCTTGGAAGGTTTGGGATTGTCTTTCTGGAGATGGATGTAGTCAATCCCATAAGCTACTCAAGAAGTTCTTTCACACTTTCATGACTTTGGACACTTTACTCATCACAACTAGAAAACACATCATGACAGTCATAGTATCATAGGAACCAACAACCATTAAAAAAAAATTCTCTCCTCATGCTTACCCCCAAATATATACTGTTAAACTGAGTTATATTTAAAGCTTAATTATTGCTTCCTGGCTTTTTTGCTTTCAGTCAGTTCAACTTAGAAACACCATTAAGAAAGCTACAGTCATAAAAGCTGGTAGCCTCATGATGCAAACTGTGAAAATCCTCCTTAAAAAGTTAGTATCTGAAGGCTAAGTGAGAAATAATAGCAAGTCTCAGAGGGTGCCCTCCTGGAAAGTCTTCCTGCTGGAGCTGCCCTCCTTTCTTTCCTTATATTTTGATTTATTTTCTTGCTTTAATTACCCCTCCGAGAGCTTACACACACACACACACACACACACACACACACTCACACACACACACACCCACACACACACACACACACACACACACACCCCTACCTGGATCATGATGACCTTTTCATCTGCTCTCAGGGTGGGTTGGTCCAAAGGTATCGTGCATAACTCATCCTCCAGGCAGGCCAGACTCACAGAACAGCCCATCAGAGCCCTCCAGCCTCAGAGCACTTGCAATCTACTCGTGGTCTCTCCTCTCCAGCTCAGGGCACCAGAGCCTGAGCCCTCATCTCTGCCTTCTCCCTGGCTGAACTCCTCCCAGGGCAGCACTCCTAGCCTTCAGCCCCACTCAGCATACAGTTGCTCCAACCTGCCAGCCTCCCGTGACAGCCAGTATGGAAATGCAAGCCTCAGCCTGCCAATGCTTAACCTTTGGGATTCAGTTCCGTCTGGGCAGGTTGAAGCCCTTTGGAGCCAATGCTGCTTCTACTGATCTCTCAGCCTAACCCCCCCCCTCCACCCACCCCCCCTTCTCTCCCCCTTCTAACCCTTTGTTATCAGAATCCCATGCTGACCACACTGTGCCCCCTCAAAGGCTGAGACAACACATAAGAAGGCCACTGTCTAAAGCTTCAGCTCCAGCTGGGGGGAAACTTAGCCTTTCCTCTCCTGGTGGGAGGGTTTGGGGATCACTGAATGGTATGGATACAATAACAAGGAAACTAATAATTTGGACGGCACTCTTTTTAGTAAGGGGGGAGGGAGGGAGGCGGAGGTTGAGCTGCTTTTGCAGAAAGAACGAAAGAGAGCTATCCAGCAATCTGTCACTGAGGCACACTGAAAATGCCCGCCTAATTCGAGAGCAAATAATGACTATTTGAGAATGACTTTGAAAGCCGAATTTCAGGAGTGGAAAGCATTTTGGAGGAATTTCCTGTTTCTTTGTGCTGTCATTCTGTGTGTGTAATCCCCCTTTGATTTTTTTTCCCCCTCCTTCCACATAACTTAGCTTTCAGAGCTGCAAAATGATGCTGGAGACTAATGACTGTTTCAAAGGCATTATTGGGGACTGTTCATATTACAGCAGCCCCAGCTAGCAACCAGTGCTATACCCTACTTAAAGAGCCTGTTAGTTTTAGCTGTTCAAAACCCCTTCTTTGAAATCATTTGGAGGGAAAAAAATCTGGCTTTAAGCCAAACATTGGTGTTTAAGTTTTCAATTCTGTACAATTAATTTTCTGGTGAGAAGTGATGGGGACAGGGGAAGGCGGTTGGGATGTACTTTTGAAAAAAAAAAACAATACAACTTTCTAGGACAGTTGATACTTAATTGTGCCTCTGAAGTTTAAAAAAAAAGGCTTTTATCTTTGTGCTTGGAGATTTGTAAGGTGACTAAAGCATTAGTTAGACACGTTATGGAGCAAAGCTTGTCACTTCCCCTAAGTGATATGAGCTAACCCTCTCCACTCTTTGCCAAAAAGAGTTGAGAGACAGAATGAGGGGTTTGAGTGGTGGGTCCTGCCACAAAGCAGTGTGGTTTGGGTATTTGTTTTGTCTTTGGAAAAAGAAAACTCTTTGCCACCTGCATTCACAGCTTCCTCCTACTGCTAGAATTCCTTCCTCAGAGCTCCTTGGATGACTGTGAGTGAACAACACAATTGTAAACGACACTGGGGCTGGTTCAAGGATGATTTATACAGAGAAAGCAAAGCAGGCCCTCAACAAAGCAAGCAGCCCTGGTTACTGCAGCCTCAGTGCTTCATTCAGAGACGTGGAAATCCCACAGAAGTTTTACTGCCAGGTCAGGCACTGCTGGAAGGAGGGCAAAGTCAGAGGGGCTGATTTGAAAAATGGTCCTAAGCCTACTTTTTTTGTTTTTTTAAAGCATGAAGTTGGGAAAAATTAATGAAAACTCCAACAATCAAGTTTATTTACCATCTCTAAACACCTCCATATAAGAAATGCACACATGCCATTTGAATTTAGAAAAGGAGATAGCTCAGTAGAAAAGGACCAACTTTACATATCACAGTATGATTTTATGGCTTGTTTCAGTTTAGATAGGACAAAATAGACATTTTTTTTAAAGAAAAAATAATATCCCTGAACAATCTTGTTCTATCTTTAAAGAAAAGAAACTTCAGGCTTCTGTGGAAAGCTGAAGGACCATATGAGATTTTTTTGGTTATCTTGAAAAAAGGTTTGATATCTCTATTTGAAGACAAAAGTCAAATTCCTCATTATGGATGGAGAGGTTTCCTGGAATGGAAATCTCACTGGTTCCTGACCACTCATTGAGAGGGCTCTACCCCTTTGGCAAACAATATGAATGAATTACACTTAGGTAGTAAACTGCTTATCCATGAGATGTGAATGAACTTGTTCAGGGCATCAGGGTATAATTTAGTAAATAACCTTTTCCTACGGCTCTAACAGCCAACAGCTCTCCTATTAATCCATCTAAGCTAGAGCTCTTCACTACCAGAGTACCTCAACCAGCTTTATTTTCTCTTACTCTAGAAAGGATCAAGTCAAACGGTAGTTATTGACGTCTTATATAAGATACAAGACCTAGCATTCCAATGGACTTACATTTTAAAGGGGAAAACAGATAGCATCAAAGGGCTGCTCTTCTGAAATAATTTCCAGGTATATTGGACACTCAAACACTTTAAAGGATCTATGATGCTGTCAAGTTGGACAGTCCTGCCAATGATGCAGACAGAAAGCCATCCTTATCTGTCCAACCTTTTCTACTCTTGTCCATATCTTGATAGGAGACATCTACTTAAAGAAAACTGTTGACCACATTCTATTCTGTTTCACAACTGATCAGATAATTAGATCACCAACCAACTCTCATTTTTTATGTCTAGGTCCATTCCCCAACTTAACTGGGGTCATACAGAATGTCAGATAAATCCAACATATCATCCACTGGCCTCCAAAAGTTTGCTGGGAGCCTTCCTTGCTTTCCCCTGACATTATAATACCCATGGGACTCATGGACAGGCGTATGGTTATCCCTCACTTTTTGGCAATGGCATAGTTCATCTTTTTTTTTGTCTTACATTTCTTGGACAATGTCCTTTCCTCTGCCTCTGTTTTGTAACTCCTTGTCTGGAACATGCTGTGAATTGCTCATTCTCTATTGTCTTTGGGTAATTCTCCACTTTAGTTCTTCAGAGACTAGTATTCTGTGACTCAAAACCATGGAAAGACACTGGAAGAATAATGACATTAAAACTGAGTCTTTGTTTCAGGGAGAAACTTGGGGTTGTTAAAAGAACTTGGATTGTCATCACTTTTTTTTTTTTTTTGCTAAGAAGCTTCAATGAAATGGAATGAGATAGAACAGCAGGGTCTGGTAGCCTGGAGAAGTCCAGTACTGGCTTCACCATTAGCTACTTAATTCTGTTACCCCAGGTTAATGCTCACTCTTTCTGGGTCTTTAGTTTCCCCACTGGGGAAAATGAGACACTGGTAAGCTGAAGGGGATTTACTAGACTAGTTCAAAGGTCCTTTCTAGTATTTAAATTCTATGTTTCAGCTCTCTCTCTCACACACATACATAACTATATAACTATACATATACAAATATATACTATATATATGCATTTGTGTATACATATGTATGTGTGCATAGTTGTTTGCAAAGTATATTTCTCACAGCAATCCCATGAGGTAGATAGTTCATATATTAGCAGACTTCAAAAAGGACTCATATTTTCTACAGTAGCAGTGTCAAATTTAAATAGAAACTGGGTCACTAAACCATACATAAGGATCTTTATGAGCTGCATATTAACTTAGTTTTAAAATATAGTATTACCTATATTTTTATCTATTTTGCTACATATTTCTCCATTATCTTTTTATCTGGTTTGGACTACATGGGTAGCAGTATACTCCCTGAGAAGGCCGCCTATTTCTCACCTCCATTCTACAGTGTGGGAGCCCCCCCCCAATAGTTTATGATGTATCATAGTCCTTAGCAATGTAATAAGTCCTAGGGAAATGTTTGAGGTACAAAGAGATTAAGTGAGGTACCTTTGATCACATAGCTAGGACATGTCAGAGATGGGTCTGGCACTCAAGTCTTCCTAACTCAAAGCCTAGTCAGTCAGTCCGTTTGTCAATCACCAAACATTTATTAAGGACTTGTTATGTACCAGGCACTGAGGTGGGTGCTGGGAGTACAAAGAAAGGCAAAAACATAGTCTCTGCCTTCAAAGAGTTCACATCCTAATAGAGGATACAACAAGGAAACCACCACATAAAAACATGATATAGATGAGATAAATTGGAGATCACCTCCAAGAGAAGGCAGGGGGATCGGGGTGAGAGTGGGGGAACGGGAAAGGTTTCCTGCAGAAGGTAGGGTTTGAGCTGAGTTTTGATGAGAACCAGGGAAGAAGGAGGTAAAGAGGGAGAACATTCCAAGCATGAGGGATAGCTTGTGGAAACACATAGAGTGGAGATAGGAATGTTGTGTGTGAGAAGCAGTAGTCAGGGTAGCTCTTGTTCCAAGCTACCTTTACTGTGCAAAGAGTATTATTCCTATTTTATAGATGAGAATACTGAGGTTAAAAGGGGTTCACTAACTTGCCCAAGGTCACATAGGTGTTAAGTGGACTCAAACCCAGGTCTCTCCACATCTGGTTCATAGCTCCACTATGCTAAAGCTACCCTTTTCTGAATTACATGAATGATTTAGAAAGTGACTTCTTTGCTACCATGAACTTAACAAAGTAAAAGATCTGCAATCCATATTTATGGAGTGTTTGTGTCACTCATTAGGTTGATGTGAACCGTCTAGATTTCTGATGACCTCATCTACCTGGTAGATGGTTTTCAACAATATGATAAAGCCCAGAGACTACTTTCTGCCTTTGTTTAGTATGATAAAGAACTAGGATTTTTCTAAATAAGAGGAAGGGGGCCCTTTCCCCGACAGGTGATAAAAACTAGTCTTTTTCAGTCACCAATATATATATGGGATATCATCTTACTAAGGTTATATGTTTAAAATAAACTGGAGGAAAGAAACTATTTCTTATTGAATGATATGTATAAGTTTGTGTTGTTTTGAGCTCTTCTTGTTACATAATTATTTTCTAAGCCTTAACTTTCATACTTGGAAGGCTATTTCATTTGCCCTACTCAAGTTTCTTTCCCTTCTTAGGATGAATGAAAAACAAATTACTTTAATCTTTGTTACCATCTCACCTTACACTCTGCCTCCAACTCCTATAGACCCACCCTTCAACATCCCAACCCAAGGCCCCCAACAAGTGAGAGACAATGAAACAGCACTGTTGGTGCAAGTAGAACAAAATTCAAGATGCAAAAAACAAGAACTTGAAGCTAAAGGTTTACACATTGATGAAATTAACTGACTGTATCTGAATTGAGGACAAATAGTTCCTGGAGTGACCAGGGAGGGAGAGAAGAGAGAAGAGAAAAGGAGAGGGAGAGAGACAGAGACAAAGAGTATTAGAAAAGGAAAAGATGGAGAAGGAAATAGAAATGGAAGACTATAGGGGAAAGTGAAGGGAAGGAAAAAACAAAAGAAGTACAAAGAAGAGAATATTGAGAGGAAGAAGAAAGAGAAGTGAGGGAGAGAAAGGAGACATGGTGGCAGAAGAGGGGAGAGAGAAAGACAGAATTGGGAAGACAGAGAAAGAGGAAAAGATGGCAGGTGGAAAAAAAACAGGACAGAGGAGGGAGAGGGAGAGGATGGGGAAAGTGGGCAAAAGGGAGAGGGGAGAGACAGAGAGACAAAGACAGAGAGACAGAGACAGAGAGAGAGAGAGACAGAGACAGAGACAGAGAGAGAGAAAGAGGGAGAGAGAGCGAGAGAGAAATACAATTTGGAGCAAAGCTGGAGGCAATTAGCTCCTAGCCAGCCCTTATTCCCATATGCTGTGATCTGGTTACACAAGTATAGAGCATAATAAAGCATTTTGATTTTTGTTTTATTAAGAGGAGAAACAAACCCAACTTTTTCATGTTATAGGAAAAAGTTAAAATTCTTAGAAGTGTTATAGAAATTATACATCTTGAAAACCCAAGATGGTCCTGCAAAAGTGTCAAGTCAAGACATTGACATTCCCTGTAGGTCTGAACATTCCATCAGTTTTATAAAGCAATTTATTACTACGTTCCTTAGGGGAGCTAAAGTGACATTGAGGAACTTCATGTGGACGTTTAAAAAAAAAGTTGGCATTCTTAACATAACTTGGGTCCCTTGTGGCCATTCTTTCAAAGTGAGTACTTTCTGTGTCAGGCTCTATAATGGAAATTACAGTAACCCTGCATTGCAAAGAACTCTCCTCTGTAAACAGATCACCCAGTAATACCAGTGGTCAGATGGCCCAGCTCTTGCTGCTTGGCAACAGTGTGGGAATGTGATGCAGCTCCCCTCAGCTTTTATTTCTTTCCATTCCCGCCAGCTGCGTCCACCTTCACCCGACATAACAGAGAAAAAAGCAGTTTTGCCCTAGTGTCAATTGTAATTGCTATGCTGCGATCTGGAGACCGGCCAGAGACCACCTAATGACTCTCAGGTGGAGGGATATTGAGAGATCTCTGCTTGGTTGGGCGACTCCATTTGGGGGCTGACTAAAGGTGAAATTCTGAACCCTGGCAAGCTGGTTCTCTCTTTTGCCCTCCCTTTCAGTGCCTCTAATAGCCAGAGTAAGAAAGGAGCAAAGAATTCATACACTCCAGGCAAAGTTTGAGATGCCCTCCCTTTCTCCTTTTAGTGTTTAAAAGAGATGGAATCATTGCTATAGCACATGCAACCTGAGTTATCATAAAATAAATATCTCTGTGCCATAGAGTGGAATTTCCTGGAGTTAAAATATGTGCATTAATGACAAGTCCTGTAGAAAAATATCCTGTAGAAACTCAGTTGGAAAGAACCTTAGCAATCAGTTAGTCCTTTAGCTGAAGTGAAATCCCCCACATGGATAGTGATCATTGGGAAGACCTCTAGTAAGGGAAAACCTATTGTCTCCTGAGACAATCCCTTTCACTTTGGACTGCTTTAATTATTGGTAAGTGTTTCCTTACACTAAGATTTAAGGGTGGTGCTACTACCACCCACTGTTCCTGGTTGTGCCCTTTGGGACCAAGTAGAAAAAATCTAATCCCTCTTCCATATCATGAGCCTTCGAATGTTTGAACAGAAGAAGAAAGTTATCATGTGACTGACTAACCTCAGGTCTTCACTTCTCCAGTTCCTTCAACTAGTCTTCATGTGACAGGGTCTCCACTTCTCTCCCCACCTTGGTTGCCTTTATTTGGACACACTCCAGCTCTCAATCTCTTTACTCCAATGTAGCAACTAGAACTGATTACAATCCTTCAGGTGTGATTTCATCAGAAAGACTATCAACCTCCCCAGTTCCAGATATCATTCCTATCTTGATACCAGACTAGGATGGCATTTACTTTTTTTTTAACTGCCACACCATAGTGTTGCCTTATATTGATAGCTTTTTATCCTCACATAAGTTATTGCCTAGTCTTGCTTCCCTACTCCTATACTTGTGCATTTGATTTTTTTATCCTAATATAAGACTTTACCTTTCTTTTTATTAAATTTCATCTTATTAGATTCAGCTCATTGCTCAAGCCCATTGAGATATTTTTTGGGGGGGATTTTGATTTGAGTCGTTCAGCATAAACAATAATTGACTTTGTCAATTGTTAATGAATTTTTAAAGGAAAACCATGAAGATGGTGAAAGGGACTTGGGATCATCCCATATGAGCTTCTGTTGAAAGAACTGCGTGGATGTTTAGCCTACGGAAAAGTTGTGGAGGTTTTTCATTTATCTGTTTTTGCAGGGGGTGGAGTATGGGAGAGTGAAGGTGGAGAACATTATAACTGACTTCAAATAAAGTGTAGAAAAGGTTAGTCTTATCCTGTTTAATCCCAGAAGATAGGAATAGGAATACTGGATGAAAATTCCAAAGAGATCCATTTAGGTATGATAAAAGGGAAAATTTGCTGACGGTTGGAGCTATTGAAATACAGAATGGGTTGCCTTGGGTACTACATCCCACTCAGTTGAGGTCTTAAAAAAAAAGACTGGATAACTACTTGTCAGGTATGTGGAAGAGTAATTTCTCTTTAAGTACTAGTAGGATTCAACAATTTTTGAATCATCCTTCTGTGTCATTTTCAGTTTTTACAAGCATGCCAATATGCTTTCATCTAAGTCAGTGGTATCAAACTCAAATAGAAAAGGTGACTATTAAACCATACAGAAGGATCCTTGCAGGCTGCTTTTTGACTTAGAAAACTACATATTAACATTATCTATGTTTTAATATATTTATTTTGTTAAATATTTCCTATTACACTTCAATCTGATTCAAACCTACTTGGAACTGTTGGGCAGGTGTTTGAAACCTTTGCTCTAATCAAACATATTGATCATTATAGGGCCTACCCATAAATCCTTGGGACACTCCACTAGAGACAACCCTGGAATTTGACACTGGTGTATTGATAACTGCTCTTTGCATAAGGTCCTTCCACCATTTCTGAATTTAACTCACTGTACAAGGGACTGGTTCCCATCTCTCTAACTTGTTTCATAAGATAGCATAAAAGACTTGGTCAAATTCTTTGCTAAAATAGAGCAATGCTATTTCTATGGAATTTCCCAATCTACCATTATAGTAACTCTGTTAGAAAAAGAAAATTAGGTGAATATGACTTGAGTTCTTCTTGCCATGTGCAGAAAGTTGTATGCTATTTCATGCCTATCTGTGGTTAATTCTTTCTCTGTTAATGATACCATTCTCCTCCAATAGTCCTATATTATTCATAGATGACTAGGAACTACTTGTATAAGATGTTCTTTAATATAATTCCCCCTTATAGGGGCATTTGCATTTTAAAAGGGAGATCTGAAAGGTAGAAGATGAATTAACCTGAACAGCTGCACCCCTACAAAAAGATTTGGGTCAACTGAGTCTTAAAGCAAGGTATTCACAGCTAGTAGGATAAGCATCTCAACTCCTCTGTTTCTGACACACAGAATCCTGCTCCAACCTGAATTGCTTAGTTGGTTATGGTGGCCAAAGGATAAAATGTGCTAGAGTCCAGGATGAACCAGGTGACAGAAGAAGACCCTATGAATGTAGTCAATGGAAACTATTTTGAGATAGAAAATGTGGCAAGTAAATAATTTGCAAAGCACTGAACAATGGAATACCCAACCCCCACATCTTGGACTGGACATTTATAGAATTTTGCTAACACATGCTAATGACACTATAAGAAGAGGAAAAACAATGGGAGTAAGGTATTTGAATGAACCTCTCCCCAAGAAGGGTAAGGGAGGAGAGGAAATCAGAGCATTGATGGATTTTGGCTCGTTGAATATGACATCCTGATCCATGGGGGAACTTGAATCTGAGCCAGGAAAACATAGCAAGTTTGTCCACCACAGTTTTTCACTGAAGTTATACAGGCTTAATAAATTACTTGGAGAAAGATAAACTATCCTTTACTCCAATGGTTTGGAGAAGGAGATGGCAAACCACTCCAGTATGTTTGCCAGGAAAACCCCAAATGGGGTCACAAAGAGTCGGACAGGACTGTAAAAGGCCTGAACAACAACAACAAACTCCAATGATTCCCATTTAGTGGTTCAGGTTCAACACAATAATCCAAGGCATTTATGCTAAAAATTCCCTAATAGTCCCTTAAGCAACAAATAATTGCTTAATAATATTGTGAGTAGTATATTAAATTACCCTGAGAATATACAACACATTTTTTTATTGTTGTTTTTGAAAGGGTTTGCAGGAGCAACAGCAAAAACAAAAAGAAACCCTGAGAACCACAGCTTTAGTTCATAATCTTGGAAGTCCACAATGGAAGGTAGGGTCTGGGAGCAACACCATTCTTTGGCCTCTGTTTTGTTTCCTAATATTTGGCAATGTAGCATAGTATATAAAGCATTGAATTTGGAGTCAGGAAAACGCAAGTTCAAATTGTGCCTTGGATATTTATTTGTGCAACCATGGTCCTATCTTTAGATGCTGTGAGCTTTACTTTTTCTCCTTCCTTCTCCTCATCTTCTTCTTTTCTCCCCTTCTCTTTCTTCCTCTTCCATTAAATCAGCTTGTTAAAAATATTAACCCTCCCTGTCTGTACCTCATGCCCCAATTCATTTCCTTTCCATTTGTTGAACTTTGGTACTTCCAGTTGCCTTGTTAACATCATTCTTACTCATCACATCAATTTATTTCTTCAATTTCCACCACAGTCTGTTCCTAGACTGTATCTCCCAGACACTGATTCAAGAGGGATGCCAATCTGGCTTTCATTTTGTGGCTATTATAGTATAAGTATATGTATATGTATACATACATACATACATGTATGTATGTATATATATACATATATATATATATATATATATTTACACATATACTATAATAGTCACAAAATGATAGCCAAATTGGCATCCCTCTTGAATGGGACATATATACACACAGACACACACACACACAGACACACACACACACACATATATACACATATATACAAATACACAATACATATATGCACATATACCCTATATATCTACTATATATTCACTATATGTGTATGTATACATATATGCATATATGCCAATATATGTATTTATATATGCATGTGTGTATGTATGCATATACATACATATGTACAAAATACACATGCCTATATAGGCATGCATACACACATATATACATACATGTGTGAATATACACACACATATATAGTGAATATACATATATAGTGGATATATAGTAGATATATATAGGATATGTGTGTATATATATGTGTGTGTGTGTGTATGTATCTGTGTGTATATATATGCACATATATGTATTGTATGTATATCTAGCTAGCTAGCTTTTGATTTGGAGCCAAGAGGACCTGAATTTGAATGCTGCTTCAGAAACTTATTGTCTGTGTGACCCTGGGCAAGTAATTTACATTTTAAAACCTATTTCCTCATTTGTAAAATGCCTCAGTGTTGTTATGAAGATCAAATGAAATTCTGTACATAGAGTCTTTGCAAACTATAAAATGCTGTAGGTAAATATTAATCATGATCATCATCATTTCCCAGGTACCTACCACAAACAGCAGTTCTACTTGTCTCAGCAGTTAGTATTAAAAAACCTTCAAAACCCAAAAGAAAGGTCCTTTTATAGTTTTTGGCATTGTGGCAATTGGCGGGCGACCACTAACTCTATCTAAACTAACGTCAGTATTTTCACTTGCTCAGTTTCTTCTCCGACAATAAGCTTTAGTAAGAATGTGATGGGGACATGGGGAAAGAACGTGAAATATTCAAGTTAGCAGAGCCAAAGATTAGAAAAATCATTAGCCATTGGGCAGCCAGTAATGTTTTTGAACTAGAGATAGTGGAAAAGAGGAAACGAGCTGGGGGAGCAGTAGTTTCAAATGAATGTAATCTGTCATGAAAGAATTTAAGAGCAGACCAAGATCTTATAGATCCTCTTGTCTGCCTGCCTCATTTTACTGGGGAGGAAACTGAGGCCCAGAGAAGTTAAGTGACTTACACAAGGATATATAGGTAATTATGGAAGATAATGGATTAGGGCCCAAGTCAGTGCTCAGTCCAAGCCCTTTATAACTAATAGGATGTTAGTTTCTCTCTGTGGGGAACATATCTCAGGATGTTCATTAGATAAGAAAAGTGGATTTGTCCAAAAGTATATAGCAAATGACAGCTGGGTGGTTCGGTGGAGAGAATGCTGGATCTAGAGTTGGGAAGACCTGAATTCAAATCCAGCCTCAGATACTTATTAGCTATGTGCCCCTGGGCAAGTTACTTAAACCTTGCCTCAGTTTCTTCATTTGTAAAATGCACTGGATAAAGAAATACAAACCACTCTAGCATTTTTGCCAAGAAAACTCCCAATGAGATCACAGAGTTCTTCACAACTGAAATGACTGAACAACAACAATATAATAAATACGTCGGTCACAGCTGGAAATCTTAGAAGCTAATCCGTAGCTGAACGTTAAGTTCTATGTCCATTCTGCGTTCTGCTTGTATGAGAGAATTTAGAAATGGGTGAGGTAGATGGGACTATGCAGTGTCCCTTTCATGAAAAGACTTCTGAAAGGCTGAACAGAAGTTTCTAGTTCTTGAAGGTAAATGGGCCTTCCTGAAATTTATTCCAAGTGCAAAGGAGACAGTTGTGAGTAGGACTAGGGAAGAAGATAATGAATGCATTGACTATATTTCGTTTGGAAGGGAAGAAAAAAAAAAGAAGATGGAAAATCCAAGCAAGGAAAAGTAACCCCATGGACTAAGAAAGAAGTAAGAAAGAAGAGGTAGGCCCAACTGGCAGTAGGAACAGACCCGCTCTACAGTGTGCCCTTGGCTGTCACCTTGCCTGTCCCAGCTGGTTTTCTCATCTAAAAAATGAGGGTGGTTTGGCTGATTTCCTTCTCTCTTTTTTCGGTCTAGCTGATTTCTAAGTTTCATGGTTGTTCTAGAAATTCTGTGATTCTATGACAAGAAGGACATAAAATAAGTAATGGTTTCGTCAAGACATCGCGAGAAAAGAACAAGTATGGGTGGCTGGGAGGTGAGTCAAGAAAGGACTCAGTCTGGACTCTCTAGCATCAGCATAGTGGAGGCCATAGTTCCACCACACACACACACACATCCCTGTGTGTGTGTGTGAGAGGGAGTGAGAGACAGAGGTTTTTCTAAATACCATATGATTCTGGTTATATCATGCTTCAAGTCTAGCCATAAGCCTATTCCATAGCTTTGGCTGCTCCCTACATGCCAAATAAAACATTTCTTTAGTTTTATGAGGATTTTAATTCTTTTGCTATTATAATATAAAACAGGCATATTTTTTAACACATCCACCAAGGCCTTATGGGTAATACACAGATTTGAATTCATTCAATATAAAATTAATTTAATTATATTTGTTCCTATTAGTTGAAGGAATTATTTTGTATATTATAATATGAAAATTAATTTTCTTCACTTTATTTTTTATGATTGAAATACACTTAAAGTAAACCAAGAGGAAGTCAGGGAGAAATAAACATGGTTAAAATGAAATGCAAACTGAAATTAATAAAGATAGATTATGTAATTACATTTTATAACTGTTATGTAACAACTCATATTACATAATAAGATAATTAAAAAAAAATACTTTCCTCATAACAACCCTCTGACGTTAGATAATACAAGTGTTACTGTTTCTGTTTTATAGATGAAGACACTGAAACTCAGCTAATAAGTATTAGGAAAAGGACTTATGCCAATATTTCAACATCATAAGTATTCTGAGCTTAAAGGAATTTTGAGATGATCTTGTCCCATCCCTTCATTTTATAGACAAGGAAGCTAAGATATTAAATGACTTGTCCAAGGTCTCACAGATAAGTTAGAGATGGAATTCCAATAAAGGTCTTCTGACTCCACAGTCAATAATCTTTCTACTATGTAAATGAAATAAGATACATAAAATACTTTGGATGCTTTGAAGTGCTATATGGGTCAGCTATTAAATGTTTGTTCAAGTAGCCTTGCGTAGTGATGGCTGAAGACTTTCCTTTTGTGGGGCAGCTGGGTGGGGCAGTAGATGGAGTACTGGACCCAGAGTCAGGGAGACCTGCATTAAAATCCAGCCTCAGATGTTTACTAGTTGTATGACCCTAGACAAGTCACTTAATCTCATTTGCCTCAGTTTCCTCATCTGTAAAAAGCTCTGGGTTCAATCCAGCCTCAGACACTTCCTAGCTATGTGACTCTGGGCAAATGGGTCATTTAAGTCATTTAAGTTAACTCCATTTACCTCAGTTTCCTCATCTGTAAAATGAGTTGGAGAAGGAAATGGCAAAGCACTCCAGTATCTTTGCCAAGAAAACCTCAAAATGGGGTCATGAAGAGTTAGCCCAATTAAAAATACTAAACAACAACAATAAAAAAGGGATAATAAGCTAATCAGTCATAAACATTTATTATATCTACAATGTACCAGACAGTGGGCTAGGTGGTAGGGATACAGTCTCTGTTGCCAAGGAGCTCCCAGTCAAAAAAAGGAGACAACATGCAAACAACTGAGTACCAAACAAAGAAGATACAGGATGAATCGAAGATAATCAACAAAGGGAAGGAAGGAGAATTAAAAGGGACAGGGAGAGGTGGGATTTTAGCTGGGACTTAAAGGAAGCAAAGGAAACTAGAATATGGAGATGAGAAGGGAGAACATTCCAGGGAAAAGACTCATTCTGAAAAGAAGTAAGAGTGACATTTCTACAAAAATGGCACTACTCTTCCCGTTTCACTGATGAACAGAAACTGCAAAAATCTAACATCTACCTGACCTGATACTTCAATAAAAGCTGGCTACTCTGCTATGTTTTTGAAGAAAATGGGGACCAGTGAAGAAACTCAGTGTTTTCTTCATAAACCAGAAAAACAAACAAACAAACAAACAGGTATCAAAGTTTGCCAAGGAAAGCTCCAACATGCTTGAGACCCAAGAAAACTCATCTTAAGAAGATACATGAGGGTAATGTTGTTATGTTTCTTTGATGTCTTTCACTCAGAATTCAGCACATCAAGTTAAGCAATCAGACTTTTAAGACAAATTCTAAAGAATTTAGGACTGTTTTTTTTTTCTTTTTCTTTTTGGAAGGGGGAGGGCAGGGCAATTGGGGTCAAGTGACTTGCCCAAGGTCACATGGCTAGTAAGTGTTAAGTGTCTGGGTTCACATTTGAACTCAGGTCCTCCTGACTCCAGGGCCAGTGCTCTATTCACTGTGCCACGTAGCCTCTCCCAAAGTATTTAGGACTGTTGAATCATAGAAACAGTTGTAAGAGGTCTTAGAACTCATCCAAACCAACTATCTCATTCTCCTGCTGAGGAAGCTGGGGCATAGAGTTCAAATTACCCAGCCATCACTCAGATAATAACTGACAGAGCTATGATTCAAACCCAGGACTTCTAACTCCACACCATCACTTTTTTCCATTAACACCGCATTGTCTCATATTTTGAAAGAATCTGTGATTAAAAAAAAAAAGCAGTGAATTGCCACGCATGCTTGTCTTCCTAACCACTGTTCTGGTTCATAATTTACTTTTTATGGAAAAGTGTTATTCCTAGTAATATTTCCTGGCTTGGTCACCCACCATATTTGTCAGATTTGTACCCAAAAGAGTTTTCATTGTTTCAGAAAATATTGTCTCCTCTCAGAGGATTGACAAATCAATGACATGAGAATATTCAAAAGAGATGATGTCAAAGTAAGAGTCCAAGGATATTTTGAACAATGGTCAAATCTTTGAATGATTGATGACTGACTACACACTCCAAAATAATGGTTTTGATGGAGTATGGTACAGCAAAAAGAGAATTGACTCTGAAATCAGAGGACTAAGGTTGGAGTACCTAGGTGACCCTAGACAAGACACAGCCTCCTTGGGCTTCAGTTTCCTCATTTGTAAAACTAAGTGGTAGTCTTTGAAGTCTCTTCCAGCCTTAGATCTATGATCCTATGAACACTCATTTGGATGTATTTCTTTTTTTTTTTTAATTTTATTTTATTTTTTTTTA
>CM053583.1:360815931-360837508 GCA_028627135.1 Pseudochirops cupreus
TGACTTTAGTGGGAAGTATCTTTGTGTGCGTTTTGGAGTTCCAGGATTGGTTTAGAGTCCCATTTTATGGGTATTTTGGGGTGGCTATGCGAGAGCTGCGATAAGTTGCTGCTTCTACGCCGCCATCTTGGCTCCGCCCCCCGGATGTATTTCTTGTGAGTCTGATTTTTTAAATCCACCCATTTCTTGATAGTCATCTCATAGAAGTGAAAAAAAAATCTTAGATTTATAAATGGAAGGAACCTCAGCAGCCATCACTAATATACTCTCCTTTAGTCCTCCAGGTACCCATTGTCAGAATTGGGATCTGAACTATTGGCCTTAGCCCAGTCTCCTGCAACTATTGCTTCTTCTACATAGCAGGGGTATAACACCTTCCCCAGTGAGTGGAATCCCCAACCAACATGGCTTAGAAATGCCCCACTGCAGTGCCTTACTTCTTGCTAGGCTACCTTTAATAAGAACTTTACCCTCGCCTCTCTTGCAGACTCAAAGATGTTTCATAAAGTGAGAAATCCTACCTGCCCAAAGAAGTAAGAAATTATAACATATGTTATAGCATGTTATTTCATCTCTTGACTTGTAAATGACTCATAGTCCTGGGGTAACTCAATCATCCTTCAATAGTATCTTTAATCACATCAGTAGTCTATCCGAAAGCATCTCTCTATCTCTGTCTCTGTCTCTCTGTCTCTCTCTCCATCTCTGTCTCTCTGTCTCTGTCTCTCTCTCTCTCTCTCTTACTCTCTGTCTCTGTCTCTCTCTCTCTGTCTCTGTCTCTGTCTCTGTCTCTGTCTCTGTCTCTCTTCTTACACCTTTAGAGACTTAGTCCTGGAATGAATGAGTGAAGGTGGTGCAGTTACCCTGCAAGAATAAGACTTGAAAATTCCACAGAATTTGATTGAAATGAGATCTCAAAATGAGATTCAGAAAGGTCCAGGAATAGGTTAAGGCATTTTGAAAGCCACTTTTGTGTTTTAGGAACACAAAGGAAGGGACTATTTAATTATAATCCCTGAATGCCAGAGGCAGCATAGCTAATAATAACAGCTACCATTTACATGCACTTACCTTGTGCCAGACACTGTGCTAAATGCTTTGCAATTGCTATTTCATTTGCTCCTCACAGTGACCCTGAGAGGTAAGTGCTATTATTGTCCCAGTTTTACAGAGGAAAAGAATTGAGGCAAACAAGGGTCAAGAGACTTGCCCAGGGGTCACACAACTAGTCAGTGTCTAAGACTGGATTTGAACTCGCTTTTTCTTGGGCTCCAGGCTCCAGGACTATAGGCTCAGAAATGGGATCTGAACTAATGGCCTTGGCCCAGTCTCCTGCAACTATTGCTGCTTCTACATAGCAGGATATATATGTGCCACCTGGCTAGTTTGCCAGTACTGACGGCAAGGCTTTCAGTCAGAAACTAATAGGTTCAAATCTTGCCTCTGACATTAAACAGTTGTGTGACTACAGGAAAGTGATACATGCTCTTTGAGCTTCAGAATACTCTACTACTGTACGTTATTTATAGGTTGTAGTCTGCAAGGGTTGAGGGAGTCTCCACCCTGATTTTACATACCGAAGATTGCTAGAGATAGCAAGATCCTTAGAATTGCTGCCCTGTGTTCTGTATACTTTTTCAGCTCTAACTCAAAATGAGACTATTATTTTAAAAGCAGAAAGGTGAATGAGATTTGAAGAGATTTAAGAGATTAAGTAATATATATCTTCAATATGGATGAGAACAGGCTTCCAGTCAGAAGATGTGATATACCTTCTCACTGAAATTTCTTAGGATAGAGAATTGTTGTTGTAGCCTATCTTTCATTCTCCATGAGGACCACGACATCAGGGAGGTGATGCCAGAGCAGGGAAGTGAATTAAATTTAAGTTAGGGAGGGTTATGCAAAGTCACCAGCCTCACTTTCTCCTCTGGAGACATCTGGGTCCAGTGGTCAGATGTAGACCAGGACAACTAGAGATGGTCTAGGATGCAATGTGGGACCTTGGCCTTTTCAAGCCAAGGTCTGTAACAGGTTTCAGTTTGACTAGGGCAAAGTCCACTCAGTGATCAAGGCTTCATCCTTAGATCCTTAGGAATTATGTGGTTCAACCAAATCCCTTATTTTAGAAATGGAGACTCTGAACTAACTTGACAATGGTTGCACTGCTAGTGAACGTCATAGTCTATGGATGGGCCCAGATTTCCAGATTTTTAATACATGTTCCCTACCTCTCTGTATACCATGTCTCCAACTTGCTGATACCACAGCCAACCATGCCTTTTTTTTTTTAATGCATCACATTTCTGTAACACCAGATTGGCATTTTGCTTAAAGTCTCTGCTCATAATTAAGCTTGAAAAAAAACCATATTTTGTTCTTAAGGAATTTCAATAAAATGTGAAAAAGTTATAAAGCTTTTTCTTCAGACCTGGGCACCTGGGATTACTCATTAAGTCATATTTAATCATTAATGTTTGATGAACAATGGTTCATCTCAAAGTTCAACTCTGCACTTCCAACCAGTTCTTCACCCCTTTACCACAACATAACCACTGGGGCTTTTTCAAACGTGGGAACAGCCCAAATGCTTGCTTAGGTGGCATGGAACCCAAAGTCACTTGGTGCTGCCTCACTGCAGCTCTCAAAGCATGTGCCAAGGTCTTGAACATTCCCACCATGGCCCACTTCCTTTGAGTAAATGTAAAGGTAGAAGCCTGGAATGAAAAGAATGCTTTTTTTTTTTTAAGAGTTGTAATGCACCTCAATGGGACCATTGAAACCTATTCTGTCATGGAGACTTTTTCCCTAGGATAACCTCATTATATTTTAGCTTTCAAAAGTAATATTAGTTCTGACATTCTCATGGATTCATAACAACTTATATTGGGGTCTGGGATCGCCAGATGCTGGCTTAAAAATAAAAATTAGTGCTTATGTTGTAGAAGCTTAATGGGCTTAAAAAAAAAAAGGACATTCAACATACATTGACATATGTGTATGTGTATTAAAATCCTGTTTTAAAAAAAACCACAAGACATATACTTTAAATTTCAGTAATAGGATTATTGGCAAAAGAGAGATATTAAATATTTTAAGTCACATAATAAATAGCTCATACTTATATTATTTTTCCAGGAAAATTATATGGCAGGTAATAGATTAGAACCTTTCTCAGAATCTTAAAATTGTTTTTACCTTAAATATTGCCATGGGGACACTTTTGATGTTTCTCAGATCTTATCGTTTTTTCCCCTTACGTAAAAAGCATAAATGTTTGAAATAATAGGATAAAACCAGAGACGAATTTGACACTGAAATTTCAATCTGTTTTGACAATATCTTGAGGGAAGGAAACTACCCCCCTTCCCCCAGTCTAATACATCAACCATATTTTGATTTTATTATGTGCAGATCTTGTCATGTGTAATAGAATCCTGGCTTGCCTACTTACACTCTCTATTACCTTAGGAGAGCCATGTGAATTCTCTGAGCCTCAATTTCCCTACTTATAAAGTGAAGTGAGAGGAACAGATGATCTCAAAAGTCTCACTCAGTTCTATATACATAATACTGCCTAGCTTGGCTGTAGGAGCTATGGAAGACAGAACACAAGGGTAAGGTAATTTCTCTGTCCACCTCACCCCCAAGACCTAGGTTAACCAACCATCACAGTCAGAAAACACTGTTCCAGTTCAACAAGTTCAGAAACCCTCTACTATTGAAGTTCAAATCTACCTAACCTGTACTTTGTGGAGGATGAGGACCTTCAAATACAGTGGAAACCTTTTATAACGTGTTTGATAGAATTTCAGAGTTAGATAGCCCAGAGACTATCTAGTCTAGTCTTCACCTCACCAAAGATCATGCAGGACTAATATCCATCTTAAAGGCTACCATTTTTATGTTAAGTTTCTACCCTTTGGTTTAAGATTTCAGAGGACTTGTTTTAAGTCATGGCTTATCAGAATCCATGTAACAGTGAACTACATCATGATGAGGTCCTACTATAGATGAACAATAAAGACCATTGTTAAAATGTTTCTAATTTCCCCACTGTTTTGTGTGGCATGTTGACCTAGTTAACAGTTCAATGCACTGAGAGAGAGAGAGAGATGACCTCCTTTCAGCTCTGATGTGCAAGTCATTTGTCCTGTAAATACTGGGTACACCCACCATGACAGCCGATCTTTCATTTGTACTCATAAAAAGGATACTCTGTGGTGCCAGCATAGACAACTACCGTAAAAGCTTACCCGTCCAGATACTGGAATGCAAATGCTATAAGAAACAAAAATATATGTTTATATATTTGTGATACTTTGGCCCATATCTGTTATTCTTGTACTCTTTCCTGGTGTTTTCTGTAAATAGAATATAAAATTGTGATGGTCTTTGCATCATTTATGACATTGACATTTGAGCAGCTTTTAAAATACAGTACTATACCACTAAAGAAACTAATGTTACATCACTTTTAGGGATATACCCCTAACTTACACATAAAGGTTGAGTCCCCAGGGAGCACACACCTAGGATTAAGGTACTACATGGGTTCATACTCCTAAAACTACAGTTTATGCTGGTGTAATTACCTTTAAATAGTCATCAAAGAAAGGCAATTAGCTCAAAGTAAAGGCTTTACTAACGTGACATCACAAGAAAAAAATAGCAAAATCCTCCCCTTCATAGACCTAGGATATACTTTCCCCAAACTACTTAGCATTCCTGAGTAGAGTAGGTACACAGGGTACAATAACAGAGAGGTGCTCCCTAGAAAACATACATAGCTCCCCTTAGGTACAGAATCTCTGCTTGGTAAGTCATTGTGTAAGGTTCAGGCTGGAGGGATAGCTTAGTATCAGGAAGGAGTATAAAGGAAGGTTACATGGAGGAAGTGGCATCTGGATTGAACTTTTGCAGATAACAAAATTAAAACCATGAAAGGCTAAATAATTTGGCCAAGATCATGGAATCTCAGAGCTGAAAAGTTTGGTGAAGTGTCAAAATATATTTCAGGACTAGTAAATGGCATCAAGACAGATGGAGGTGACTGGCCAACACATCCTTCCTAGACTTATTACTTCAAACCTACTTACCCTGTTAGACTATTACAATAGCCTTAAAAGACCTCTTTACTTCTACTTGCTCCTTCCTCCAACCTAGTCTTCTAAAATGATAAATCTTCATGCATAAGCCGTCCAACTACAGCCTCCTTGATGAGCAATCTGCACAGACCTGAGTCCATTCTTCCAATGTCAGTATAAGGCAGGTAGCAGAGAGAACCCCTATGCATGGTAAGAGTCTACATCAGTCAGCTTTTCCTGGGATGTAAGGTATAGGACATAGAATGAGCCTTAGAAATGATCTGGTCCATCCTCCTCATTTTGGGTCTAGGAAACAGGTCCTGAGAAGTGATATAACTTGTTCAAGTTTATAGAGCTAGTAACTGGCAGAACCAATTTCATCATCACATTTTTTGCAAACTAGATTAGAGCAGATGAATCTATGCTTCCATCAAGTAACTACCTAATATCCCATAAGCCATCCTCTGGTTTCTATAGTATGTAGTAAATCCTGGTGTACCACTTGGCTTGTTCACTTTAGGAAACAACCAGTCCACCTCCTTTTTTGGATCATATATACCCTTGAGGATGTCTTTCTAAGCTATGGTTCCTGCAAATAAGTCATTAGTTATAATATGTTATTGCTGATTGTTGTCTTAAGGTACTTGCAATCTCAATGCTTCAGAGATCATGGTGATTTTGTAGCCATGTAGTTTTATTGGAAGAATACATGAAGGATCTGTAACTTCTTTAGCATAAGGAATTCTTGGTGTGGAAAGTACTTCCACCAAAACCCATCTATAACTTAGTCATCAAATGCTAAGGAATTGTTTAAAGCTTTTAAGTCAGGTTAAATGACTTGCTCTGTCACACAGCTATTAAGTATCAGAGGCAGAGTTCCAGGCCAGGTCTTCTTGTCCCCAGGTCTAAAACTCTATTCGATATGCCATGCTAAAAGAGAAATATCAGTATGACAAAGATGTCTTTTTTCTCCCAATAGAACAAGACTTGGGATGATTCAAAGTGCAGCATGATCCAGCCTAATTTCCTCCTCCAAGTATATCACATTCCACATAATAAGCACTTAAATGCTTGTATTCTTAAAAAAAAATGCTGAAGTGCTTACTGACTGACTGACTGACTGAGATAGGGAAAGGGACTGAACTTATCAGTTCTTTGGTGTAGAAAACTCTCAGGTAAGGAAACTCCTTCTACACTTTCTCTGCAATTTAGTCTTAATCAATTTCCTAAGGTGTAAGAAAGAAATTAAATGACTTACATTGGATCAGAGAGCCAGTATATAAGACTCATCTTCCTGAGTTCAAATATGGCCTCACATGCTTTATTAGCTGTGTGACCTTGGGCAAGTAACTTAACCCTGTTTGCCATTAGCTGCCCTGGCACATAGTAGGTATTTAATAAATGGTTATTTCCTTCTCCTCCAAATGGTTTTTTGATTGTGCATTCCAATCAGTAAAAAAAAATTAAATATGCACCCCAAATATATGTGTGTATGTATATATGCATATATACATATATTTATTGATAAATTATATAATGTATTTTATACTAATATGTTATGGGTATTATAAAACATACAGAAAACATTTTTAAATGATGAGAAAGACAGACTTAAAAAACTTAATTTCACTTATTATTGATACGTAAAACCTTTTTATTCTTGAGAATAATATAATTAAATATGCTTCACTATTTAAAAATATCTCTGTCTCTGTTTTGGGATATGAAGTAGATTTGTAAATAATAATTGTTTGCTATAAATTAATCATTCAATTACTTTTATGTATATATCTAGCCAAGGGGGTATATTTCTTTTTTAAGATTTTTTTTAATTGAAAGATATAGTCGGACAATAAGCATTCATTAAGGGCCTACTGTGTGCTGGACACTGTACAAAGCCCTGAAGATACAAAGGGCAAAAGACAGTCCTTGTTCTCAAGGATGTCACAGTCTAATGTGAGAGACAACAAGAAAACACAAATGTACAAACAAGCTACGTGAGAAATAAACAGGAAAGAACAAATGGAAGGGGCACTGGAATTAAAAGGGACTGCAAAGGGACTACAATGCAACACTCACTTTAAAGGTCATGATGGTTGGTGAGCAGAACTTTTCAGCAATTGTCATGTTTCTTTTGTGTTCCTTGTATACGAAGTAATAGCAAGCAAAAGTTAACTGTCTTTGGTTTCAGCTTCAGAGAACACTTTCAGCATAAATTCTTGCTTTTTTCTTTATGTAGTTGTGCTTGAGGGATGGTATCACACCTTGATATCCTCTTCATGTTTGGGTAACTTAGATGTACTTTTGGATGAACATGAAAAATGGCAACCTGGTTAATTTGGCTGGATTGTAGGATGCAGAAAAGGAATAATGGATAATCAACCTGGAAAGGTTGGTTGAGGCCAGGTTGTAGATAGCTACAGGAGATTCTGTTTAATTCTAGAAGTAATAGGAAGCCACTGGAATTTGGGGGCAGGGAGTATCAAGGGAGGGATTAGGACCATAGCATGGCCAGTCATGAGCTTTAGAAAAACTGATTCAGCAGCTGAGTGGGAGGCCAGTTAGAAAGCCATTACAATAATCTTGGCAAGTGGAGAGTGGCTATGTGAGAAGAGAGAAAGGGATGGGTGAGAGATGTTGTAGAGATAAAAATGATACAATTTGGTATCTATTTAGAAATTTGAGGTGGCTTAAAGTGAGGAGTGTGAGATAGCACTGAGGTTGGAAACTTGGCCAACTCATAGGATGGTGGAGACCATGACAGAAATAGGAAAGTTTGGAAGAAACTTTCGAAGGGGAGGGGAAAATAATGTGATGAGATCTATCACCCTTGCCTGGTCATCCTGGTGGACTCAGTCCTGTCCAAATCTAAAACAGTGGGTGTGATCTTTCTCACTGGTGACTAATCCAGGGCATAAAACCTATTCTCTGAATGGTGCCTATCTCAGCTATGAGATGATTTGGGGGACAGAGGGTAGATATTTTATGAGTGGATGAAGATTTCCCAATGGAGATACAAGAAGGGAAAAGGTTGGGAGCTTGCAAAAAGGTAAGAGGAGGTAGAATTATAAGGAATAGTTAATGGGCGAAGGTTAGGTGTGGTTGTTCTGGAGATCTGTTAAGGGAAGGGTGAGATGCAACCCACTTCTCTCTTTTGACTGGATAATCAAATATCTCTTAGAGTCAAGAAACAGCTTCCATTTTGGAGACCTTTGAACTAGAGTATAAAATAAATAAGAGTATATTTATGAGAAATAAAGCAGGGATGGTAGATTAAAGCTAAATTATGGAAATGTTTGAATGACAAGCTAAGAAAGTCAAATTTCATTCAACAGTAAGCATCGAAAGTATTTGAGTAGAGAAATAATACAACAGATCCTTTCTTACCTCCCATCCACAGGAAGTTTCACCATTTCTTTGCTTGTAAGTTCTTAAAAAAATTTTTTGGGTCAAATCCAGAACATTTTGAGGGTAGTGAATGGATGTTGAGACAGGAGGCATGGAGGAAAGGTGAGAGCAAAGAGAACGTTGAATGCAAAAATTTGGAATGTTGGAAAGTGGTAAGAGGATGAAAGCATTTAAACATAAAATAAAAACATTATTTTTATCTTCCTCCTAAGTACAATAATAAAATATGGAAAGCTTATGATGTGACAGCTACCCAAGCCAGCTTCCTCTGATGCTTTTGACTTAGGACCTCTTTTTTCCCTTGTTTCTAGAATTACATTGGGTATGGGTTCTTATGAAATGAAACTCGGACCAGGCTTTACTACTTAAGAACAATAACATAATAACTATAGTCTAATAACAATATTCAATCAATCAACAAACATCTATTAAGTGCATAGCATGTTCTAGGTGATATGTAAGCAATAGGGATACAAAGAAAAACCAACACCTGTCTTCAAGGAGCTTACATTCTAATGGAAGAGACATAATGTACATAAAAATATACCTAGGTATATACAAATTGCAGAGCAGATGGAAGTTAACCTCTCATCAAGGGGAAAGCACAACAATTGGGGGAGACCCGAAAAGGCCTACTGCCAAGAGTAGCTTGTTGTTGTTGGTCCTGTGTTCTCGAAGAGTTCCTATGACATCAGTAGGGTTACGTTTTGACTTGCAAATAAATTAGATTCAAGTGAGGCAGAGCTGTTTTACGGTGATCAGCCTCACTTTCACCTCCAGAGTCACTAGAGTCCAGTGGCAAGATATAGGTAAAAACAACTAGTGATGGCCACAGATGCAGTGGGTGATGTTGGCCTTTTTGAGCTAAGCTCTCTCTCAGGTCCAAGTTTGTCTGAGATGATGCCCATTCAGAAAGTAAAGGCTAGGTAAGAATTGAGGCAAATATGGTCTAGTTTGCTTCCATGAAAGAATCAATCTGGGAGGAGAGGACTCTTAGAATTTCTGACTAGAACAGAAACAATCACTATTTACACTCTCTCAGGTGACTTGAGCTGAGTATTGAAGGAGGTCAGGGATGCTAAGTACTTTAAAAGAAGTCAGGCATAATTGAAGTCTATTAATGCATTATCTGATAGCTAAAGAGCTATATACTTTCAGGGTGAGTTAAATAGTTTTGCATTAATAATAAACGGAATCATGGAAGACTTCGCCAAATGGGGAAAGATTACTCTTTCATGAAGGACTGTGCCAAAGTGTTTTAGTGAAAGCTGAGGCCAGATGCTTAGCTTAGGGTTTTATGAACTTCAAACCAAGTCCAGGTTTTCAATGTTTCAGAACTTAGGCCAACTCTCAGGCTGTGGAAGATTTATAGTTGGGGCATGAGCCATGGAAGAGTCAATGGATTTAACTGTAAATGAGAGATCAGCAATTTCAACTGAGCCCATCAGTTTTTGTTTTGATCCCACAGTTGTCTCCAATGATTGGCTATGAATGAAAGGAAACATGAAAATGATATACAGTATCCCCAAGTTTCTGTCCATGAAAGACAGGGAGGATAATTGAATGAATGTCTTGTAATCCTATACAGCCCTTTTTCATTATGATGGTGGTTTCATGCCCCCTTTCAGGGACTGGGGATTGAAAGGGATCAGAAGAAATAATTTGTTAAAAGACACTAATGGCTACTAGAATTATCTCCCTAAAGCAATCAAGAGCTTTTTGATATAAATACTGAAACACTCTAAGAACTGTCATGGAGGCAGTAAAATACAAATTTAATTGGTAGTCCAAGGCCTAGGTTCTAATTCTACTTTGTGGCCAGGACAGTCAAGATGATGAAAGGTTCTGAGATCATGGATAGGGATCATAAATAGTGGACAGAGTACTGGACTTGCAGTTAGGATGACAGCCTTGAATGCTGCCTCAGCCATGTCCTAGCAGTGATCCTGAACAAGTCACTTAACATCCCTGGGACTCAGTTTCCTCATCTATAAAATGGGGGCAATCATAGCACCTACCATGCAGGGCATTTTTCTAAGAATCAAATGAGATGTTTTTACAATGCTTTGAAAACTGAAAGGACTATGTAAATATGAAGTATAACTACAAGCTTGGCAGAGGACATGGTCATTGCTATCATGTGGAGTAGTCTGATTGAGACCCATTGTTAGAACTAGAGGCTATTGATAAAAGTTTCAGAGGGACATATTAGGAACATCATACATGTAAAAGGAGTCTGGAGGATGCCCAGACCACTCAAGACAATGTTTTTCCAAATGGATATTGTGATAATATTTAAGTGAAGCACCTTGGAGACCCTGGAGCATGCATAGACATTTGGTAACTAGTTCTAGGCTATTCTGGGAAGAAGAGTCTGACCTATGGACTTTGGAGATATTTGGAGATATTTTTAAAGGTGTGTCCCTTTAACTCCTTCCTCTATGCTAATGTTCTTTTCTCTGTCTGGGGGTATGATAGCATCTGGTAAGAATCTATGCTGTAAGTGAAAGGGCTAAGAGGCTTTTCCCATTCCTGGCACCACCCCCACCCTGAGGTCATGTGACCTCCTAAGAAATGGGGCCTCCTGGGTCTTTCCATTTATTCTCTTCCATTCTATGAGAGTAGTTGCTGATCTTGGTTGGAAGGACCCAGGGTTAGAATCCAAACTGGGCGTGGCAGGCATCTTGACTTTAACTCCCTAAGGACAAACTAGTGATCTTTGTGAGTGACCTTCAGAACATTTCAGAGAAATGACTTACCACCTTTGGATGCATGTTTGGTTAAGACCAAAACTATGGAGGAACTGAGCTAAGTTCCAAGACCAATTCCTTCCCACCATAGACCAAAGTGAAATAAGGGGGAATTATACCTTTGAGGTATGGGGAAAATGTAGGTCTGTTCTTGTTATATCTATGAGGTAATAGCATGTTGTAAAAGCTACCTGGAGTTAAGGGGGGGGTTAGGTTGAACTGAAGTATAAATTACTGGCCTCCTAAAATAAGGGGAGGGTGTGAATAAAGCCGATGAGGGCTTGAGCAATTAACTAGTAAGTCAGAAAACATTTACTAAGTACCTTCTACTTGCCAGACACTATGCTAAGAGCTCAGAATAACAAATATGAAAAAGAAAGACTATCTCTTCCCTCAAAGATCATACAGTCTAACTAGGGGAAACAACAACACCCCCCCCCAAAAAAGCTGAAAATCAAGGGGAGGGGAGAGGAGAAAGCACCTGGTCCAGGGCATGACAGAGTCTAGTTCAAAGCAATGCAACTGGTTGGAAATGAAGAAATGATTGACCTGGAGCTCCCTTTAAATGGGGGCTTTGAGAGGAGTGCTTGTGCTCTGCCCTCTAGCCCTCCACTCAGAGGAGCGGAGAGTATTGAAGGTACTGATGCAGTATGAGTATTAAAGCTGATGAAATCTCAAAGGTTGATGAAGGTTCCTGATGATGACATTTCCTATGGCCATGATGGAAGCCAATTCAAAGAGGGTAGCCAATGAGAAATGAAGGGAAAACAGACAGCTTACAAATTCCTCAGAGTATTCAATAACCTTCTGCTATAACTATTGGCTTCCCGGCTTCCTTTAAGTGCCAAATCACATCTTTCATAGGAAGCCTTCCATAAAATTTTAGTGTTCTCCCTCTGTCAATTATTTCCTATTTATCCTTTTATATAGCTTGTTTTTTTAAACATTTATTTTTAAAATTTTAAGTTCCAGATTCTCTCCCTTCTCCCCTCCTCACCCACTCCCACTGGGAAGACAAGCAATTCAATATAGGTTATACATGTGTAGTTATGCAAAACATTTCCATAGTAGTCATACTGAGAAAGACTAACTATATTTCCCTCCATCCTATCCCTGCCCCATTTATTCAAATTTCTCCTTTGACCCTGTCCCTTTTCAAAAGTGTTTGCTTCTAACTACCCTGTCCCCCAATCTGCCTTCCCTTCTACCATCCCCCCTCTTATTCCCTTTCCCCCTACTTTCCTGTAGGGTAAGATACCCAACGGAGGGTGTATGTTATTCCCTTCTTAAACCAAATGCCATGAGAGTAAGGTTGACTCATTCCCTTTCACCTTTATGCTCTTCCCCTCCATTGTAATGGTATATAGCTTGTTTTTAATATGTTTGTCTGCATGTTCTCTCTCCCATTGGATTATAAATGCCTTGAGGGCAATGATTCTCTTTTGCTTATTTCTATATCCCCAGCAATTAATGCAATGCCTGGCAAACAGTAGGCACTTAATAGATGTTTATTGCTTCATTGGAAAAGACATTATTAAAGCAAATGAACACAGAAGGATAGTGTTTGATAAGCCCAAAGAGCCCAGTAAGAGAAGTAAAAGACTTTACATCTAAATAAACTCTAAATATATACGTGACTTAGACATAAAAGGTGACATCATAACTTGGGGAACAAGGAAATCATCTCGAATCTATCGAAAACAGAAAAGTTCGTGATCAAAAGATGTGAAAGGATTATGCAAGATAAAATGGACAGTTTTGATTATTTCAAATTTTTGAAGTTTTTGCACAAAAATAATGCATTTAAATTAGAAGAGAAATAGTTGATTTGGCGGGGAAATCTTTGTAGTAAGTTTCTCTGATAAAAGCATTATTTCCAAGATATAGTCAGTCAGTCAGTAAGTCAATCAACATTTATTAAGGACTTACTATGTGCCAGGCACTATGTTAAGTGCTAGGAATACAGAGAAAGGGAAAAAGCAGTACCTACTCACAAGGAGCTCACAGCATAATGGACAAAAAAAACAGGCAACAATTATGAATAAAGAAGCTATCTACATGATAGATTGGAGATAATCTCAGAGAAAAGGCGCAAGACTTAAGAAGGCTCCTGAAAGGATTCTTGTAGAATATAGGACCTAGACTGAGACTTGAAGGAAATCGGGAAAGTCAAGATGTTGAAATGAGGCGGGAGAGAATTCCAGGCATCAGACACAGTCAATGAGAAAGCTGGGAGCTGGGAGACAGTAACTCAGGAAAGGAACAGCAAGGAAGCCAATGTCACTGGATTGAAGAGTAGTGGGGAGGAGTGGTAGAGACACATAAGAAGAGTGGAAAGGTGTGTGTGGGGGAATGGAGGGAGGTTATGATGAGCTTTGAAGGATTTTGTGTATGATCCTAAGGATAATAGAGAGCCACTGGAGTCTATTGAAGGGAGTGAGGAAAACATGATCAGACCTGCCCTTTACGAGGATCACTTTGGCAGCTAAGTGGAAGATGCACTGGAGTGGGGAGAGACTTTTAGCAAGCTATTGCAATGGTCCAGATGTGGGGTGATAGGGTCTGATTGCAACAGGGTGATGGTAATGTCAGAGGAGAGAAGGGGCCATATAGATGGTTGATGTTATAAAGGTATATTCAACACTCCAGAGAAATGATGAAGTATGCTGCTCATCTCATGCTACTCTCCGACGTAGTGGCCTCAAGATACACAGGATGACATAAATTTTCAGACAGTCTATGTGAGAATTTGTTTTGCTTTGCTAAAAGGGCTTTCTTTTTCTTTTTTCCAATGGAGAAATAGTATCGTTGACATGTGTATTAAAATCATTTAATCAATCAATATACATTTGTTTTATAAATTACTTTTTTCAATTATCAAGCATTTGTGTCTCCTAGCTGAAAATGAAACAATGATCCTTGCAATAAATATGCGTAATCAAGCAAAGCGAACTGGCCACCTCCAAAAATATGTGTTCTATTCTGCTTATTAATATATCACCTCTTGATCAGGAGATGGTCAGCTTTCCTCCGTTCTTTGAAATGACGGCGGAGCAACGTGTCAGAGTTCTTATCTCTTTCAAAATTGTCACAGATCCATACACACATACGTATATATGCATATGTGTACATATATACACCCACACATACATGCACACACAATGTCTATATCTATATATGTATATGTATTTCCTTTGGGTGATGTCTTTTGATTCATGCATAAATTGGATGTAAGTAGGCACAAATCAAAACACATAACCCATAAGACATATCTATCTATCTTTCTATCTCTTTGTCTGTCTATCTATCTATCTATCTATCTATCTATCTACTTATATCTGAGAAAACGACAGAAGAAATGCCAAAAAGAAGCACAGACAAATAGTACAGCTTTGAAAACTACTGGTGAACTTACTATAAACTTTATAGGAAAAGCAACTTGTACATAATGGAGATCTGTACTTTCATGTATTATCTTCCTCATCTATTTTATGATATATAAGGACATGTTCATTCTAATTTGATGTTTAAACTCAGAATAAAAAAAATTAAACACATTGTCAAGGTTGAGACAAGCATTTATTAAGCAATAGTCAGTCAGTCAAAAAACATTTGTTAAGCACCTAACTTATGGCAAGCAGTGTGTTAAGCACTAGGGATATGAGGAAAAGCAAAAACAGGTTCTTCACTCAAGGAACTCACAATCACTTGGGGAAGACATGAGAACAATTATTTACAAATAAGACAGCATAAATCATCAAAGGTGAGTAATATGCATGACCAAAAAAAGGAGTTGGGCAGATCATGTAGTAAGAGTTATGGGTAACAGATTCAAGTGTTTCAACTAGTATCCATAAAATATTAAAAGGCTTTGAGAAAGGCCTCCAGCACTTTGGGTAGATGCTAGATGGAATCACACCATGTGAGAAGGCATGGGTGGGTTGTAATTTGTACTAGTGGGGTGGAGTGCCCACACTGATGTGATCATTCCCAACAAATGTTTTTACTAGGTGAACCCCATCCTTTGCCAAGAGCTCATTTAGGAAAAGAACTGTTGGTTAAGAAGAGGGTATTTGAAAATGGAGTTTGGCTTTCTTGGCTAGAGTTAAAAATATGGGTTCTCATTTCTTAAGCACAACATCATGCCCTTTAACTCTATGGATTTTTATGCAATCCAATAAACTGAACCAAAGCCCCAAGGGTACAACTCATGGAATGGAAGATTTTGTAATTTATTTTAGAACACTGTTAGGTGCACTAACTCAATTGTGGAAACAAGGCAAAGAAAAGTTCTCTGCCTTTGCAGAAATAAATTTCCCAAGCCATCCCTCACTGAGATCCAATTTCACTGGATTCACCCGTGATGATAAAAAAAAATCAATAAAAAGAACAGCTTCTACTGTACCCAGATATCTTTGTGGAAGAAGAGAAGCCTTTACAGGGCTATCTAAGGGTATCTGGGAAAGGTGGGAGGGGAAGCACTGCTGGGAAGTATGCATACAATCATTTGTTTCTCTCTTACTGTCTGCTTCCTGGCAAAACACCAAAGATAGTTTCATTTTTTCCTCAGATTTTTCAGTGGATTTGCTCCTTCCTTTAAAAGTTTGTTCCCTCCAATGTTACCAATAGTAAATGCTGCACATTCTACATGACTTTCCTTATTAGTGAGGATTAATTTTATCTCTCTACCTAATCCCTAGTTGAAATACTAATACTGAAGGAACAGGAGACTGGACGAAGGAATGGTTCAAAGGATATAGATTTTGGAGAGTTTGACACTTCAAGGGAAGGACATGTCTGGAGAGGGTGCCAGAAGAGGAATGAAAGGAGACTGGAAAGGCAAGAGATAACATAAATTCATTAGGTTCTTAAGGATTAAAGAAAAGAAGGCAGTAGCAATTGGGAAAGCACAAATGAACATAGAAAGGCAGATCACTCCTTGCCTTGTCTCCCCAATTGAGTCCGTGCACCCAACAGGGTTTTAAGGTAAATTACAAAATCTTCCATTCCCTGAAGGCATCAAAGCAGAGAGAATTCTGTCACCTCAAAATTTTTTCTAAGGGGCAGGGCCAGCCTGTTTCATTCCTTTTTAAAACAAAATTAAATGATCTTTCCCCAAATAAGCAATTATCTTCTCTCCCTCCCACCTCACCCATCCCAATTAAAACAAAACAAAATCATCCTAAGAAATATGAAGTTAAGCAAAATTCTTGTATTTCTTTCTCACTGAAGTCAAATTTAACTCTCTTTAACTCATCTGTTTCTTAGCCTCTTCCTTCTGCATTTCCTAACCTTCCCTTGCAGCAATGATCTAGGATGAGTTAACTATTCACTCATAGGCAGGGGTTCTCAACCTGTAGGTCGTGACCCCTTTGGGGGTTGGACAACCCTTTCACAGGGGTCACATGGGTGGCCTAAGATCATTGGAAAACACATATTTCCAATGGTCTTAGGAACAGAGACATGGCTCCTCTATCAGTCTCCAGGTGGGTCCGCCCACATGCAGACACGCTCACATATGAATATCAAAGGATCGCGGCTTTAGGAGGGTTGAGAACCACTGCCATAGAGTGTAAGTGAGCATATAGCTGTTGTCAGGTGAAGGAAATAACACTTCCATTAGAAAATGTCCTTTTCCTGAAATCCTTCTCATCTGCCTGTTGATGGCAAGGAGGTGACTCCATTTTCTTTAAGACTATGCTGAAAGAATCACAGATTTAGAGCCAGAAGGGAACTTAGAAGTAATCTGGTACAGGAATTCTTAACTTTTATGTCACTGACTGCTTTAGCAAATGTAGGATGCCTATAGATAACACCTTTTTCAGGATAATACTTTATAATGGACAAAGGAACATGTTGGTTACAAAGGAAACCGGTTGTAGTGAAATATAATTAATCAAATATTTTAAATTGTGATACTGTAATATATCTAGCATCAGGTCTAATGACTGAAGTAATTTTGAAGTAGTGATGAGCATAAAGTATATGTGGAAATATCTGCAACATCTGTAATGTGTTAAGAAAAGATCTGTGATTTTTCTTGGTGACAAAGTCACCACGGCTATTGCTAATGCTACTGTGGTTAAAATAAAGAATTTTTTCACAGACCCCTAAAAAGGTCCTGGATCTAGTCCAAGTCACTCATTCCAAGCCCAGTCTTTTTCCCCTCATCATGCCATTTCCCCACTGTACCTCAAAAGGAGAACACAAGCTAATGCAAGCCCTATCCTGATAGAAAGGCTTTGAACTTGGGCCAGAAGGCTTCTCTCCTCTGAGGACCAGACTAGCTAAGGCTAATCACTGGAAGTTTGGCCACCAAGAGATGAATTACTTTGGCCACAGCAACTGTGAACATACAAACCAATAATACTATTTTCAGTTGCAACTCCAAAACCCAAAACTAAAACCAGAGATAAGCAATCTAATTCAATCAACTCTCAATTAGCCACAGTGCTTTCCCAGAAAGCTGGATTTAAAATTCCTTTCCTCTGGGCTATGTTATTCAAGTTTAAATCTCAGGTGAGGTAATGTCACAATATATACAAACAGCTAATACGGCCTCTGGGCATGTGGCTTCAAGAATTACCCAAGATTCCTCTAGAGTTAGTTGGCACACTCACTGCTCAGAGCTCAGAGCCAAAGAAGAGGAGGAAAAATTGGAAGAGAAGGGCTGGGTGGGGTAGATATAACTGAGATGTTTAAAAGCACCTGTAAAAACCTAGGTTTTATAAGACAGTAGACTTGCCAAGGTCACCTTGACAGGCCTGGCCTGGTTCTGATCTCAGTTTGCCCCAGCTCAATGCCTTGAGGAATACAAAGAAAGAGACAACTATTGGGATTAGCAAATGGAAAATTGACCGCCATTTCTGGAGGGAGAATGATGGCAGCACTGATATATCAGTCATTAGGATGGCGACATAGCAAAGCAGTGAATGGTAAATCATGATAAGGGATCTCTGGCTAATTTTCAGTCAAACACAAGAATTACTATAGCATCGTTCCTAAAAGTAGAACTTTTTGCTTCGTAAACCAAGCGTGCTTCACTTAAGACCATAGGCCCTGCCATTCACCTGTGATATGCATCCACCTAGTCTATGGCTAACAAAATCCCCCCTCCTCTTCTCCTAACCTCTGTGGTCCAGTCCTCATCTCCCTTCTCTCCTAAGAATGCATCTCTATGAACTCTCATTCCTTTCCAACTGAATCCCCTTCTATAATCTCTTCCCTCATCTGTCCTCCTCTTCCATTGTGCCATCTGGAATTCCAACTCTATTATTAATAAACATCCCTTAACCAATCAATCAACAAGTATTTATTAAGTCCTACCATGTGCCAGATACTATCAGGCATGTGATCTGGGGGTGGTACAAAAGAAAAAAATGAAATAATCTCTGCTTTCAAAGATCCTATAGATAGATATGACATTTATCCAAGTGTTTACTATGTGCCAGGCGCTGGGCTAAGTGCTAGGGATAGAAATACAAGGAAATGAGAGGACAAGATAGTCCCTACTCTCAAGGAGCTTACATTCTAATATGGAAGACAAAATATTACAGGGAGTTAATGGGGAGAGCAGATTATAGTTGGAAAAAACAGTTGCCATTGGGCAGGTAGAGTGGGATGGGGAGTGTATATATAAATATACATAGGATAAATAAAAAGAAAACAAATAAATACAAAATTGACATCTACTACATAGCAATTTTGTTATTCCTCCAGACTGACAGTCATGCTCCCCACAGTGACTACCTCAAACTTTGTCCGGATCTAAACAGGAATTCTTGCCAGTGCTCGATCACTTATTATCTCACTTCCTCCTTTACTTAAAACATATAGAATATGTATCACAAGCCCTCCCAACTAGTCTCTGAGTATATGTGGAGATTCAAGGGGACTAATGGCTCTGGCTATTGCTATCTCTTCCTGGCCATCTAAGTACAGCAGCAAAGAGCTCCATGCAAGTTCTGTTGGCTGACTGGCAGACAACAATGGAGAACTCATGCAAGGAAGCTTCACTTAACTGAATCAACTTAGTGTCCTCAATACATATCCTTGCTTAATACCATTCTCCTGCCGTTAGCATGTCAAATTCAACATGTCCAATATGGAACTCACCTTCCTTCTTATGCCCGCCCCACCTCCACACTTCCCTGCTTTTGTTGAAAATACTACCATTTTTCAAAGTGCTCAGGGTTTGTAACTGCAGAGCCATCCTTGACTCATCTTTCTCCCTCACACCATCTTACTCACACTTCACAGCACTTGCCAAATCCTGATTCTACTTCCATAATATTTTTCATCTCTGTCTCTTTCTACTCAGATGTGGCCACCAAACCAATTTACACTTTCATCACCTCTCCTATGGGTCATTGTGATAACCCTGTGATAACAATAATCATTGTTCTCTTTGCTTCTGGTCTTTTCCAACTCTGTTCCAACACCCAGAAAACTATCAACATAATTTTTTTAAGGTATATGTTGGACTGTGCCACATCCCTACTCAAGAAATCTTTAAGGGCTCCCTATTATCTTTAAGAAAAAATATAAACTTGACCTAGAGTCTAAAACCAAATGCTATCTGGCCCCAGCTTACTTTTCTTGACTTATTTTGTATTATATTCCTTCATTTACTCCAAGTTCAAACAAATTCTGTTTCTCACTCAAGTCTCAAACTTGATATTCCATATCCCACATCTGTGCATTCACACATTGCTTCAATGTACTCTTCTTTAGAATTCCTTTCTTTCTTCAAGACATAGGTCAGGTACCACTTCCTCCATGAACACTTCTCCAAATTCCTATCTCTTTCTTCCCTAGTGGTCAGTGCCTTCATCCTTCTCAAATTATTTTTTGTTTATATAATCTATGACCCAGAATTGAAGTTCTAGATTTGCATTTACTGGGTCAAGACTTAGGGGCTTCTAATATAGTCATCTTCTTTTTATCTTTATTCTCCCATTCAGGATTTCCCATGGAATCACTAGAATTTTTTTGTATCTAGGCTCCACAACAGGTTAAATACCCTCAGGTCCCATGAAAGCACTTCATCTAGTGTGACCAAAATAAATAAATATAGCCTATAATCTGCCCAAACCAACTCTCCTTCTTGGACCCTACCTTTCTCAAGGACTTCTGTAGTCCTCTAGACTTAAACCTACCGTACTTCTGTGAAGTGAAGGTGCCTCACCTACCAAGAGTTATACCACATGAAGAACAGGGAAAGATCTAATATTTCATATTTCCTTAAATCAGAAATAAAGCAATTCTCAACATAGTAATGATGGGATTACTAAATCCTTTGGAAAGGATTATCCTTTATAAGAATGTTAGTGCTCTTAAACATCAACAAAATACTTCATCATCTCATGACAAGCTTTGTGTGGATAATACAACTCCTGGGGAATTTGTCAATCAGGTAGACATGAATGAGGCCACTCACAGCAAGCACTTCTTAGTCCACAGCTTCTTTGTACCCCAGCATGGCTGAAGCTAAACAGAGGCTATCTGAGGCAAAATTACATAGCCAGCAAAGCCTATTCTCCAAATCCCCCAAATTCCTTCTTTTAGCACTGACCTTCTCATTAGTGTTCCTTCTTCCCTTTTTAGATACTTAGTCCCCTTCTATTCTCTGATCCTCTACCTGACTACCTTGCAGGGCAATTATGAGTAAAGTACTTTATATACCCCCATCAGGTGCTAATGTATACATAATATTATCAAAAAAGGATAGGATCTGATATCATTTATACTTAAGTTACGCTCTGGTATGAATGAGGTTCAGTCACTCTATTTTGTTCTCTGTGGTATAATGTAGTGAGTGGAAAGATTCTGGCACTTGAAGTCAGAAGATTTGAGTAAGGGGATGAGTTCTGATATTGACTTTGTGAAATTTGGCAAATCAATTTACAAATCTAGGCCTGTTTCCATACTTGTAAATGCCTGTCCCTATATGCGTGTATGCATGCATTATAGACATGCATATAAAGGTGTATCTATACGTGTATATATGTACACACATTTATATACATACACATATGGATATAGACATATGTTTACACATACACACTGATGTTTGAATTACTGGGGCAATCAATACCTTTCATATGGTGTCATTTTATAAATGCAGTAGTCATGCCTGTGCACTTCTATTGTAACTAGGTTGACTCTAATTTTGCTCATGTGCAAAATGATGGGGCTGGACTAGGTAATTTTTTTTTTTGATATGAGATTCTTTATTAAATTTTTTTGAGTTACATCTTTTCTCCCCGTCTTTCCCCTGCCCACCACCCCAAAACAGCCATCCCAGTATTTCCCCCCTCCCCCAGTCTATTC
>CM053583.1:360838008-360917096 GCA_028627135.1 Pseudochirops cupreus
GTAGCCGAGCTGACTTTAGTGGGAAGTATCTTTGTGTGCATTTTGGAGTTCTAGGATTGGTTTAGAGTCCTGTTTTATGGGTATTTTGGGGTGGCTATGTGAGAGCTGTGATATGTTGCTGCTGCTACGCCACCATCTTGGCTCCGGTATTTCCAGAATGTAAGAGTGTGGCAGGTTAGCAATTGCTCAATGCCTGCTTGGGTTTTTAAAAATATATTAATTACCTCCCTGTTATTCAGCCCTGCTTAGAAGTTTATTGATTTTATATCAAAATAATACCACGTAAAAATATTTCATGCTGCATTCTATTATATGCCTGCTTCCATTGAGAGTTAATGATTTTTTAAAAATTTTGTTTTGCTTTTTGTTTTTTCCACAGTCATTTGTGAATTCTCTTGATTGATACTTTCTTGTCTGTATTCAGAAGTTCTATACAGTTTTATTGTATTATTTCAAATTTTTCATATGTCTATTCTGGGAGACCCATGATTCCTAAGTTTTTTCTGCAATTGGATCTTTAGAGTCACTTGTTTGGATTTTTGCATTTTTTTTTCACATTGTCACTTTTTACTTATCTTCTGTCAGATTTTCCTCTGCTTCAATATCTTTGTGTTATAAATCTATTAATCTCTTTTATTTCTTTAGATTCTCCATCATGAAATCATTTTTTGGTGGTAATTTGCTAATTGTGTTTCTTACTTTTGTATTAAGAGAACTAATTTCTGTCATTTTTTTATAATACTTGAATGGGTTTCATTTATCTTTTAAAACTGTCTAGCATTTCTTATTGTTTTCTCTACTCTTTTGGGTAATCTATGGGCTTCTATTTTTCACTGGGCACTATTTATTTTAACTTATATTATAAAATCTGTTTAGAGAGCTTTGGATTCTCTTTTTAGGTTTTGTTTATTCTCTCTTCTCATATGCTTGTGTGCTGAACTTTTATTGAGGTTTTTATCTGAATATTTTTGCTTTTAGCCATTTTTATATTCAATTAATCAACAAGAATTTGTTTATTTATTGGAATTTTGCTCTCTTAACATTCATTTAAGAAATTTTGAGTTCCAAATTCTCTCCTTCCTCCAGCCCCTCCACAACTGACTAAGAAGGGAAGCAATATCCCTCGTACATATGAGATCATGCAAAACCCATTTGCCGTATTAGTCATGTTGGCAAAGAAAAAAAGTGAAGTGAAAAGAAATGTTTAAACCTGCATTTAGACTTCATCAGCTCTTTTTCTGGATTTGGATATCATTTTTCATCATGACTTCTTCGGAATTGTCATGGATTATTATAGTGATCAAAGCTGTCTTTTACAGTTGATTATGATTACAGTACTGCTATTACTATGCACAATATTCTCCTGGTTCTCTTCACTTCACTTTGCATCAGTTCATAGTCTTTCCAGATTTTTCTGAAATTGTCCTGCTTGTTATTTCTTATAGCCCAATAGTATTCTATCATAATCATATACTACGATTTGTTCAGACATTCCCCAGTTGATGGGCATCCCCTCAACTGGCAATTCTTTGCCATCACAAAAAGAGCTTCTATAAATCTTTTTGCAAATATGGGTCCTTTTTCTTTTCCTTTGATTTCTGTGGGTTATCCTGTAGTTGTACTGCTGGGTGTAATGGTAATAGGAATTTGAAGATCTTCCCTGAACTTTAATAGGCCTAGGTAAATTTGAGGACCTTTCCTGATCTGAAAATATACTCTGATGTCTAATAGGCTGAATGTGACCACATGGAGCCTGTGGTGAGAGGCTTGTTTTTCAGGAAGGTACAACTTTTGTTACTTTGTGACTAGGCAGTGTGTCATGAGGTTTGTGATGGTCTCTGACCCTGGGGAAGGCTATATATATCCTGATGTGAGGTTTTGCTTTGGGGCTCACTCAGGGAAAGAGTTGTGGGATTTGGCCAGATGAGACACTGGGCAGCCATTGAGCCCCCCAGGTTTGAAAACTCAGATGTTGGTGTTTCTTTCTCTCTGGGCTAGAAGCCCTGTTTGTTGGTCTGATGAATTGTGTTATTTTCTCTGTCTGCTTGTAACTTTTGTTTGTATTCTCTGAAGTTCAGAGGTGCTGACTTTTTCCCCTGAACCAGGTAAATGATATTTTTGATAGATTAAAGTAAGATTGTTAACCCTTTTTGAGTTGCTTTACTTTAGAAAAGCAGATCAAAGAACCTGTGCTAGCAGCCATCCTGGGTGTGCTAGCATGCTTGCTGCTATGCTGGGTCAAAGGATATGCATAGTTTCATAGTCCTTTGAGCATTGTTCTGAATCAGTGGTTCTCAACCTTCCTAATGCCACTATCCTTTAATAGTCATATGTGGGCATGTCTGCATGTGCATGGACCTGCCTGGAGACAGATAGAGGAGGTTTCTAAGACCAGAGGAAATATGTGTTTTCCAGTCGTCTTAGGCGACCCCTGTAACCCCTGTGAAAAGGTCGTTCAACCCCCCAAACAGGTCACAACCCACAGGTTGAGAACCGCTGTTCTAAATTGTCCTCCAGAATGGTTGGAGCAGTTCACAACTCTGACAGTGTTTTAGTGTGCTTATTTTTCCATATCCCCTCCAGCATTTGTCATTTTCCTTTTTTGTCATGTTGGACAACCTGATATGTGTGAGGTGGTACCTCAGAGCAGCTTTAATTTGCATTTCTGTAATTATTAGTGATTTAGAACATTTTTTCAACAAGTATTTATACTTACTCTGTGCTTACCTTGCTAAGTAGTAGGGATCCAAGACAACAACAACAAAGGAATGAATGAACCAAAAAGCCCTCTGTCCCTGCCCTCTAGGAGCTCACATTCTGATACAGAAGACAAAATGAAAACTATGTGTACATCAAGTGTAAATGTAAATGAATGGTAATTACTGAAGTAAAGCACTAGTAATAGAAGGGGGGCATGGGAGGACAGGGAATCTATACAGGCCCCTATAGAAGGTGGGATTTAAGAAGGGGGATTTTATATTTGGTCCTGGAAGGAGCAGGGAACCATTGTAGATTACCTTTGGCAACCAAGTGGAGGATGGATTGGAGTAAAGAGAGATTTGAAGCTGGTAGACTAAGATGGCAAATGCAGGAATAAAATAATGACACCCTGAACCAGTGTGGTGTCAGTTTCAGAGGAGAGAAGGGACCATATCCCAGAAGTGTTGTGAAGGTAGAAAAAACTTGGTAACAGCATGAATATGGGGAGTGAGTGTGAGAGAGGAGTCAGTGATAATAGCCTTTCAAACCTGGGTGACTGAGAGGATGTTTGGTCCACCTCTCTCTTAATAATAGGGAAGCTTGGAAGAGGGGAGGGTTTGTAGAGAAAGATAAGGAATCTAGTTTTGGACATGTTAAGTTTAAGGTGTTTATAGGATGTCCAGTTAAAGATGTCTAAGACACAGCTTGTGATGCAAGACCAGAGCTCAGATGAGAGGTTAGCGCTCAATATGTAGATCTGAGAACCATCTTCATAGAGGAGATAATCGAATCCATGTGAGGTGATAAGATCTTCAAGTGAGATAGTATAGATAGAAAAGAGAAGAACACTCAGAACAAATCCCTGGGAGACATTCACAGTTTTTGAGCATAAACTGAATGAAAAACCATCAAAGGAGATTGAAAAAGAGAGGGACAGGTAAGAGAAGAACCAGGAGAGTAATGTGAAAAAAAAAACTTAAAGAGGAGAAATTAGCATCCAGAAGAAGAGGAATATTGACAGTGGAGATGTCAAGAAAAATGAAGATCAAGAAAAAGCTATTAGATTTGGTAATTAAGAGATCATTGGTAATTTTGGAGAGAACAGTTTCGTTCAATTATGAAGAAGTGAGACTATAGGTTTAGAAGACAGTAAGAGAGAAAATGGAGGGCTTTCCCAAATTGATCCACAAAAGGAGGAGAAATATAGGAAGCTAACAAGTAGATGTGGTCAGAGGAAGTGAGAGTTTTTTAAGGATGGAGGAGATATGGGTGTGTGTAAGCAACCAGTAGACAGGGAGGGACTGAAGATGATTTTATGTCTGTAGGAATTCTTCATACTACTTGGTAGGATAACTTCCAGATATGTTATGCACTGTGTTATTATTAGAAAAATATATATCTTATTGTGGTTTCTGAGCTTTCATTGCTATTGCTAATACCACATAGATTTTTCTGAATTTATTTTGCATCCCACTTTAATGACATTATTAACTACTTGAATTTCTTTGCTGATTCCTTGGGGTTTTCATAATTGTGTAATTTGGACATTCAATTTATAATTATAGTTTGAGCATCCTCCCTTATGATTTGCCTGTTTATATCCCAAGACCATTGATCCATTAGAGAATGGATGTTTTCAAAGACAATTTGCATCAATTCCTTACAAAATCTGTGTGTGTGTGTGTGTGTGTGTGTGTGTGTGTGTGTAAATATTCCTACCTGACCTATGGACTAATAGGGCACTTTTATTTCTACCATGGGTCAGGACTAATTCAAAATGATCAAGCAATATATCAGTAAATGAGTTTCCTTCTATGTACCAGGCATTGTACTAGGCACTGAGGATACAAAGACAGAAAAAAAAAATCCCTACCCTCAAAGAACTTAAATTCAATCAGGGAGACAATGTATATATCAAGATTTTCTTTTTAAACCAGACCTGTGATTTCAGTACTAGTGGGAACTTCCAATGAAAAATTTCTTGTATAAATCTCTGTCCTACATAATCTTAGAGTGCTGCCTGGATCAAGTCTTATATATGAATTAAAAACAAATAAATACAGTAAAAATGCAACAAAATAAAAATAAACAAGTATGTAAATACAAGACAGTTTTGAGGGGGAAGGCACTAGTTGCTGCAGGGCTTAGGGAAAACCTCATGTATAAAATTATATTTGAGTTAGGCTCTGGGGGAAATTTAACAATTCTAATTAGTGCATGGTAAGAGAAAGTACATTCTAGGTTTTGAGGACAGCTTATACAAAGGCAATGGAAGTGAGAAATGGAGTACCACGTGTGAGAAACATCAAGAAGCTTAGTTTGGCTGAGCATCAGAAAGTGTGAAATAGAATAATGTTAAAGAAAGTAAGAAAGGTAGGTTGGAGTCTCAATCCACTTGATTTATTCATTCTAGGTACTCTGTTTTTCTTTTCCTTTTTCCTTTTTTAATATATGAAATAAAACAAGCATTTCCACAATATAGTACAATAAAAAGATGATTGCACAAGAAACTGCAAGTCAACTGTGCACAAATTGCTATTCCTTTCAAATATACAATAAAATTATCATATAAATTTCTTCCCCCCTTTTTTTCTCCCCTGCCCTTCCTTAGAGATGGCTACTATTAGAAATAGGCATATATATCCAAAATTATTCTATATGTACTTCTATTTATCAGTTCTTTCTCATATGTTCTTTTAGTTAATTTGGATATTTACACTAGACAAAATAACTTATTCTCTCAAAGTCGTTCTTAAAACAATACTGCTGTTACTATATACAGTTTTCTCTTGGTTCTGCTCATTTCACTTCATTATTTTGTGTCTTTCCACATTTTTCTAAAATCATTGAGCTCACTAGTATTCCATCACCATCATATACCACAACTTGTTCAGCCATTCCCCAATTGATTCCCCAATTCCCTCATTCCTTTTTTCTTAAGATTTTTTTTCCTATGATCACTAATATAGATGGGTTCCAGATTAGTAATGTGTCTATAAATATTCTCTTATCATGTTTAGTCTGGAGAGCCTCCACGGTAGGCTTCACGATGCCAAAATGACACTTAAGATACTCTATCGAACAGGAGAAAAGAGATTCTCAAGAAGCTGTCTAGACCCATCCTTTAGAATGTTTCCCCGAGGAAGGTCATTCCCTAATAAAAATCATTGCTATTATAACCAGGTCTCTCTAAGGTCACAAAACTTTATTCAGTCAATTGCCCGAGAGGCAAATAAAACATTGTTCCCATGGAACCGTCTCCTAGGTTAGCTTGTTTCATTTAAAGTCTGTTTTCGGAGCCATAGTTAATGACCTTAGATGGGCTAGGCCCATTATTTGTAGGGCATTGAATGAATGAGACAGTTTCTCCAGCATGGACTGAAAAGAGTGAGTGGACAAATATTTACGTCGTGTGATGTCACACATACATACCCATCATCTGCTAATGAGAACAGGGGCCTCAAGAACAGGAATACTTAAAGGAATAGCCCCTTTCTTCAAATTGCATTCATCTTGCTGATGCTTCTTTGGATAATTAAATATAATCATAACAATATTTGTCATATGACTCTTAGAATAAAACATGCACATGCACATATAGACACATGGCTCCTTCTCCCTCTTCCATAACAACATACAATGGAGACTTTTCACTTTCCCATGAATTATAATTAATACTAAGAAAGTAAAGCTGCCAAGCCAAGCTGCAGACATGTAAATAACCTGGAGCTATGTCTAAGAAGTTTAAGTGTTTTCTGAAACACTCACTAGAGACTCCCTTGAGCTAAGGCTCTAGCAGCAGGGGAGCCAAAGCCAACATTCTAAGGAGAGATAAACTCCGCATTTTATTCAGAGGGAATCTATTTAAGCCTTAAAATCAAGGATCTTTCTATTCTTGTTGGATGTATAAGATAGTAAGCACTTAAAATGAGGAGGAGAAAGAAGTCATTATAAATCATTAATGCAACCAGCCACTTATATAACATTTTTGTAAATTGGTTCCTTGCCATTTGTGCAAAGGGGAAGGTATCCTCCCTACCTGGCATGGTGAGCTGATTTTTCTATCTATTTAGCATCCAGGGACAAGCATGTCACACTCTACAACTGAATCTCTATGCAAGTAGTGTCTGAATTGCTTATTTGTAATCTGATCCATGATTCAGAGGAATAGTAGTATTCTGGTCATATCATGAGAAACCAAGCTCTTTGCAGTAGACATTGACAATACTTGTTCGTCTTGAAAACTATTGCTAAGAGATTTGTAATGCTCTAAGAAAAATTCCAAGAAACCACTGATTCTGGACAAGTTGTGAATTACAGAGAAGGGACATACCATTTCCTAGCCAAAAGGTGACTCTCTACCCATCTAACAAGGTCAAGAAGTTCATGGGACCTCTAGGGCTTTAGCTAAAGTTGGTCTGTTAAATATATTGATAGGTGTTAACAGAGCCACCTTCTCCAGGTCATTAAGGACTTGGAGGAGGGAGGAAGTGGTTTTCATCCCTCTCAAAGGGTGTTCACATGAGCTGTTTGTTTGTATTTCCTCCCTTGAGACCAGTTTCCCCTTCAACCTTCTTCCTTCTTTCTGGTCTTCCTTCCATTAGCTAGTACTCTCTGTATACAGCAGTGAGGGACCTCATAAAGTTGGCTTCCACCCCACATATAACTTGGAGTTAATTCAGAAAGGGCCTTCCCAGGATGCCAGTGGATGCTTGTATAAAATTCAAAGTATCCATTTGTATTTTAAATGCTTGACTTGATTTGGAAAGTTTTAATATCTTGGATTTCAAACTGTTTGTTATCTGTTAAGGCTTATGGTTTTACAAGCCTTATTATCAGTTAACAACAGCAACAACAAACAGCATTTTTATGAGACTAAAGTACAATCATGACAAACCCATGAGGTATTTGTTTAACAAAGGGAAAGGAGACTATTTGGGAGGTGTACTGTCTTTGACTAGCATCTCAATGGGCAGATTCTCCTGCTTTTGGGAGGTTGCTAGCCAACCTTCCCCGCTGGGCTGTATTTTAGGAGGAAGAAGAAGGTGTGTTCAGGTCATGAGCCCCAAGTCAAGCAAATCCCTCTCACCTGCAGTTACTGTTTTAACTCTGCCCTCAGGCTTCACTATTTTTTTAAAGGCTATCTTAGTTTTAACGTACTTCAGTTTTTAATGTACTTAGTTTTAATGTACTTTTAATGTACCTCTAACAGAAAGTCATATCTTAAAAGTAAAAAAGGTGTTAATAGATTATATTATATTTTAAAGTTGAAGATAGGCCTTAATAAACGCTTGTTGAATAGAATTGAATTTTACAGATGAGGAAAACAAGGCAAGGCAAAGTTTAGTCAATGGCTAAAGGCCCAGGGTCGTTAATATCAGAGCCGGAACCTAACCCCAGATTCTTGGATTGCATCTTCAGGTCTCTCTTTATTCCAAGTTCTAATCAACTTAGCCATTCATTCTTTGATCTGTTTAAATCCCAAAATGAGAGAGTTAAAGGGGTATATTAACTAGAAATAATGATAGTAATTAGAATAACACAATATCATCATAGTGACAGCAAACATTTACTTAATTCCTACTATGTGCCTGTCACTGTGCTAAGCACTTTTACCAATATCTTCTCATTTGATCTTCACAACAACCCTGGGAGGCAGGTGCTATTATTTTCCCCATTTTACAGCTAAGGATACTGAGGCAAACAGTGGGTCAGTGACTAATTCACAGGCAAACAACTAGTTAGCATCTGAGACTGAATTTGACCTCAGGTCTTCCTGCCTCCAAGCCCAGCTCTCTATCTAGATGCTAATAGCACGTAGAAGTAACACCTCTGTTCATGTGGACTGGATTTCTCTGAAGTCCAACTTTGTACAGTATTGTTCTGGAGCCAGACTATTGTTAAATCTTCCATACAAGCATCTACACCTCTGAAATTGGCAAATGATATACGGTCAGGACTTGATCTATTGTTTTGTTGATTTCTAGACTTAGGAAACTGATTGAAAATATTAATATTACAGATTAAACTTTAAAATGAGTTTAAAAAAAACCATTTAGCAGTATACCCCTGGTCTTGTAATACTGTGTCCAAGTGTTATGTTTCACTCCTAATTGGCTGAGAGATCTCTCCATGCCAATAGTGCTGTGTATGGGGAGGGACGCTTTCAGAAAAGGATTTGGAGGTGATGGGGGTATGGGGGGAAGCAAGCATAAACTTCTCAGTGGTGTATTGGAGCTTTCCCTGATAGCTGCAGATATAGAAGGAAGCTAATTGCATGATTCTTAGCACCTGAAACCCTAGACCTAGAGATGGCTATAGTCAAACTTCTCTTCCTTCCCCCTCTTTCCCTCATTGAGATTGTTCTCTCCTTGGTTGAGTTGGGATTTTATATCCTATCCTAAAGAGCTCATTTACTCAATTGTCCTCCATGGTCTACCCTAATCTATATAACTCTCTGGTTTCTGTTTATTTATTACTTGGATGAGAAATCTTACTATTTGTGACGATCTGTTGTAAAGGAAGAGATTGGTGGGAGGGAGCCAAGATGGTGATGGTAAGCTAAGAGTTACCCTCCCCTTGGGAAGTGATCAGGGAATCCGTGCTTTTATTCTAAACCTATCATTCTGCTCTTACTAGCAGAGTGAACCTGGGTAAGGCATTGAACCCTGTTTGCCTCAGTTCCCTTATCTGTAAAATGAGTTGAATGAAATGGCAAGCTACTCCAATATCTTTACCAAGGAAACCCGAAAGTGGGGTCACGAAATTGGACATTTCTGCATACTGAACAACAAGAAATCATACTTCTAGACTTCATGTATTTGATGCCTAGTGGACAGATGTAATTGTAATACAATACCCTCTTGAGGACAGGACAATGAAGTACAAATGTTCCTGCTATCTTGGTCCTGTATCTTACCTTTCTCTCCTCTCTAGGCTTCTGGCAGTATTGGAATGGCTCTCCTCTGCCTCCTCACAAAGGCAAAGAATGCAGTCTCCCTTGGAGAAAGGATGGACATGATATCTGATGAAATATCTCTTATTACACTGCCCAACCACATATACAGGGTGATACAAAAGTCTTAGTGAAATTTCAAGCTTTAATAGCAGAAAAACTTTTGGAACATCCTGTATATTCTACATAGAAGATGAGTTCCATCCCTGCATAATAAGCTCCAGGTCCCTGGCTGTTTGCATCAGTGCCCCTTCTTATAGTTCTATTCTACAAGCTTACCATTACCCAGAGGCCTCCCTCTACTTGTGACAACTGTTAAGTAGCCATGCATTTTCTTGGTGATCTCCAGTGTATGAGAAAATAAACAGTAGCTCCTTATGAAACATGATTGGCAACCTCTGGGTTAAAGCACTAGAAATCAAAGTACCTGAGACACACCACCTGAACCCTTTGCAGAAATACTGTTCCTGAGTTGTAATTTAAAATTATGGCCTCTGCTTTTACAGATCAATCAGAAAGCTTTCTGGGTAAAAAGTATCTGTGTATATCTTGCCAAATCCATTGATAGAAAATAGTATCCATTTACTTTCAGATTCAACATCCTCATAATGCTAATTATGATAATAATTATAATACAGTAAATGATATATACTATGTATAATGTAATATATATTATATGTAAGATATATACAATATATTAATAATAATAATCTAAGTCCTATTTTGATGCCTCATCATAAGAGGGCTTTCTTCAAGGCTCTCCTAATTGAATTCAACTCTAGTAGGCCTTACCAAGGTGGAGACTTTGACAAGGGTTCAAACACAAATGCCATGCTTGTTATTGGAAGTCAAGCTTGTCTAATTTGGACAGTCTTATCACTATGAGATTGGTTACTGGGTAATTATCTTTTGTTTTCTTCAACAACTCCTGACTATGATATACCTAGTCTTCAGGGGTTGCAGTCTGCATTGTGAAATCACCAACCTTTCCATGTATAGAAGAAGTAATAATAACGGTACTGACAATTACTACCACGTCATCCATTGATAATATACACATTATCTAATCTGTCCTTACTTGTATGATACATTCTGACTTGAACTTGCTTCTAGGAAAAAAATTGTCTGTACTGATGATTTCGCAGCCTTTCTTTTTGCAGAAAATGAAAACAGTATATGCCAATGAGTTTCTTTTTTTGCTTTCGAAGTCAGAAAATGGAGCCAAGTTTATTATCTGTGTGCTAATCAGTTCAGGTGCTTGAGAGCATCAGCAGTTTCTGCTTCCTTCATCCAGTCTCTGCTCTGTTTTATCTTAGAAAACAGCTAACATTTATATAGAACTTACTCTGTCCTAAGCACTTCACAACTATTATTTTATTTGATACTTACAACTCTGGGAGGTAGGTGTCATTATCATCCTATTTTATGGTTGAAGAAACTGAGGCAAACAATAGGTAAGTGACTTGCCTAGGGTCACACAGCTAGTAATCGACCAATCCACAAACACATACTGCACCACTTACCTGTTCTGTTTCACATGACAAGCTGCCTTATGACCTGTCAGATGTCACTAGGGCACAGACCTAAAATAAAATACCCATACACTCTTGTTTTTATGCTGCACACAGAAGGGGCAGATTGTGATTGGTTAGAGCCCTGGTACTCTACTGTAACAAAGGTAAAAGGACTGCAAACTGGGGCTGCATTTCTATGATGGTAGCACAGTGGTAATTGTTCCCTTGCATGCTCTTTATACTTTTAGCCAGCATGGTGTAGCAGCTAGGATGCTGGGCCAGGAGTCCAACAGACAGATGTTCAGATCCTTCCTCCTAAACTTGCCAGCTATGCGGGCATCAGGGAGACCTTTATCCTTTCTAAGGCTTAGGCATCTAGACCTGGAGTTAGGAAGATTCATCTGACCTCAGACACTGACTAGCTGTGTGACTCTGGACAAGCCACTTAGCCCTGTTTGCCTCAATTTCCTCACCTGTAAAATGAGCTAGAGAAGGAAATGGTTGACCACTTCAGTGTCTTTGCCAAAAAACACCCAAATAGGGTTCACAAGCAGTTGGACACAATTGCACTACAACCATAAAAGCTTAGGCAACTTTAAGTTTATCTGCTAATTGTAGGCTGGTGTTACTACACCAAAATAAGCACAGAAATCCTAAAACTATTGACCTGCTGTTTTAGGCCCCTGTAATTTTTAATCTGAACATATAACCTTTAATTTTTTTTTCGTTTTACCAGTGTCATAATCATCATAATAGAGAGAAGATACCATTAAGCTTAATGTTGAAGTGAATTCAGTCTGAGGAAATATCAGAGTTTTGTATTTTTAAAAAAATCCTAGTATTGTACCAGACAGCCTGACCCCAGTAGAGCTATATTGCAATGAAAAAAGGCGATTGCATCTTTTTGTTGTTGTTGTTGTTATCGCAAAAGGTCATTTGCTCATAAAGAAGAATGACTCAACTAATTTGACATTATGAACTGGATGATTTTCTTTGAAGAAAACAAACATTATCTTGATTTGAGAGAAACAGATGCCAAATTTTACCTCGGTATTAACAAGACTGAAATAAGATTTCTCATCCTGGTTGATCCTAGCAATGAAAGATCTCAGGAAGCCTTCTTCAAGTACCATGCAATTTGGAACATTCCTCTTTCACAAGCAAAAACCAAAGGTCTCTTTGCCACATCTGTTATGCTGAGTGACAATCTGTCTCTTAATGAGAAGCCATAAAAGGCTAATTACCATCGGAGCTTGACAGGAGTTTCTCAACACTTCTGCATTAAAAAAAAAAAGCCAAAACACACAAGACCACCCATCTGGACTCTAGTCAGAAACCTAAAAGAATCTTGTTGTGTTTTTTAAGTAATTGAGAAAGGGAACATCAAAGCTTAGTTAAGGAAAAAAGAAAAAGAAAAAAAAAGTCTAGGAAAGGGTAATGAGGACGTGGTAAGGCCCTAGGGTTATTCCATCCCAGGACAGATTAAAGAGCAGAAATTTGTAAAGAGAAAGAGTGAAGAGGGGCATGGTATAGTGATATAGAATAATAGAGAGTAAAGAAAATAGTCAGGGGGCCAAGCTCATTTAACCTCTCAGATCTTAAGAGAAAGAGAAAATCAGGGGTTCCACAAAAAAATAAATAAATTAAGGCAACACAATATTGTTAAAAAGATGAATTTCCAACACACACAGATGGAGATGGCTTGTAAAAATATAATAAATATGAACTGGATATGACACTTTGGTTCTATATTTAAGCTGTATTTGTCCTTCATGAGATCCCTGTTTAAAAAACTTGACCAAAAAGTCTTTGGTTGAAACAGCTTCATTTTCACCAGCTTTGCTGAGAAAAATGAGAACTTATCCTGCCTATGGGAAAAATACAAGCAAATAAACAAATCACAGTGTTTCATGTTTCAGATTCACATACTCTGAAGAGGAATAGAAAGCTCCATTTAATTTGGGGAACATGACTAAGGGAATTTTTTTTAGTATTTTTGATTCCATATTTTAACAGTTGAATAGTTGAATTCGGTAAGAAAACATATATAATAAGCTATTTTGATATAATTGAGGCATGTTAGTGGAGGAGGCATGTTGCTTGAGATGAACAGTATCAAAATATACATAGTTGAAGTAGACAAGGCATCTTGAAGCTGGGCTTCACTCCATCCCAAATACCTACAGTTTTTAGAAGAGATCAGTTTAAAGCCATTTGATAATACTTTGCACAAAAATTGTGGAATTTGAAGAAAAATGTATGTTGGTATAAATACAAAAGTAGTTGTCCTATTTTGGTTCCAGTCAAACTTATCTGTCCTCTCCTCCACCCCCAGCATATTTTTCCTATTTCTGAACCTTTCCTTCTGGAATGCATTACCACTTCTAAATTATATCCATTCTTCAAGATCCAGCTCAAATTCTACTTCAGGAGTAAAAACCTACTCTGACTACCCTTGTTAGAAGAGAGATCTCTCTTTTCCCCAGCTTTTATTATGGTATATTTTTTTGAATGTGAAGTATTTAAAAATTGATGCCTTTTTTTCTTCTTAACATCAGCAATTTCCTATTATCAATCAACACCAGTGCCTTCCTTCAAGGAGCTTACATTCTATCATGGAAAAACAATTTATGTCTATATCAGCAAATAATATAGCTACAAAGCCACTTGGGGGAGGCGCACTGGGAAGATCGTGAAAGGTAATAAGCAGGATTTGGCACTTGGGCTGAGTGCTGAGGGAAGCTAGAATTCCAAGAGGGAGAGATGATGAAGGCATACATTCCAGGCATGGAGGACAATCTGGGCAAAAGCAAAAAAAAAAAATATGGGAGATGGAATTCCGTGGATGAGGAATAGCAACTAGGCCAGTTGAGTTGCAACATAAAGTAGATCAAGGTGAGCAATGTGTACTAAGCCTGGAAAGCTAGGTTGGAATCAGATTGTCAAAGGTTTTAAATGACAAAAAGAGTTTTCATTTTATTCAAGGGGAAAGGGAAGTGACTGGGGATTTTTTGAGCAGAATAGGCAGATAGATTTAGATCTATGATTTAGAAATATCATTTTGGTGGCTTTGTGAAAGAGATTATTGAAGGGGCAAGGGAAGGGAATGGAGATTGAGGCAGCAAAATCTATCATGAAGTTATTGCAATAAACCAGAAGAGAACAATGAGCACTTGAACTTGGGGAATGGCTCTGGGAAAGCAGAGCTAAAGATGGATTTTAGGCTGTGAACTTGAGTCACTAGAAATACGGTGGTTTCCGGTTTGTTTTCAGTTTTTAAAAATCCCCTTTGCTAAGCAAACTAAAGAAGCTAACCTAATGCCTGATAAATAATGAATACTTTAATAAATGTTTGCCTATTTATTTGTACAGTGTCCTTTACATACATAGACACATGCACACACACGCATTGTTTCACCCTCCCTTGTTAAAAAGGAAAATGATTAAGTAAACTCTATTGAAAGCCACCATAACTGGCAGTGGATTTAACATTCTGTACCCATAGGCCCCTACCTCTTTAATAGGATATCTTTCATCTTCTGCCTTCTGGAACCAACATGGTTCATTTCACTTAATCTAAAATAGTCATCTTTAGTGTTTTCATTTACATTACGTATTTGTATATATTTTTCTCTGGACTCTGAGTCCTTTACTCTGCTTGGGTTCACACCCATTTTTCCATGTTTCTCTTAATTTCTCCAAGTCATTGGTTGTTTTGACCACATTATTCCATTACATTCTTATAACATACTCTTTGCCTTCATACTACTACTGATATGAAATTTACTGTTTCATATTAATATTCTCTACTCTGTCATATTTATATATGTATATAATCTATCATCAATCTGCTTACATCACAGGGAGGCATATGTGTGTGTATAAACAAATATTTTATAGATGTATATATGTATGTGCACATATAATATTGAAATACATACACATATGTGTGTATATATACATATATCCATACATATATTTCTCAAACTTGTCATTGCTAACAGAGAAACCTGATGAGGACATTCAGACAAATGCAGATTTGGCAGCTTTTCAGTAATTTATAGGAAGAGAGAGTTCCCTTAAGAGTCTAAGAGGCCTGCTCATACTCACCCAGCTAGTATATGTCAGAGGCAGGACTAAATTTCAGTCTTTCTGACCCTGAGTCTGACCCTCTATCCCTTCTGCCAAGCTGCCTCATACTCCTACTCAAGAGAACACAACTAACTATATAAGCCAGAGAAAAGTTTTGAATGAGCAGTGCTATAAATCAATTGCCCAATCAACAGGCATTTATTTATTGAGCCCTTCGTGTGCTTCTGAAACTGTGCTAAACACTGGGGAAAAGCGAAAACAAACAATCCTTGTCCTGATGAGTTTCCATTCTAATGGGGGTTTGAATGTGTACATAGATAGTGTAATTACATGCCAGATACATACAGAATAATAGGAAGGTAGTCTTATAGGGGAGAAGGCACTAGCAATGGGGAAGACCAGGAAAGGCTTCCTAAAGATCACACTTGAGCTGAGTCTTGAAGGAAGTATAGGTAAGAAGGAAGATATTTTGGATGTGGTGATAGCCAGTTTAGTTACATGGAGATAAGAAGTAGAGCTTTGTGTATGTGAAAAGGCAGGCAGGCCAATATGGCTGGCTTGTAGAGATCATGGAGAGGAAAAATGTTTAAGACTGGAAGGATAGGGAATGGCAAGGTTGTACAGGCAGATAGTGGCTAATGTTGTTGGGTCTGAGTCGGGAATGCCTGAGTTCAAATCTAGCCTCAGACACTCACTAGCTTTGTGATCCTGTGAAAGTCATTGAAACTCTATTTCCCTCAGTTTTCCCATATAGAAGAAGGGGATAATAATGGCATCTCCTCTGCAGGGTTGTTGTGAGGATAAAATGAAATAATATTTGTAAAAGCGTTTTTAGCAACCTTAAAGCAATATATGTAATGCATTGTGGTTGTTTCTCTCAAAGAGCCAGCAATTAGGGAATATTCTTGCTTCATATCTGAGAGTGGGTATTGAGCAGAGCTTGACAGTGCAGTTGACGGTGCTGTACTTATAAGTCAGGAAGACTTGAGTTCAAATCTCCCCCCCAGAAACCTACAAGCTGGGTGACCCTGGACAAGTCATTTAATCTCTCCTCGGCTCAGCTTCTTTTTCTGTGATAATAATAGCACCTACCTTGGAAGGTTAGGTGAGTCTCAAGTGAGATAACACATGTAAAGCATTTTGAAAAATTTACAATGCTATATAAAATGTGATTAGCATTTTTCTCATACAGAATTCAATTTCAGGGGATCTGAAGAAGGAAAAGAAAAGTGATTAATGTGGAAGAAGAGCCTAGGACATTCTGGATCTGTAACACTAAGAACATTTTCAGTCATTTTCAGTGGGGTTTTCTTAGCAAAGATACTGGAGAGGTTTGCTATTTTCTTTTCCAGCTCGTTTTACAGATGAGGAAACTGAGGCAGAGTTAAGTGACTTAGCCAAGTAAGTGTGTGTGGGGGGGAAGGGGTTTGAACTCAGGTCTCCCTGACTTCAGGTCAAGTGCTTTATCTACTGTACCACTTGACCTTAATGAGCTATTTTCTTCACTCTTCTCCCTCACTTCAGTTGCTGGCTTATGAGCTACAAATGGGAATCTTGCTTAAAAATCATAGGACAAAAAAGTTACTCCTTTGTCTCTTAGAACATCATGGACAAATCCTTTTATGAACTGAATTTTTACATTCCTGTTTGATCCTTATGTAGAAAGCTAAATAATTTTTAAAAAAGCCAAACTGGTCTTACACTTTGGAGGGAATAAAATATCAGAGAATGTTAATTTTTATTGTTTATGATCATGTATAATTAGGACATCAATTAGGGGATGTTTGATAAACAATCATGATGTCAAGAAATGATAAACAGCAGACCTCCTAAGCAGATTGAATATTCACAGAAAATTAACTATTTTCCTTTAATCAATCAAACAAGCATTTAACACGGACCTCTCTAATTAAGTAGTTTCCTCCTGTCCTGAGCCATGTGAGTTAACATTAATTTTAATTCATAAGTTAGGCAAGTCAACCTAGGAAATAAGGCTCTAAGTGAAGAAGGAGGTTTCCAAGGGAGAATGCCAGGGAAACGTCCTTAGTCTTATCCCGTGCAATATTTTTTTTTATCTCTGATTTCAGATAAAGCCATCAAAAACATGATATCCAATCTAGGAGGTACCTAGAGCTGAAAAGGTAGCTAAAACAAAGCCTTACACATAGCGTAAACTCAATAAATATTTACTTAATGAAAGAATGAATGAAATTAGAATTCAAAATTATTTCCATAGACTGGAATAATGGGCCCAAAACAACAAGATTAATTTAACAGAGATGCAATGTAAATTTCTTAACATACAACAGATTTTTTTTTTGGCTTAAGTTTGAAAAAATCAGTTGTATAATATAGGATGAAGGAGACTATGAGAGGCAGCAGTTCCCATAAGAAAGACCCAGCAGATTATATTTACTGCAATGTCAATATGGACCAACAAGTTGTTGTCATCTTAATGATAAACTCAAGTACATGAACAAAAGTAGAATCCTATTCATGGGAAGTAATCATACAATAGTATTATTTCTTGGTCACAGTGCATCTGGAGTATTCTGTGTACTTCCGGGTACGTCCCAGAATCTAAATTAAATTGGATTGCATCCAGTGGAAGATGTGACTAAGAAGATGAAGGGCCAGAAAATTATGTCTCATAAGGCATGATTGAAAGAAAATACGGGAAAATTTGATAACCATCTTCAAATCTTTGAAGGAAACTAAAGGGGAATCAGGCAAAGATTTCAATTTCATTCTGGAAGATGGAATCAGGCTGATTCTCTGTTACTAGAAGTGCTTAAACAGACATTACTTGATCATGTATCAGAGATGTTACAGAAGATACCTGGATTGGATGGGGTCTAGAAGGCCTTCAGGGCCTTTTGGAATATGACAGGTGCTTCAGAACTTTATTTTATTTATTTATTTATTTGGAAATGGGGAAGGCAAGGCAATTGGGGTTAAGTGATTTGCCCAAGGTCACACAGCTAGTAAACATGTCTGAGTTCGGATTTGAACTCAGGTCCTCCTAATTCCAGGTGCTCTATTCACTGCACCACCTAGTTGCTCCACTTAGGTATTTTATTGATCTCCTATAGATCATCCAATGTGTTATCATGAAGCTAATGTCAAAGGCACAGAATCTGTTTATATTTCAAATTTTAAAATGTTTGAAAAATAAATTGACTTACTTATAGCACTGATTTCCCAATGAAGTTCCATCCCCCACCCCACCTTCTCTTTAAAAAAAAAAAGTTGCTACTTCTGTTTTGTTTTTGTTTGTTTGTTTTGTCTTGGATGGGAGTCACTAGGGAAGAACTTTCTCTTGGGGGACAGGTTAGCACTTCCTTTGCAATTTGTGGTTTCAGTAGTTGCCTTGGGGCATTGAGAGATGCCTGACTTGGGGGTTACAAGTTATATGGTAGAGACTCAGGGGCCATTTCTATTGGGCACCATTCTGCCTTTCAACAAAATGTGCTTAAGTCAACGAACATTTATTAAACACTGTGGTAAGTTAAGTAAAGCAAACCATTGACATCCATAACTGACACGTCAATAAGTCTCATTCTGCAGTTACTGATCCGCATCTCTCTAAGGAGAAGGGTTAAGGACATAAGTTACACATCAGAACTCTGGAATGCAGATTCATCAATGAATCCATCTGATTTCTGAAAACTTTCCTTGTCATTATTGTACACCATTGCATAGACGGTTCTCTTGGTTCTGCTTACTTCTGTAGCCAACAAGATGTTTTTTTAACCTGTCAGTGACATGTGGCTCTCTAAACTAACAAGTGTTAGCTCTGATGAATGATGCAAAACTGCATTGTATTTCATGGCTAAAGTCTAGATGGACTGTTTCATTTTATTCAGTGGAGTTGCAATATTTTCACTTGAGAGGGAGGGAGAACTGATGAAAGGTGATCCTGTAACCTCTTTCAAGGACAACAGGAGTCCCTTCAATTCCCCAGGAACAATAGAAGCACTGAGAGTACATTTGCTCAGGATTGGCAACTCCCATCTGGGCCCCAGAGTTACTTGTTTGCTTCTGCTCATTAGCAAGTGTGAATAATGCCTCAGTAACCTGACCAAACTGTGTTTGTCTAAAGCATCCAAGTGAATGACTCATTAAGTTTGCAGGAAACACCCAAATCTTATCAGTACCGACAGCTAAATCAATCCAATTGTAGCAAGTTTTAGCCTTACATCAGTTAAACTGCCGTCTTTTCCCGGGTAGAGACCTGATTCAGAGGAGCACTAGCTTCTGTGCATGTGTTTGCAATTCCTGTAAATACCTTCTGCTTGCAAACCCAAATTTAATATTACAAAGAACTGCATTCCCCCACACCTTTTAAATTTTAATTCACTACAACTGTTCCCAGCCCTTACCATTTTGATACTCTGGGGAAAAATTTGGGCACCCCATCCCTAACCACCACCACCCCCAATCCCCCTTGTGCAAACCATCCTGCTGGTGTCTTTAGTCAACCAGAATGATGATGTCCCATTCATCACAAACAGAATCAAGGATACAGTAATTTGCTATGATTACAGAAGCTACTAATAAGATAATTAAACTCCAAATGCCTCTAATTACATTTCCTTGGATAGACAAGTCTCTGCACCAACATTAGCTTGGCTTAAGTGTACATGAACAAATTTGAAAAAAGACATAAAAACACCCTGAAAAAAAAATGGGGCCCCAGTGCAAATGCATTCTGTTGGTGGAGATTTTCCTTGCTCAAAGCTAAAATGTTCTGGGGGGTCTTGTTTCCCTTGGCAAGGGAGAATACTGTCCTGCCTCTTCTCCCAGACAGGAGGGATAGAAGAATTCAAGTTTGTCAGCCACCATTCTGGAGGCAGAGCTGTAAGACCAGGCAACTTTAAGATGATAAAACACTTGCTTGTTGTAGTTCAGTCATGTTTGACTCTTCATGGCCCTTTTTGGTGTTTTCTTAGCAAAGATATTGTAATGGTTTGCCTTTTCATTTTCCAATTCATTTTACCGATGAGGACATTGAGGCAAACATGGTTAAATGACTTGCCCAGGGTGACACATTTAGTAAGTATCTGAGGCCAGATTTGAATCCAGGAATTCCTGACTCCAGACCCAGTGTTCAATCCACTGTGTCACCTAGTTGGCCAAAGAAACACTGAAGCTACAGAATTGGCTAAAGCTAATAAGGCTGTATAGCCCACTGGCCTACATAAGACAGTAGTTGCTATTAAGGAACAGAAAGTAGTCAAGTTGAGACCATAAGGCAATGGAAAATGAAGAAATTTGAGAAATATTGCAAAGGTTTAATTGATTTGCCTTGGTAACAGATTAGGTGGGGGAGAGGGGAAGAGATAGAGAGCAGCCTAAGGATGACAGTTGAGTGACTAGGATAACAGTACTGTTGACAGTAATAGGGAAGTTTGGAAGGGTAAAAGGTTTAGGAGGAAAGTTAATGAGTTTACTCGAAGACGTATGTAGTTTAAGATGTCAGCTGGGCATCCAGTTTGAGTTTCTGAAAGGCAGTTGGAAATGCAAGTCTTGAGGTCAGCAGACAGGTTAGGGCAGGAGAGGTACATTTGGGACTCCTCAGAACAGAGATGACAATTAAATCCAGGACAGGGCTACATGTAATACTTATGGTTAGTGAGTGTGACTCAGACAAGGATCCAGCAAAGGAGATTGAGGAGTGGTCTGATAGATAGGAGGAGAACTAGAAAGAAGACATATAAAGAAGAAGAGTGTGATCAACAGTATCAAGGGCTAGAGGGAGATCAAGAAGAATGGGGAGTGGGGAAGAAGCCATTGGTTTTGGTAAGAGAGAGAGAGAGCAGTTTTCATAGACTGATGAATTCAAAAGCCAGATTAGAAAGCATAAAGAAGAGAAGAGAAGAGGAGGCACCTGTTGTAGATGGCCTTCTCAAGAAATTGAACCACAAAGGGGAGAAGAGATATAGGATGACAGTTAGCAGTAATGGAAAGATCAAATGAAGGTTTTGGGGGGATGGTGAGAGACATGGGTATGTTTATAGGGAACACAAATGGAGCCAGGAGACAGGAAGAGCTTGAAGATAAGTAATAGAGTGAGCGTGATGGAGGGGTCAATTTGTTAGCAGAGATGAGATGAAATGGGATCACTTGTTCAAGTAGAGGGGTTTGCCTTGATAAGAAGTAGGGTCACCTCTTTGTGTGAGACCAGGGTGAAGGAAGAGATAGTAGCAGAAAACATTTGAGTGATATGATAAGGAAGAGCCAAGAAGAAGGAGTTCATAGTGAATGGCTTCAACTTCTTCTGTAGAATATGGAACAGGTTTCTCAGCTGAAAGGATGGGAAGAGGAGGAGCCTTGAGGAAGGATGAAAAGATTGAAGAGTCAATGGTAGAAAGTGGGATAGTGAGTTGGTAAGGGAGAAGGATTGCCTAGCAGGAGTAAAGACTCAGTTGAGGTTATATAACATAAATTTGTAGGGGATCCAGGAAGGACAGTTGTACGATTTTCTCCATTTTCTTTCAGTAGCTCATGTGTAGGAGTGAAGGTGGCAGATACTGGGCATGATACAAGGCTGAGACTTGTCAGGGTGTTATTGGAGATATAATAAGGAGGTCAAAGACTCAAGAGAAAAGGGCTGTGTAGGGTTGAACTGGTCTACCCATGGGTCAAGATGGGGAAAAGAAGAGAGAGTGACTAGTACAGTGGTGATGACATGTGAAAGCGCTGAGGGGTCATGGGACTGGAGGCCATGGTATGAATGCAGAGTAGAGTTTGGTAAAGGAAGGCAGAGGGAGAATTAGAAAACCAATAGATTTTGATTAGATAAGGGAATTTCAGATATCTTGACCACAGAGGTGGTGCTTTTTGGAGTGATGGCAAAATTAAGAGCGTGCCTATCTTTATGTGTGACTGAGGTGCATGGGTTATAGGAACTGAGTAGTTTGAGAAAACAAATGGTTAGGATATTTGAGGAAGAATCCATAAGTCTGTTGAAGTCCCCTAATTTGAAGACAGGAGTTGGTGAAGAGAGAAAAATTGTGAGCAATGTACTGAACTTATAGAAGATGGAATAGGAGTGACCTGAAGGTCTGTAGAACAGTGTGGAAGTGAGCTACTCAAATAGAAACAAAACCACTAAACTGTATATAGGGATCCCTGCTGGTCACATATTAACTTAGAAAACCACATATTAACATTATTAATGTTCTACTGTATTTTACCCATTTTGTTAAGTATATCCCAATTACTTTTTTAATCTGACTCAGAAGCACTGCGTGTTGAGAGTGGCAATGTACCAAGTGTTTGATACATTTGCCATGAACAACAGCTGCCAGAATTCTGATTGGATGACAGATATGAATTGTGCAAGAGAAGTAGAATAAAAGGTGTTATAAGAGAAATATATGACTAGAAAAAAAAAAGATACACTGGTCATGTAGAAAGAATGATGTACAAATGAAGTATAGACCACATACTCCTCTAGTACTCACACATTGTCAAGAGAACTGGAAGAAAGCCACTAGAATACTGGAAGCTTTATGCATAGACATGAATTTATGGAAGGACATGACTGAGATTCTAATAGAATGAGTAAGCATGGATAGGTTGCTATCTGAGTGATTGAAGGAATTACCCACATCAATGAGATTGTAAATCCATTAGATTATCAAGCAGCAAATGACATTTCTTGGTTCCTGTCTTTTTTTCTATGCTGTATATATCTGAAATCATATTTATTTCAGTCAAATGGTTCCTATTGGTAACAAAATCCTAGTATACAAAGATATATGGTTAGGAGACTGATTTTCTTTGTCAGTTGTAGAATTAGTCACTTTTTTTACACTTCAAATTATATGGATATTCTAATTCTAGTTATACAATACCAATCATTTGACTATCTTGGGGACTAAAGTCCTTTCCAACTCTAAATCCTATAATTTCCTATAAGCAACCTTGCTGTGTTCCTTCCTTTACCCTGTTTTGCTAGAGCCTCAAATTCAATATATTCCAAACTGCATTCTTCTTTTCTCTCAAACGGATTCCTCCTTCCAACTTCCCTATCACCATCCTTCCTCTCACTTACATGGGAAATTACAAAGTAACCTTTGATACCTCTCTCTCCGTAACTTTTCACATTCAATCAGACACCATGCCCTGCCGATTTTCCCTAGACAATCTCTCTCCCACCTTCTGTCCTCTCACAAGGATGTGACACCCTAGGTTAGGTCCTCATCACCTCTTATGAAGAAATTCATTTTTTATTTTTATAATCTTGACAAGAACAAGCACAAAAATTTTCTTATGCAAAAAGAAAAAAAGCTGTACATGAAACTGAATTTATACTTATATTCATCTTATTTAAAAGAAAAAAGTTAAAAATGAATGTGGTAGTTACAACATGGCCCTGTTTGTCAATGTGCCTTTCGGAATTTCCTGATGCTCTTTTCTGTTTATTTTTTAATGATTGGCATTCTTTTCTTTTTTTAGTATCACTGTCACTGCTCCTTATTTCCCTCTTAAATCTCCTCTCATTAAAAATATAAAAGTGAAAACCTTCCCTTGTAACAGAGTCATGAAAAACAAGTTCACATATTGATTGACTAAAAATGCCTCAACTAGAATATTTTACAGCTTCCTCTTCCTACTAGTATTCTTTCCCCCGTCCAAGTCATCTTTCGACAGCTTCCAAAATGATCTTCCTAAAGTACAGCTCTGGCCATGCCAATCCCCTGCTCCAGAATCTTCAGTGACTTTTTACGGCCTCGAGGATAAAATACAAACTCCACAGCGCGGTACCCAACTCCCTCCATAATCCATAATCCAACCTACCTTTCCAATCTTATTTCATTCCCTTCCTTCACATACTCTTTGTATCCTAAGTCCCTGGAAGAGAACTATATATAAAGAATGTACTGAATAAATATTCGTTGAATTGAATTTCATTTTTTTAGATTGCATGTTTTATAAGCTCACCTCCAGAGAATTTTAGTTATTCGTCAATCCATTTGTTCCCTAACTCATCCAAGTTTTGAGTCTTCCTCTTTGTAAAGTTCCACACTGTATGCTCCAGGAATTACAAAAATGGACACGACACTTTGGGACCTTGAAACATTTGCAGTCCACTATGGGGACTATGACATATATACAAATAACCCCAATAGAAAGCCTTAATAACTGATTGCTATGGGAGGCATACCCGGGAATACCCAAGCTTACTTACTTCTGGCTGGGAAGATTGGTAGAGAGTTTCCCAAAGGTAGAATTTACCTGGAAGGACAGATAAAATTTTGACTCAAAGAGATTAGGGAGAGGGTTTTTTTTAGGTGGAAAGAAGAAAGAAATGGAGAAAATAAATACAAGCCAGGTTCTGGAAATAATAAATTTGGCTAGATCACAGAGAAATAATGGAACGTAAGGTGAAGAAGGTAGGGTGAGGTCACAGAATGGAGGTCCTTCATTGTCAAGCTGGGGAGTTTGGGCTTTATTGGAAATCATTAATGATTGAGCAGGGAAGCAGCATTATCGGCTCTGTGCTTTAGGAAGAGTCATTCATTCATTCCTTCCTTCATTCAACAAATATTTATTGAGTACCTTAGCTCTATGACTTAGCCTGGCAGTTAAGGCCCTCCTCTGTCTGGCTCCACATTCCCCTTCCACCTTGATTTCACAATGCTCCCCTTCATACAGACTATGTTATCTTTATAGCCTCGGCATGGATCACAGTGCCTTACACACAAGTTCTTTGGAAGAACAATCATGGGAATAGGTCGAGCCTTATGGGAGACTGGGAACTCCTTTCCCAAGGCTGGGGGTGGGGAGAGAAGAACTCTTCAACCTCTTTAGGATTTAAAAGAAGGATTTATGAGGGCATGAGAATTTGGTGAAGCTAAGGACAGACAAACAAGATTCAGTCTATTGGGAAGGACAATAGGGAGGTTGAAGGCTGCTGAAATACTGGGGAAAACGAGTGTCATATAAACAGTACTGCCCTCCTTTTAAGATTTACAAAGCTCTTCACATACCTTACCTAATTTGATCCTCACAATAACCCTGGGAGGTTTGTGCTATTATTATCCTCGCCTTACAAATGAGGAAACTGAGGTTCAGAGAGCTTAATTGACTTACTCAGGAGCCCTTGGCTAAAAAGTATCAAACATATTCCTTTTGACTCCAAGGGCAATATTCTAGTCATGATTCCATGCTGCCCACTTACTGGTTCTGTGACATTGCTCAATTTACTTTGTCTCTTCTCCACATTAAAATAGAGACATCACTGATTACCAATATCACCTCCAGTTTGAGTGAACTCATTCCTCCCTACATTAATCTATTCCATTTTTAGATAGCTCTATTAGTTAGAATGTTCTTCCTTACATTTGATTGAAATCTGGTCCCTCTGATATCCACCCAGTTTACTGGTCTTATTTCTGTCCCTTTTGGCCAAGCAGAATAAAGGATATCCTTTATTTTTATTTATTCACTGGTGAATTAGTGGAGTGTCTACCCCAAGCATGTGAAGACTTCCTCCAGTGGAATGGGTAAATGAGAACAATTTGTTCTGATGGCCATGAAGGTGACTGAAGCAGAATGCTTAGAGCTTGGTCAGACACTGAAAACTCCAAGATCATCTACTGCATCATGGGCCATTGCCAGTTGACATGACTTTTAGCTTACCACTGGACTTTGATGCCTCTGGAAGAGAGAGTGAGGCTGACAATTTGTGCAACTCTGCCTCACTTAAATCCAATTCATGTAAGAGTCAAGACTCCATCACTCTGGCTGTCACTGGTCCTCTTCAAAAACAAAGGACAAACAATAACCTTTAATTTTATATATATATATATATATATATATATATATATATATATATATATATATATATATATATATATATAAAATTTTCTCCTCAATTACATGTTAACACAATTTAACATTTGTTTTAAATTTTAAGCTCCAAATTCTAGTACTTCATCCCTCATTTCCCTCCACGCTTCCTGAGACAGTAAGCAATCAGATACAGGTTATACATATGCAGTCATGTAAAACAGTTCCATATTAGTCACTTTGTAGAAGAAAATTCAAATAAAAGAAAATGAATGAAAAAAGGTGAAAAATTGGCATGCTTAAGTCTGTATTCAAACAATATCAGTTCTTTCTCTGGAGGTAGATAGATAATACTTCATCACTGGTCCTTTGGGATTGTCTTTGATCATTGTATTGCTTAGAATAGCTTTCATTCACAGTTCTTCACTGAACAATATTGCTGATACTGCGTTTAACATTCTCCTGGTTCTGCTCACTTTGCATCAGTTCATGTAAGTCTTTCCAGGTTTTTCTGAAATTGTTCTCCCTGTCATTTCTTATAGCACAACAATATTCCATTACAACCAAATACCAGCACTTGTTTATCTATTCCTCAATTGATGGGCATCCCTTTGATTTCTAAGTCTTAGCCAACACAAAAAGAGCAGCTACAAATATTTTTGTACAGATGGTTCCTTTTCCTATTTTTTTTTATGTTTTTGAGATATAGACCTAGCAGTAGTGCTGCTGAATCGAAGGATATGTACAGTTTTATAGCCCTTTGGGCATAGTTCCAAGTTGCTCTCCAGAATGGTTGGATCAGTTCACCACTCCTTCAACAATGCATTAGTGTCCCAGTTGTCCCATATCCCTTTAAGCTACTTTTCTTTGGACTTTATAAGTACCTTTAAAGTACTTTGTAAGTACTTTTAACAGACTCCCCCAACAGACTTTGTTTCTAAAAATCAATCAAATCTGAGTGATATCAATTATCATTAACATGAGGGCTTGTGAGCTATGTTGTTGTGTTAGTCTTTCATTTTTGAGGAAGACCAATGACATCATAGGGAGTTGGATTTAAATGAGGCAAGTTGTACAAAGTTGTCAACCTCACTCACTTTTCCAGAGTCACCAAGGTCACATGGCAAGACAAAAGTCAAGATGACTGGTGATGGCCCAGGATGCAGAGGGTGACCTTGGAGTCTTTGATGTTTGACCAAGCTCTAAGTGCCTACTTTAGCTGCCTTAATGGCCATTGGAACAAATTGCTCTCTGCCAGGGAAGTCTTCCCATGTTTGAATAGACACTCCCTTAGGTCACCAATGGGTTTCAGGCCTGTTGGTTACCCTCAACTTGTCTGTTGAGATGATTTTACCAGAGTATGGACAAGGCACATACTGCAGCTTCTTGGAGCCACAGGTGAAAGTGAGGTATAGTACTACAAAAGACATATCCAAACCTAGCCAAGTGACCTTGGGCAAGTCACTTAACCCCAACTGCCCTATTCCGCTATCCAAAAAGGAAAAAAAAAAGACGTATCCAAACAAACTTCTCAGGCATATTCCCAGAAGCCAGAGGAAATATAGAAGCCAAGCTCTGGGGCAAGTAGAAGTAAGGCTAAGTTTCTCAGAGCATTACAGTCTTAATGCTCAAAATTATTGGAAGATATTTGTTTTACAAATACAGATGTATGACTTAATGAAGTCACATACAGCAAGATTAATTAGAAATGTACTTATTCATTCAGCATTTATTAAGCACTTGCTAAGTACAGATTACAATCAGCAAACATTTATTAAGCAGCTACTATGAACTAGGCACTGTGCCAGGTGCTGGGAGAGATACAAAGTTCATGAAATCCATGGTCCCTGACTCATGGAGTGTATAGTCTAGTAGGGTGATAATCCTGGACACAAAAATAAATAAGTATAATGTACAATATTGGATGATTTGTGTCTTAGAGAATTACAAAACAAATTGCCATGTGAAGTCACAGATCATCATGCACAAAAGTGAGAAGGATATTAATGTTGATATTAATTAAAGTCCAATAATGATGGTCTGAGTTAAGGTATTATCTCCTGTAACTACTGTAGTGACCTCCTTGTTGGCCTCTCTGGCTCAAGTCTGTAACTCATTCTCCAAACAGCTGCCAAAGTAATGTTCTAGAGCACAATTCTGACCATGTCACTGCTGCTCAATAAATCTGAGTGTCTTATTACTAAGATCAAATGCAAAATTCTGAGTCTGTAGCCCTCTATAACTTGGTTCTCCCCCTGCTCATCAGGAAATGATGGGACCAGTTATCATGATCTTAGTTTTTTTAATATAATGCTTCAAGTTAGTTTTTATACTCTGCTCTTTCATCCTCAGCAAGAGGCTTCTTAATTCTTCACTTTTTGCCATCAGAGTGTTAAGATCTACATATCTGAGATTGTTCGTCTTTCTTCTCCATACTGGCTTTTGATTCATCTAGCCTGGCATTTTGCACGGTGTATTCTGCATATAAGTGAAATAAATAGGGTAACAAAAATACAACCTTGTCACGCTCCTTTCCCAATCTTAAACCAACCAGTTGCTCCATGTTTGATTCCAACTATTGCTTCTTGGTCCACAGATAGGTTCCTCAAGTGACAAGTAAGATGATCTGGTACTTCCATCTCTTTGAGGATTTGCCACATTTTGTCATGATCCACATAGTCAAAGGTTTTAGTGTGGTCAATGAAGCAGAAATAGATATTTCTCTGGAACTCCCTTGTTTTCTCCATATTCTAGCAAATGTTGGCAGTTTGGTGTCTAGTTTTGCCACCTCTTCGAAAACCAGTCTACACTTCTGGTAGTTCTTGGTTCACATATTACTGAAGCCTAGCTTGCAGAATCTTAAATATGATCTTGCTGGTGGATGAAAAGAGCACAATTGTTCAGGAATTTGGACATTCTTTGGCATTGCCCTTCTTTAGGATTGAGACCTAAACTGATCTCTTCCAATATAGTGGCCACAGTTGAGTTTTCCAAGTTTGTTGACATATGGAGTATAGCATTTTAACAGTAACATCTTTTAAGATTTAAAATAGCTTAGCTGGAAGTGTGTGGTATGTAGTGGGAATTTTATAAATGCTATTTGGTTGAGTGATTGGTTGATTTGAACCCAGGTCTTTCGACTTCAAATACGACATATTATTCAGTGCATTTCCATCAGTGTTTCCAACTTTGATGATGGGGTAGTCAAATAACTTCCTTTGGTTTGATTTTGTCTGACCTTCAGGTTAAAGAGCAAATGAAAATTGATCATTCTTTAGGTAGAAAAATTCAATAGCAAATATGACAAATATGGATAAATTTTTATTTTCAATTTCAAATTCTCTCCCTCTCTCTAACCTTTCTCCCATCTCTTGTGAAAGTAAGAAATATGATACCCATTATTTAAATGAAGTCATGCAAAACATATTTCCATATTACTATGTAGGGGGGGAAAGAGCAAGAAAAACAAAAAAGAAAAAAGCTTTAATCTACACCGAGTCCATCTTTTCTCTATCTGGAGATGAATAGGATTTTTCATCATGAGTCTCTTGGAATTGTAATGGATCATGGTATAAATATAGATATTTTGATAAAATGTTTTTTCTCTCTAGTTAAGTACCAGTGGGGCTAACTTTTTTCAGAAAGACACCAAAGTTCTCTCATGAAACAAACTTCAAGCTTATTCCATTTTATCCAGAAGGACATTTCACAGACCTGAAGTCAGGAATGGCTGCTTTCAAATTTGGTCTCACATAGTGACTAGCTGTGTGACCCTAGGCAAATCACTTAACCTTTGTCTGCCTCAGTTGCCCCATCTATAAAATGGGAATAATAATAGCACCTACATCCCAGGATTGTTGTGATGATCAAGTGAAATTGTGAAAGCATCATATAAATGGTTGTTGCTTGTTGTGTAGTTGTTGTATTCTTCCACTAGGATTCAATTGTACAAAAATCTGAAATAATTTTTGTTGTTGGGAGAAAAGGTCTGAATGATGAAATCAGTGTTAACAAATAGTAAATCTCTGTCATAGCAAAAAGAAGCAGCCTTAATCTCTCTAAGAGTTAAGATGTGGCAATTGCATACTGATTATATCATTTTTTTTCAAGTCCAAAGAACTTTTCTACAGCCAGGAAACTGACCAAAGTTTCTCAACTTTGAAAGTCAGTTTCGAAATCTGAAATCATACATCAACGGCAAAAGTAAAAACAAAAACACAAAACCCCAAATATGTAGAATTGCATGAGAAAACAAACTTCTATTTCAAACAAACAAATAAATAAATGAGCAAACTTTGATGTGGGAAAATAAAGGCAGAAACCGGTTTCTCAGAGCTGCAAGAACTTTAAAAATTTTATGCTAGAGAACTCATTAACATTTCAAGGGATAGTTAAAAATAAGCAATGGCTTGTGGCTATGCCCACAACCAAGGAAAACTGAAGGGGCAGATATAAGCACATTCACATGTTAAGAACTTGTGCCCATCTCTTATTTTTCTCCCCCCATCCTTTCATGTCTTTCTCCATCTTTCTGGGTGGGTGTCTCTTTGGGTTTGTTTGTTTGTTTTTTAATATTTATACATTTTTAAATCTCTGTTTCTGTGTCCTTACCACATCTTGTAAGCCCCTCTTTCTCTGTATCACTTTATTTTTCTCTGTCTTCTTCTGTGTTTCTGCTTGTCACTACATCTTCCCACCTCTGTCCTTTGCTTAATGATTCATGATATAGAACTGGGGTGGACCCACTCTTATACTGCTATATTTAGGGCCAGTAATTCATATGGAGAAATAGTTGAGTCCAAAGTAGAAACTCCTCTTCAATCAATCAATGAATGATCATTTTAATAGTGCTTTCTATGGATCAGAAACAGTTTTAGGCTTGGGGGACAAAAATGAAATAATCCTTGAACTCTGGAAAATTACATTTTTTTTTGAGGGAGAAATATCTACACACACACACATGTAAAATATATAAATATAAAACATAAATACAAGATAATTTTCAGGGGGTGTGGTGGGAGGGGTGAGACATAAACTGGTTGTCCTTCATTCTTGAAGAAGACCAAAAATGACATCACTATGTCAAGGTACAGTGTGTCCAGTGTAACTGACCAGACCAACATGAGACCTGAAGGCTCTACTACAAGTCGGGCACAAATAGTCCATAGGAACATTTGGAGTGGAGATGTTTCTAAATTTGCATATCTCATGTTTCTTTTGAGCTACCACAATTCTGCTTTGCTCATAGAACACAGAGCCTTCTTTGATGTGGGCATGCTATGCTGGGTGGTCCTGTGCCAGTGTGTCCCATGTCTCATAATCAATTCCAAAGTTCTTCAGAGAGACCTTGAAAGTATGCTTGTATGAGACACTAGCATATAGGAAATGAAGAAATACCTCATAGAGGTAATAGTATTTGAAGTAAAATTTGAAGGAACAGGGATTCTGAGAGGCAGAATTGGGGAGGGCATGCATTCCAGGCATGTGGGAGACCTTAATGAAGGCAGAGAGTAGGATATGGAATGTTGCATGTGAGGTCAATTTAGATGAATCCTCCAATGCATGAAAGGTGATAATGTGTAATAAACTTGGAAATGTATCCAGGATGACATTAAATAGACATTAAATTGGGGATTCCTTAGTGCCTGTCATTAGTCTAGTTCTTCAGAAGCAGCAGACAACATTTGAGATTCTCAAGCTACTGTCCTGAATCTTCTTACGATGAACCAGTGAGGGAGAGAAAGTTCTTACGTACCTTGTCATTGATGGTCCATGTTGTCATCTTCTAGCCATCCAGGTGTTACAACAGCTCTTTTTATATAGTCTAATATAGATTAGTAGCTTGCTCAGCCAGTGGCCCTGATAGAAAGAGGCAAACAAAAGGGTCTGCTCTCCTTGCATTTTCATGTTTCTGGGACCCCACAATGACACAATTCTTGCATATGGTCCTAAACTGAAGTAAATTTTGTATTATTTGTTGCAATTTTAAAATAATGTTTCACTCCCCTCTTTTTATTTCTCTTAAAAGCACAAGGAAACAAAATAAAATTATTTATTTGCTTTTTACCCCTTATGTAGTATCATAACAGATAACATTAAGGAAACATATGACTGGAAAAAGAGTTGAGCAGGTCATGTATTGAGAAGGATGCTTTAGAGATAAATGGACGTAATGTTAACACTAGCCTTGGTGAGATGTTAGTAGAACTAGAGAAAGGACTCCATTGTGTTGAATGGACCCACCATGGGAATTCAACAGAAATTCACAAACAACAATCTTTCAGGAAGAGGGGGCATGAATGAGTTGTGATCTTCCCTCACTGACAATATGTCTTTATGAATGAAATCATGAAGCCATTGGTACATTTTCTTAATACCCCCTCAATCTTACCCTACTTCCACCACACAATTATTGCACTTGTTAGAAAAAACTGTTTAGTGTTAGGATGAAGATTCTTCCTTCAAAGCAAAGGGGATACCATATCTTCTTACAGTATTGCAATCTAAAATATTTTTCTACATAATTTTAAGAGTGAAGAAATAACTCCTTTAAACATTTATCTTTTAATAGGACTCAAAACCTATTTAAATAATCACACCTTATTAATAAAAATGGAGAAACCCAATATTTTAGATCATTTATTTTCAGACTTATATCCCAATTCCATCAAGATGTATTGATTTGAAATGACTTTTGACATGCAGGACTAAAGAGAGAGGATCATAGCATCATTGAGCTAACGGTTTCCATATAACCAATGGCTTCTGACTAAGTCTTAATAGATAACTTTAGGAAATTAAGAGGGAGAGGAGATGTGAAGTTTTAGTTTTTTGAGGAATGATTGTTGAAGAAAATCACTTCTAAAATGCAAACAGCAGGAATTCTAAAGAACAACTTTTAAGGTACTTGCATTATTAGTCAAAACACAAGAGTCTGAAGACTTCACTAACTGAGTTGGATAGACAAACAAAACTTCTGTTACCTTTCCAGGGTTAAAGAATACTGGGGAGATGCATCATACTACTAAGAAGTAGCTATTTCTTGGAGGGCCCAAACTAGATTAGATCTCTGCCTAGATTACATCTTTTGCAGATAAGATCTTAAATGGAAACGGAAGACTTCCTAAACCCTAAAATCTAGTGTCTTTTATTAAAAGTTATTGTTGGGGAAAATTCATTCTCAGTTAAGAGAGAAGCCAGCCTCTCTTTTGGTCAGTTTGAACCTAGAAACAATTAGTCCTGATGGTCTCCAAGATTATCAAAAGGAAAAATGAAATCAAAACATCCTAAGGGGTGATTGTTTCTTGGGGCTGAACAAAGGGAGAACCTTTGGAAGTCCAAATGGACTAGACACACCATAGCCAAAGGAAGCTCAGAAGGTGACCTCAAGAATCATTAGCAGCAACAAAGATGTGTGAAATTTGGCAGGTACAATCTAAAAGTAGTCCTACTTCTACAGCATGGTGTTGCTGTTCACCTCCTCCCTCCTTCTTACATCCCTCCCAAGCCCTGCCCTTGAGTTTTAGGGTAGAGACACATTTCAGAGTGATCCTAGGATGTAACTAACCTCATTGAACCCAACACAAGTAAATGAAGTGAGTTTTATTAGTCTTCGTGCAGTTATAAATCTTCCCTTGGAATGCTAGCCTTCTCTTTCCTCTCTTTCCTTCCCCACACCCCAACCTTTTCCAGTCTCTCCCTAGAGTCTGTGACCAACTCTGTGAGGTTAAAATGTGTTTATTTTCAAACTGAAACTGGGCACAGAAATTCAGAGGTGTGACTCCTTCTCTCCTTCCATTCTCTCTCCCCTGTTTCCTATCAACTACAGAATGTGGAAAGAAAATCTCTCTTCAAATAGCACCTCAAAAATCCCTATTTGATACTTCTCTTACTCTAAATTTCTTAAGCTTTAAAATGAAGACATTAGATTAAATAATTTCTTCAGTCCCTTTGATATCTACAATTAATCAGAAAAATGACTGTTTTGTTGAGTTTCTTATGTTGTTGTATCTTGTTGAGTTCTTGAAAATATCCTGCCTTGTTGAGTTTCAGATATTGCCTTCCTTAACTGTTGATCTTTGGATGAAATTATCTTGAACTAGGGACTCCTGGAAGTCTCCTGGAACACTATTGCCACTCTCAGTTGGGCTTTACTTTACTGCCTTCTCTTCTAAAATCTCCTTATAAATTGCGTTACTCTTTCTCTCCCTCACTGTCACAGTTGAAGAGAGAATCACAAACTAATAAAACACCTGAGATAAATTGACTTCAGGTATGAGCCTGTACCCAAGAGACCAGACACAATCTAAGACTTTTTTTTGAAAGGTAGAACTGTAAGATGATACTGATGGATGCTATTTATTATTATACTGTCCCATGATGCACTGATAAATGAAGCTGAGATCCCTACTGAGAAAGTTAGCATGTCCTCTGGGACACTAGCAGAATATAGTGCCGTTAAATTACATATAAAAGGTGTTCTCTGACAGGATATAGAATTGAGGACAACTATAGGAGAGCATGGTATAGTGGTCAGAGCACTAGATTTGGAGCCAGAAGACCTCAGTCCTAATTATTCCTCTGCATATTGTTGTTTATGGGACCTTAGACAAATCATTTTACCTCTGTGGGTCTCAGTTTCCTCATCTGTGATTGAGGGGGTTGGACTATATGTTTTGGAACCTTCCTTCCAGCTCAAAACCTTCACTAATGTGAGGCAATGTGACATAGCACATAGAGTGCTGGTCTTGAAGTTAGGAAAACCTGGGTTCCAATCCCAGCTTTGATATTTGTTAGCTGTGGGAACATGGACAAACCTCTGATCTTCAGTTTTCTCATCTGTAAAATAGGAATGATAATAATACAGATGGTCTCTACCTTTGAGGGTTGCTATGAAGCTCAAGTAAGGTGGTGAATATAAAATGCTTTGCAAACTTCCTGTTAGCAATTATTACAGATAATTCATATGAGATTCAGGTAGGTACATCAGTTCTGGGGACACATACAAAATATATTACTTTGAATAAGCCATTTAACCCTTCTGGGTTTTAGTTTCCTCATCTCTCAAATAAGTAGCTTAGATTAGATGACCCATAAGGTCCCTCCAGATTTAAGTCTCTAAGCCTAGATGACCTTCCCAAGGTTGTTCAGCTAATCAGTGGCAGAACTAATGTATGATCCCTGGTATTCTCACTGAAGATCTGGTGCTCTCTCCATGGCTCCACAGCTGTCCCACAGCTGTCACGGGGAGCTCAAGAGTGGTATTCACATGTGAGAGCAGATGGAACACTTCAGGGATTCAAAGAAATGCAGCTTTGAGCACTATGACATAACTACAGATGCCTTGGAAATCCCAGTAGCTAACAGATGAGATAGAGCAACTTTATTGCCAGTATCATTTTAAGTAAAGCCATTGAGCCAACCACAAGTTGGAAAGAAGGGGTTGCAAAAAGAAAGAGGCATTTTCATCTAGTGATGGCCAATGATCATTAAGGGCCAATTCCACATGTGCTCATTGCAGAAATGTCTGTAAAGGGCAAGAGTCCCAAAGTGCCCTTTAAACATGAGTCCTGCTTAAGAATCACTGTTAGGACCATCTCCCTCAAAAGTAAAGATGTGTGTGTGTGTGCATGTGTAAAAGCACGTAGACTTGTAAAGTCTGACACATGCATGCTTTTTAAAAAAGGTTTTTGTAACAGTGAATTGTTTTTAACTTAAATACAATTCAACATATTATTTAATAGGTGGTCACCACTGAATAAACTATTTTATGAAACCTTTCTTGACCCCTCTAACCAAATCATTCTTTTCCACTTGGGAATCTTCCACATCATTTGGGGTACCTCTTTGCTGGTATTATGTTCTGCCTTGTACTATGGTTGTTTGTGTCCTTGGTTCAGGTAGCTTTCTTTAACCCTTCCCCATTCCTCTACCTCTCATATAAGTCCTGATGGATGCTTCATTGAGACAGAGACGAACTAAGGCTGTCAAAGCTTTTGCCAGCAGAATGGAAATTCTGACAAGTTTCAACCAAGCTGAAAAAGCTTCAAGATCAGGGTCGTTATAGACTATCCAGTCAATCAGCATTTATTAAGTATCTAATAGGTCTCAGACGCTGTGTTAAATGCTGCAGACATGCAAAATAGCAAAAACATGGTCTCAGACGTTAAGAAGCTCCCATTCTAATGGCAGAAACCACATGTAAATGAAGATATACAGAAAAAATTAGAGGTAATCTCAGAAAGGAGGCATATATAGCAGTGTGTGTGAGTGTGAGTGTGTGTGTGTGTGTGTGTGTGTGTGTGTGTGTGTGTGTGTGTGTTTGCAGGTGCATGTTGGTTGGAGAGAGGGAACGTGTCTCTTACCCAGTTATGAGTCTAGTTAAATGTGAACAGTCTTACCACCAGGTTAGCCGAAAAGAAATGATTTTTTTTCAGCCACGGCAATGTTTATACTGGGTAAGATCTGGGTAAGAGGAAGGAGCCCCCACAGTGATGCTGATGTATTATAATTTGTATTCCCCTCTCCCCTTAGGTTGAAAATTCCTTGAGTCAATCACATTTCTGTCACATGCAGCACCTATGAAATGACTAAATCTACTTTGAAAGCAACAGAAACGTACTAAATTGCTCCCCTATAACAACTGGGAGAAACAGACTTTCATTAACTTGCTTTCAGAGGAAGAAACAGAGACTCAGAGAGCTTCCTAGGAGTGTTTAATAAATATTTCTTGACTAAGGATATCATGATAACAAAATCCTTCCCCCAAGTGAACCACATGATCTTCTTGCTCTTTACTCTTTAACTCAAATCTCTAAAGAACCAGGTAACTAAGGGTCCCAATTTGGATGAGCTTTTATGAATTTTATAGATTTAGGCCTGGAAAAGGCAATCCAGTTCAGTAATGCATAAAACACTTTGCCAACCTGACAGCATGATTTAATCCAGAGATCAAAACAAGTATGGCATTCCAGTAATACTTTTTTTTTTTGCTTTTTGGAGGGCAATTGGGGTTAAGTGACTTGCCCAAGGTCACAAGACTAGTAAGTGTTAAGTGTCTGAGGCCAGATTTGAACTCAGGTTCTCCTAACTCCAAGGCCCGTGCTCTATTCATTGTGCCACCTAGCCACCCCTTTCCAGTAATTCTCTTGAAGAGGAACTATCCATGTGGGGGTGAGAGGAAAGAAATCTTTGGCCTAAGCCCAAACTCCCTCCCCCCTTGCCTTTGGGCAAAGAGGCCTTTGTTAGCTCCAAAGAGCAATGTACTACATGCTGGGGATACAAAGAAAGACAAAAACCAAACAGTCCCTGCTCTTGAGAAGCTTACGCTCTACTGGAAGATACCTGGACTGTAGAAAGGGTTCTGGATTTTAATTCAGAGGATGCTTTGGCCTCTCAGTTGTTTTCCTTCCTACCATTATGGTGCTGTCATTGCCTGTTCACCGTAGAATTGTTATAATAATAGAGTTCATTTGTGCACTCAGAGCAGCCCTTTACCCAAACCATGTTTTTTATCCTCAGTATTTCCCTATAATCATCTTGTGTACACTAGGTTTTTCTTGATAACTGCTTGAGCAAGTTAGACTATTCCTAGGGCAACTTGTAATGTACCCTGTGAGGATCTAGAAAAGGATTCAAATAGAAATATGACTGATTTCATCTTCTCAGAAAGCCCTCAGGGTAGGGAATTGGGGCTGGCTGTCTTTCCAAAATATAAATACCTGAAGACCTTCCTGGAAATGATAGATAAGGCAACAAACTCCCACCTTGTTATTCAAGTGCTGAGACCTGTAGGCTCCTAACTAGGCACTCATCCTGTGCCCCCTTGATCTTATGGACACTCTCACCTTGAGCACAAACTACATCAGAGAAAGCCGTGCTCATCTCTGATTCACAGACAGAAAGTACATATGGCAAAAGATATTGGACTCACAGAGGGTTCAAGGTTATTAAGCTAAGGAGAATGGAAGCAAACCAGTAAGCAATGCTGTTGTCCCTGAGTTGGCGTAGACTTTTGGCCAATACTACCCTACTGAGTCACGGTTTCATGTTACAGAGAAACATTCTCAGAGGAGATAGTCCTATCTAACCACGATTTTGGCTTCACTTGCCTTTGGGAGTTTTCAAGTGGAACTTGGTTGTCCACTCACTGGAGAACGTGTAAAAAAATATTTCTGATCAGGCATAGATTGGGCTAGATGATCACTGAAATCCCTTTCTAACTCTGTGATTGCACGAGTGACCAGAACTAATGCAGCTGCAACTGATTCAAAGTTCCTTTTAAAGCTTCCCTTTGACGGTCCAGATGCCATTCAATTCAATATTTGGTAAACACCTACTCTGTATGAGAATCAATATGGCCACTGTGGATAGTGGGATAGTCTTGGATTTGGGAAAATGTCAGTTCAAGTCTTGTCTCTTCCTGATACCGTATGTGACCTGTGGCAACTCCCTTAGATTTTTGGTGTTTCAAGCATCTTTGTAATAATTTAAGTTATAGATGAGTTGCTATTCTGCATTGTTAGAGAGGATTCTCTAGGGGTAGCTAGGTGGTGCTGTTGATGAACCACTGGATATGGAGTTAGGAAGTCCTGAGTTCAGATTTGACCTTAGGCACTAACTAGTGGTGGGGAAGTCACTTAACTTTTGTTTTGCTTCAGTTTCCTCATCTGTATAATAATGGAGATGATAATGGTACAGACTTCCCTGGGTTGTTGTGAGAATAAAATGAGATAATTGTGAAGAATTTTTTAAACTTTAAAGTGCTATGTAAATGCTAGCATTAATCTATTCTATGAAATCACAGGCCTAGATTTTTTAAAAAAATGTATATAGAACTTTGAATGGAAACAGAGATCCACAAAGATCAAAAAAGAAATAGACCTTGCCTTCAAGGAGTTTTTACTCAATAGGGTACTGTAACATTTTACCATAAATTCTTTCATCTACACATCTAATCACTTAGCTTGGTTGGTTGGTCTCTTAGTACAGTGACTGTCATATAGTAGTCACTTAATAAATGTTTAAGGATTAAAGACTCATGATGGAAAATACTATCAGCCTACAGAGAAAGAATCATGGAGTCTGAGTGCAGCTCAAAGCAGACTATTTGCTCTATTTTTTTCTTTCTCACAATTTTTCCCTTTTGTTCTGATTCTCCTTTTACAACATGACTAATGTGGAAATATATTTAATATGATTGTACAGGTATAGTCTGTATCAGATTGCAAGCTGTCTCGTGGAGAGGGGAGGGAAAAGGAAAAATTTGGAATTTAAAACCTTATAAAAGTAAATGTTGAAAACCAAAAATAAGTAAATAATTCTAAAAAAAATGTTTATGGATTAATTGATATGACATAGGATAAGGTATGATTATGGGGGGGGAGAGAGAGAGAGAGAGAGAGAGAGAGAGAGAGACCTAGATAAAGTCTCTAAGAAAATTTGAGGAAGGAGAAATTTCTTTTCGTTGGGGAGACCAGAAAATGCTACTACCTAAGGAGGTACCTTCATAAAGGAGGTACTTCCTTAAAAGGAAAAAAAGATTTAAAGAGAGATAAAGAAGCCAACTGGCATGATTGCATGGAAGTGGGAGACAACTTGGCAAGATAACTGAAAATCGGATTGCCTGAAAGTTAAGATTGTATAGAAGGTAGTGAGATAGGTATGTGGTTGGCGGCCAAACTGCCATGGGCCAGACCAAAGAGAATTTGTTTTGTTACAACAAAATAATGGCTGAGACTCATGGATCAGATTTCAACATTCTAACTAGAACTTTGAGACTGCTTAGTTCTACATTAATTTCCAACAACTAAATATTCCCCTTCTCTGTCTTTCCGGTTTTCAGATAAGGAAGCCAAGATGGCCCAGGTAGGTGAAGTAATTAGTACAAAATCACACTTTTTTCTTTGAAATAACTCTTATATAATCTTTGTATTCTCAGAGTAGTTTAAAAATAGTGAACCATGAAAGAATGCCTGCTGAAAATTGTAGTAAAAGTTCTAGCAATAATATTATATTGGATATTAATATAATTCAATTATATTAAATTGCCAATACTATGTTATTGTCAATAGGGGCCCAACTCATTGAAGCAAGTGCAATATTTTCTGCTTGATGGAAGGTCACATAGAGACTTCGTGAGCCTCCTTCTGGGTACCTGCAATGGAAGGTTCCTCACATTAGATTATTATCTTTTTGGATTGTAATAAAAAACCTTCTAGTTGGATGAAGAGTCAAAACTGAATGTGCACAAAAAAGGAATGAGCAGACTAAAATTTTTCTTCTTCTCCTCCACCTCCTCTTCTTCTTCCTCCTTCTTCTCTTTCTTTTTTAACTCTTTCTCTCTTAACTCACTCTCTCCTCCCTCCCTTCTCTCTCTCTCTGTCTCTCTCTCTCTTTCTCTTAACTTACTCTCTCCTCCCTCCCTCTTTCTCTCTCTCTCTCTCTCTCTACTTTAATCTGCTCACCTAAGTCAACATGTAGTCATGAAAGCATGGTGCCTATGTTTCTTCTGTCCCTATTGTAGCCATTCTTTCTGGATCTTTCGTGAGTGAATATTGGAGACAGAATGGATTAGTTTAAGACTCTGTAGACTTCTAAAGGTGGAAGAACCACTGAACTTTTTTTTAAAAAAATGCTTAGGAGATAGGTTCAAACTGAACTCTCTGACTTCCTTTAAATCTCAAGTAAAATCCTATCTCTTAATCAAAGCCTTCTCTGACTTCTCTTAATTCTAGTGCCGTCTCTCTGTTACTTATTTCCTACTTATCCTGTATATAGCTTGTTTTATATGTATTCATTTGCATGTTCTCTCCTCCATTAGATTGTACGCTCTTTGAGAGCAGAAACTGTCTTTTGCCTCTTTGTGTTTACTTGCTTGGCACAGTGCCTCCATCTTATAGATAATGAATGTTTATTATTTTATTGACTGATTTATAATGATGCTATTCTCTCATAGGTATGAGTAACAATGGTTACAACTATTAAATGATTTAGCAAATGTCAGATTTCTTAGTTCCAAACTACTATTGTGCACTCTGCCCCTCTTGCAACACACGAATTTTACTTGGATTTTTGCAATAACTGACTTGTTCTGATCACATATTATGACAATTTAGCAGTCAATATGTATCTTATACTTTTTGCAGACATTTAGAATACTGAAAAAATCGGCAGTCTAGCAACTGGAATCCATAAGTAGAGTCTCTGTAGACAGACACAGCAGCTGAAGAAATCAGCCCTGAGGAGCTACGTTCTTGATCCAACATCTGAGTTACCATATCCTGCAAGCAAAGGTGCAACCCGTCCATTGGGTATGATGGACCCAGAAAGTAAACTAGGTTGGAGTGTGGGGTTGTTTTGCAGTACACACTTTAAGTCTGAGCCTGCTCTCAGGGAAACCAAATAAGGACAGAGAAGAAAGAGTATGCCCCAGTTGGGTTAAGGGGTGAGCGGGAAGGTTGATTTTTGTGGCTTTGTCTTTACTCTACTTCCTAAATAAATATCTACGTAGAAGCTAATTGATGTTAACTCCCTATTAAGGAGATATTGATGGGTCAGAAGATATTGAAGAGATAGCAACTGGTGAGTGATATAATACTTGAGGAATATTCTAGACAGGGGCTTATGAGTAATAGAATGTGAATATTAGAGAAAAACAACCCCTTAGTGTTACTTTTAGTACCATGGGGTAGGGAGAAGTAACTAAGATCTGAGATCCTGATATGCCAGTGGGTGTGTAGGATGACAGAGCAAGTTTAGAGCCTGTGTATACTAAAATTAAAATGAATAATTATTATCCCTTAAATTTTTTTCCTGCAGAGGCTGGTTACAAGGGACTGTGTCTCAGTTCAAGTTGATAATAGAATTATTTCTTATTATCATTACCAAAAGGAAATCTTTTAAGTATACTGGTTTTAAGAGAAGATGATGATGATCCTCATCAATATTTCTCTGTTCATGGCTTATAATGTCAACCTTATACATGAGGGAACTCTCTTGTAATTACTGGGCATATCCACGTCTCAAGACTTGAAATATGGAATAGGAAGATTATTCACAAATCAAATAAATGCTTGTTTAGTCAAGGAATGAAACTACCAATTTCTTTACTGCTATAGGAAGTAAATAACCACTTGATTAATGTTAGTTCTGGGGATGGGAAGAATTTTAAAAAAAGAATGAAAGAAAGAAGGACAAGAAAGGAAAACAGGAAAAAAAAAGAGGAAAGGTGGTACAAAGTAGTAAAACATAGCAACCCAGGCACATAATATTTTGCAAAGCTGTATAAGCTCAACCACAAGCACTCACACAATTCCACACAGATTTGTGGCATTTGATGCTTATTAAATAAGAGCAACATTATGACCTCATGGTGGTGAACAATAAAAGGCTGATAGGCAGTAAGAAATGCAGCACCTGGTTAAATACCAACAATCTTGAAAAAACACTTTGAGAATCAAAAAAAGCTAATGTTGGCTGTCTGAGGGTAAATGGGAGGAGTTGATTCAGACTGTAGGCAGAGTGAAAACATATAAAACTGCAACAGATGCAATTACATTATCTTTTCATGAGCACACAATTAGGAAGGGGGTTCAACGCTGCAAAAGAAAAATAAAATGAAGTAATAAAAAATATTTTAATAATGAGGGCAAGGGGCAAAGAGGAGAAAGACTGGATTCATTTTTAAAGAGGTAGCTCTGCATTCTTTCTTCTGGGGCCTAAAAGTATTTTCATTAGATTTTTGGTCAATAAAAATTAATTGGCACCAGGGTCTGGGATCTGTATACACTATACTCCTTTCCTCTTTCATTTCCTCTTTCTAAAAATGCAGTTCCTCTAATAAGCTAACAAGAAGAAATAATTTCTACTTTTTAGTTACTTCCTTGAAGAGGTGGGCAGTCCATATTCCTTGGCCCAGATGTGAAATGATCCAGGTGAATTCAAGCAGGAATTTCTTTTGCTGTTTGAAGCAATGATTATATGTCAAGGTCTGCCCCTAGCTTTCTCTACTTCTTTGAAATCTCTAGTTCCAACTGGGTTCATTTGCTTCCCTACTCTAAGCTTTGGGACATGAATTTCTTCCACCTTGAAATCATTCTTCCCCTACCAGGAAAAGTATAAGAAACTAACATAAACAAAGTGTAATCAGCTAATTTGATTTAGGCCCAATGAATAGAGGGGAAGGATCCAGATCACAAGAAAGAGTCTCATTGCAATCTGCCTTGGTCAGACACTTGAAGTGTTGTGTCTAGTTCTGGGGTTCACATTTTAAGGGGGTCATTGGTAAACTGAGACATGATCAGAGGCTTACCAGAGAAACAAAAGGCCTTAACACTAAGTGATGAGGATTGGCAGAAGGAAATGGAGATGTTGTACCTACAAGCAACTAAAACATGATCAGGCAATACTAAGGGCCTTCATCTTCACATCACAATATTTTAACTGGAAATTTGGAGATATTTGGTCCAATATTCACTTATAGTAATGTTGTTGCTGTTTAGTTGTTTCACTTGTGTCTGACTCTTCATGACCCTATTTGGGGTTTTCTTGGCCAAGATACTAGACTGGTTTACCATTTCCTTTTCTGGATCATTTTACAGATGAGGAAACGGAGGCGAATGGGGTTAAATGACTTGCCCAGGGTCACACAGCTAGTAAGTATCTAAGGCTGGATTTGAACTCAGGTCTTCCTGACTCCAGCCTGGCACTCTATCCACTATGTCATTTAGCTGCCTATATCTTTGGTTATCTTTTTTGTCTCCTTATTCTCCCTCTCCCCAATTAGTTGTCAAATCTTTCCATTTCCACCTTCATAATATTTTTTTGCTTCTGACCCCATCTTTCCACTTACTCAGATACCGCCTTAGTTCAGGCCTTCGTTAACTCTCCTTAGATTAGTGCAATAGCCTCCTAATTTGTCATTCAGTGTCAAGTCTTTCATTGCTCCCATATGTCCTATGCGCTGCTGCCAAGTAATTTTTCTTAAGGGGAATAAGCCTTTACATAGCCCCTACTATGTGCCAGGCATCACTTAAGTGCTTTACAAACATCATCTTATTCGATCCTTACAACAACCCTAAGATATGTATTGTTATTTTTCCCCATTCTGTAGCTGCCAGAACTAAGGCAAGCAGAAGTTAAGTGACTTGCTTAATGTCACACAGCTAGTAAGTGTCAGAGGCTAGATTTGAACTCAGGTTTTCTTGGCTCTGGTTCCAGCATTCTATCATTTAACTCCCTCATTCTACCAACTCCTGTGGCTTCCTATTGCCTCTTCTACATAACCTTGGGCCTCAGTTTTCCCATCTGTAAAATGAAGGAGTTAAACTAGATGAGTGAGTCCGGTAATAACACCTCTTTCTGCCATAACAGACAAACTCTGAAACACAAGTCTGGTAGGTTGTTTGCAGTGGTTGTGTCCAGCACAAGGGATAGACTAGGGGTGCTTAGGATGAATGAGAATTTTTACTATTTATGCTATCAGGAGTTATTTCATATAGTTTTTTTTTTTACCTTGTATAGTATTTCTTCTTAATCTTATTGATGAAACCTTAATCACTACAGATTTTTACCTTTTCTTCTTTTGAGATTATTTGGTTTGGGGAGCAATGCAAAAAATTATTCTGCTATATTGTCAGTTACATAACCCAATCCTTTATTTATTTGAAATGGGGACATTATATTTTATCCCTGTCTTGCTTAGCTTATCAGTACGACAGGTCTCAAGCAAGTGAGTACCAATAAATCATTGGACTGGATTGATGAAGCGGCTTTCTGTTATTTGTAGGGCAGGAACTACTTGAATTATAATTTTGTTCCCTTTGATAGGAGTTCTCTATTGCCTTTGAGATCTGCCAGGATTTGGAATATAGAAAGTATAATCCAACCCTCAGGAAAGCTGGAAAGGAGGCATAGAAACTCTGGCAAGAAAGATGATAATTGCCTATGATTTGACTACACCAGAAGTACCAAGCAGGGCTTCAAGATGTGCAAGTCAGAATTCTCTTTTCTTGCTCTCATGGCTCCTTCCCTGATAGATAGAACAGCAGGCTGAAGCTTCACTTTCATTGGCTTTTCCTTGGTGGCCACAATTGCTCTATGGTACTTATTGACCGGTAATCCATTTTCATTTTCTTTGTAGGAATACTTATCTGTCCATGGCTTTATCATTGAAGTTTTTTTCAATTTTAAAGTTGGTTTTGATAGACTTCATTTGCAGGATGCAAGAAATTTCCCTGAGAATTTGCTTTTCAATGCTTTCCAGTCTTCATTAAATCTCTCAAACAAATTTTTTTTCTATCCAATGGAGTTTCACCTGCTAAACATCCTGTTGTCTATTGCTGAAAAGATAACAAATTACTGTAGAGATTAGTTATACCCCAAAATCCTTTCCCAGGGAAGTAGAGGCAAGCATCATACCTTGCATACTATGTACTTGATCTTTATTGAGCTGAATTAAATGTGGTGGCAAATGTGGGTATACATAGTGACCTTTAACATTCAATCACTATCACTCATCAACCTCTTTTCTGAAGTTGGTGCCATCCACTTATAATACTTTCTCCCTATCTTTGTCTCAGTCATCAGCTCCAAGATATTCTCTCACATCATCTCCAGTGACTCCAACCTTGACTTACCGTCTTTCTCTATCTCTTCCTAGTCCCTTTGCTCTCAGAAACCTCAATCTACACAGTGATGACTTTTTTGTACTTAACAGTAATTTTTTCCAACTACATGTTAAGATAATATTCGACATTCATTTTTTGTAAGATTTTAAGTTCCAAATTTTTTCCTCCCTCTTTCTTTCCCCTCTCCCCAAGACAACAAACAATCTGATACAGGTTATACACGTACAATCATGTTAGTCATATTTCCAACATTAGTCATGTTGTGAAAGAAGAATCAGAACAAAAGGGAAAAACCACAAGAAAAAAAACACTGAAAATTAAAAAAAAGGAAAATAGTATGCTTTGATCTGCATTCAAATTCCATAGTTCTTTCTCTGGATGTGGATTGCATTTTCCATCACAAGCCTTTTGGAATTGTCTTGGGTCTTTGTATTGCTGAGAAGAGCTAAGTCTATCATAGTTGATCATTGCACAATGTTGTTGTTACTATGTACAGTGTTCTGGTTCTGCTTACTTCTCTCTGTATCAGTTCATGTAAATCTTTCTAGGTTTTTCTGAAATCTGTCTGCTCATCATTTCTTTTGGAACAATAGTATTCTATTACATATGTATACCACAACTTGTTGAGCCATTCTCCCCAACTGATGGAAATCCACTCAATTTCTAATTCTTTGCCACCGCGAAAAGAGCTGGTATAAATATTTTTGTACATGTGGGTCCTTTTCCCTTTTTATGATCTCTTTGGGATACAGACCTAATAGTGGGTATAAATAGCTGGATCAAAGGGTATGCACAGTTTTATAGCTCTTTGGGCATAGTTTCTTCCCACCTGCAACAGTGCCCTGTGTATCAGACCTCCAGAAATGATACCCCTTCAACTGGGGAAATTGATTTATTCAGCTTTAGGACTATTCTTTGAATCTGAGTTGTTTTGATTTTTGAGGAGGTACAAACATATCTATGCCACTCGATGTAGTTGGCTTCAAACCATTCTTTACATCTCATTCAGTTATCCATCAGGAGACCTAGGGCCTACCTGAGCATCTTGCCTTCTGCCCAACTGCCACACGTACCCTAGATTTCCTCCTTACACCCCCACCTCTTGTTGTAGGAACAGTAATCAAGTCGATATTACCATTGCTTCTGAAAAATGGTGTAACTATCAACTGCCCTTTGGCTGCAACGACAGTCCTTATGACTCTGCAGACCAAAACTTCCTTTCCTGGCCACGTATCTCCTATATCTGTTGTCTCCTCTATTGGAATGTAGGCTCCTGGAAGGCTGAAAAGTTTCACTTTTGTATTTGTATCTCTAGCACCTAAAACAGTATCTGGCACTTAATAGGCATTTAGTAGACAATGATGCGGCACAAAGTATAGAGAGATGAACCTGGAGTTACGAAGACCAACTGTGTGACTCTAGGTAAGTCATTTGATTGCTATCTGCCCCAATTTCCTCAACTGTAAAATGGGAGTAATAATTAACTGATGCCTCACAGGGCTGTTATGAGGATAAAATGAGGCCATATTTGTAAAGCCCTTGGCAGAGTGCCTAGAACATAATAGACATTTAGGAAATATCTGTTCTCTTTCCTTCCCCCCTAATAAATACTTTCTAATTTCTTCTTTCACTCATTCATTCCAACTTTGAGGTCTATACCTTTATGTTTATTTAATACATTTATGTGATGTACCATCTTATTTTAACATATTAATTAATATATTTAGTAATGTGAATTAATAATTAATTGGGTTTCATTAATATAAAATATTAATGTATTTATTAATTTCAATAAATTTTTTGTTGATTTAATTTTCCATTTATGTTAATATCAATTATTAATTTAATCATATACTAAATATGTTATTTATCTTTATTAAGCATCGAGGATTTATGAAGAACTATGGTAGGCTGTGGAATGCAAAATCAAAAATAAACTCCTCCCTTCCTTTAAGAAGTTTACATTCTTCTGAGGCTAGGGAGGATACAATATGTACACAAATGAGTAAACACAAGATAATTTGAGAAGAAAGACCACTTAGAATTGTAGAGGAAAAGGAACACTTTCTAAGGAGGCATTATCTGAACCTGGTCTGGAAAGAAGATAAGAAAAGATGGATTTGGGAAGGGACTGTGTTCTAGGCAAGGAGGACTGTTGGAGTAAATGAACAGAGGGAGGAGATAGAATACTGAATTTTAGGGACAGCTAGTGTTCTTGTAGCTGAAACATATAGTAAGAAATGATTTTCCTCCTTTTTAAGGCTAATTGCCTCACCTTTATTATCAATCATATCCCATTTCCGCCATCTTCTTCCAGGACCTTGATTGATCATCCCAAAGTTCTACCACATTGTCAATTTCTTCTTTGTTGGCTTCTTCTCCTTAGAATAAAAGTATGCTTAACTGTGACCTTTCTGATAGATAACAACATTTTCTTGACCTCATCACTCCCAGAAATTACTGTGGTCCTTGGCTTATTATTATCAATGAAGATGAAGCTCATCATGATAAATTGCTCATCAACTGTGACTTCCATCTCATCCAACAGATTGCCCAGGAAATTTGTGTCCATTCGAAATAAATAGTAGGGGTAGGGGCCTCCTGTTGCCCAAATTGCCACAGGACCAAGCTGGCAGAATCTTCAGAAAACTGGGCAGGTCAAAATTCCAGGGGGAGAGGGAGAGGCCATGGTGGAAGATGGAGGCAATTATGTTCCAGTCTTCCTCTTTCCATAGCTTCTACTGCACTGGAAGATGTATTAAAAAGAATGGCACTTTAGCTTGAAAATGACCTTTTCCCCAAAAAAAGACTTTTCTATCCCCCAAAAAGTTGCAGTTTGTGAGTTATTATGAAGTGTTACAGTTTTCTGCATCCTTGCTATTTCTCAAGGAAGAAACTCCAGATAGGCAAACTTGAAATTAGCATTATGCTCAAATTTTTCCCTACTTTATCAGTAATGTTGGAATAAATTTGTGTTTTCATAACCAAGGTTATAGTACAATTGAGTTATAGCTGATTATGCAAGTATTGGCTCCTCTTTCTCATTTTCATTTTCTCAAACTGTTGCAATCTAGCTCCTATTCCCATTTCTACTTTGAAATTGCTCTTTCAAGGTCACCAGTGACCTCCTAACTGCCGTGTCTATTGCCTTTTATAAGTCTCAATTTTCCTTGACCTTTTTGCACCTTTTAAGATCACGACCTCCTTAGACATTTATGACATCCCATTGTCCTCTGTTTTCTGTTTCAGAATGTTCCTTCTTTGCCTTCTTTGTCCCATTATTGCTAAGCCCTCTTTTATTCTCTATGTGCTTATTCTATCTTGACTACCTCATCTAATTCCAAGGTTTAAACTACCATTTTTATATGGATGATTCTCCAGTCTCTCTCTTTAGCCTTTCCAATGGCTTCAAGGCTTGCATTTCAATTGTTTTTTTATTTCTTTTAATTTTTAGTTTTCAATATTCATTTCCACAAGATTTTGAGTTATACTTTTTTTCTCCCCATCTTTCCCCTACTCCCACCCCAAAATAGCCAGCCTACTGAATACCCTTTCCCCCAATCTCTTCTCTCTTGTATCCTTCCCCTTCATCCCCCTAACTTTCTAATAGGGCAAGATGGGTTTCTATACCCCAGTACCTGTATATTTTATTTCCCAGTTGCATGTAAAAAGCAAATTTTTAAACATTTGTTTTTAAAACTTTGGGTTGCAGATGTTTTTTCCCTTCTTCCCTCCTCACCCACTGGGAAGATAAGCACTTCAATATAGATTGTACATGTGTAGTTACCCAAATCATTTCCATATTAATTATATTGTGAAAGACTAACTATATTTCCCTCCATCCTATCCCGCTCCCCATGTATTCTATTTTCTCTTTTGACCCTATCCCTTTTCAAAAATGTTTGCTTCTAACTACCCTCAGCCCCAATCTGCCCTCCCTTCTATCCTCCCACCTCTTATCCCCTACCCCCTATTTTCCTGTAGGGTAAGATACCCAATTGAGTGTGTGTTATTCCCTCCTTAGGCCAAATTCAGTGAAAATCAGGTTGTCCCATTCCCTTTTCACCTTCCTGCACTCCCCCTGCATTGTAACAATTTTCTCTTGCCTCTTTTATATGAGATAATTTACCCTAATCTATTGTTCCTTTTCTCCTTCTCCCAATAAATTCCTCTCTTACCTCTTAATTTTATTTTTTAGATATCATCTCTTCATATTCAACTCATCCTGTGCCCTCTGTCTATGTATATACGTGAACATACAAATACCCACATTCACATGTATAGTTATATACATATACATCCTCCTACACATACATATATATGGAGGTATACATATATATTTCCTTCAGCTGTCCTCATACTGAGAAAAGTCTCATGAGTTACAATTGTCATTTTTCCATGTAGGAATGTAAATAGTTCCACTTTAATAAGTTCCTTATGATTTCTTTCTACTGTTTTCCTTCTCATGCTTCTCTTGCTTCTTGTATTTAAAAGTCAAATTTTCTGTTCAGCTCTTGTTTTTTTTCCTCAAAAATGCTTGAAAGTCCTCCACTTCATTGAATGTTCATATTTTCTCCTGAAGTATTATACTCAGTTTTACTGGGTAGGTGATTCTTCATTTTAATCCTAGCTCCTTTGACCTCTGGAATATGATAATCCAAGTCCTTCAATCCTTTAATGTAGAAGCTGCTATATCTTGTGTCATCCTGATTGTGTTTCTACAATACTAAAATTGTTTCTTCCTGACTGCTTGTAATATTTTCTCTTTGGCCTGGGAACTCTGGAATTTGGCTATAATATTCCTAGGAGTTTTCTTTTGGGGATGTTTTTTAAGAAACAATCAGTGAATTCTTTCAATTTCTATTTTGCCCCCTGGTTCTAGAATGTCAGGGCAATTCTCCTTGAAAATTTCTGGAAGGAGGATTTCTAGGCTTTTTTTCTTATCATGGCTTTCAGGTAGTCCAGTAATTTTTAAATTATCTCTCCTGGATCTATTTTCCAGGTCAGTGGTTTTTCCAATGAGATATTTCACATTGCCTTCTATGTTTTCATTTGTTTGGATCTGTTTTATAGTATCTTGATTTCTCATAAAGTCATTAGCTTCCATTTGCTCCAATTTAATTTTGAAGGAATTATTATCTTCAGTGAGTTTTTGAGATTCCTTTTTCCATCTGGCCACTTCAGCTTTTTAAGGCATTCTCCTCATTGGCTTTTTAGGCCTCTTTTGTCATTTGAGTTAGTCTATTTTTAATGTGTTATTTTCTTCAGTATTTTTGGGGGTCTCCTTTAGCAGGCTATTGACTCACTTTTCATGATTTTTTTTTGCATAATTCTCATTTCTCTTCCCAATTTTTCCTCCACTTCTCTTACTTGATTTTCAAAACCCTTCTTGAGCTCTTCCATGGCCTGCGATCAGTTCATATTTTTCTTGGAGGCTGTTGATGCAGGAGTTCTGACTTCAATGTCTTCCTTCCACTCCATGCCTTGATCCTTTTTGTCTCCCAAAAAGGGTTCTATCATTCTTCCTGTGCTTGCTCATATTGGCAGCCAATTACTTGACTTTTGAGCTCTTTGCCACGGTAGAACTCTGCTTCCAGAATGGAGAGAGCTATGTCCCAAATTGCTAGGATTTTTGCAGCTGCCATTACATTAATATGCCATAATTTGTTCAGGAATTTTAAAATCAATGACATCTTCTTTATTTCCACATAAAAAGTATGGTTCAACAAATTTTTTGTTATTTGGAACTTTTCCCTTTGACTTTATGCAAGCAACCTCAGTGTTGTTTTTATTTATGCTTGTCTCATAATAAGTGATTTGAAGCATTCTTTCATGTGGTTGTGGAGAGCTTTTTTGAAAACTACCCATTCATTTCTTCTGTGTTCATTCCCAATCTTTCCAAAGGGATAGGCCTTTCAAAATGGGGATTGGGAGGGAAGTGGTAGGAAGTATCAAATGAAAATAGGTAAAGAAAAGTAACTTGTCAAACACTTGTAACCAGGCTTTACAAAATCTAAGATGTTAGGGAATAAAAACTCAAATTTATAGAGAGCTTTTTGTTATTTGTATAGTGGATAAATGGTGGGACTTAGAATTAGGAAGAATAGGCTTTGAATCCTACCTCTGAAATTAGTTCTGTTCCCCATAGTAAGTCATTGAATGTTTTTTGAGTCTCTGTTTCTTCATCACTGAAGATGCACAATGCCAATAGCAAGCAGGATGATAGGGACAATATGTATCTCAGCCTCGTTTTGATTTCTTTCTCTAGATCTCCCTATTTTGAGAGTTTTTCATCTTGTACAGTTTGGAAATTTTGAGTATTTGGTATTGCAATGACCATGATAAACATTAATCAAATTTTTGTGGATCATACTAGGTCTGGGTAATTATGCGCAGCAATTTTATCTGCAATAATACTCCAGTTGAAGTACCTTGAAATGTGTATTTTTAGTATGGTGATCATTGTACATTAAATTTTAAAAAGTAGCAAATTTCTGCTATAGTGCTCTGACCACCTGTGAGAGGACCAGAGTTTCCATTTCCCTGCAATAGGGATGAGTTTTCCCTAAAAGTTGGTCCCTGGGCTTTGATTTTGACTTTGCCTTGCTGATGAAACTCCCAATCCCCTAAGGACACAAAAACTCCTACTCATGTCTGTTTAGGGTACTTTCCAACTTGATGGATTTCTGAAGACTATATAAGTCATCAGACCCTGACCTTTGTAATGGCAAGCAAAGAAGTACTTAGCACCATGTTTCAGTTATTTAATTATTTAGGACCTTGTTCCAGTTCAAGTTTATTTTGAACCTTGTCCTTGATTACATCAAGTCTTTGTTAAGAAACAGGACTTGTGAAACCCACAGTGGGAGGGACAAGGAAGGGGTGGAACAGGAGCTAATGACCATATATAAGAAGAAACCCAAGCTGGGAAAGAGCAGAACTGACAACGGAAACTTTGTGGTATCCAGGCACTCTGTTTTTCTGTTCTGTTTGTGTTGATTTTTGTTTGTGATACTTTGTGCAGAAGCCCTGGGACCTTACTGGAAGCCCTGAAAGAGGATTTTCTTGTTGTCTGTTTACAGAAGTCCTGGAGGAGGGTTTCAGAGGTCCTGGAACTATACTGACAATTTGTGTTAAGTTCTCAGACTTTATTTATGGGTCTGTGTTGATTTCACAGGCAGAAAGTGAACTGATGATGGTGCCAGCAATGTATATGCATGTTGTTTTGGCTTTGTTAAGCTTTTCCTTCCCAGAAACAGAAACTGAAGGACTTGAGGCAGACTGGACACTGTGAGCTTCAGTATGGAATGGGACCTAGACAAGGAACTGGACGAGGAGTTGAGAGTTGCCTACCTGTGAATCCAGGTGACAGTTGGGTAAATTCGGGCAAGAGCTGGACCCATGGAAAAGGAACCATGGAATTTGGGAGCCAGCCTCAAGTCAAGATAAAAAGAACTCTTCTTGGATACTTAATGCTGACTGAGAAGATCATGATTTACTGTGGCCTAGGGGTGGGAGAACTTTGTACTCCATACCTTGTACCTTTTAAGGATGACTGAGTTAAGGACTTACTGAATGATATATTTTGTTTAAAATTATGTGGCCACTTTGGTGAAAACTATGTGGCCTCTTTAGTGATAAGTTATGTTGTAACATTGTGAATGCTGTACTTTGGTTTCTGTGAATGTTTTGCTTTAGTTTAATGCTGAATAAATAGAGAGCTCACCATACTATGTGATCAGAAGCTTAAAGCTCTTCACAGCAGCAGTCCTCTGGAAAGCTCCTCGTGCTTGGCTTTACACCCTTCTGAAGAGAAGATACATTTCCTTATGGAGATGAGAGGGTCGACTTATAGAAAAGTGCTAATGTATCCTTGTTGCATATCTTTTCTGTTAGGACAAAGTAAATGTTGTTTGTTGTTGTTTGTTGCCGTTCAGTGATTTACAAATGCCTCATTTCATCCCAACATCAGATATGAACTAACAGGGTACTGAGGTTAGGTCCACTGCAGCATTATTTGATGGATTTTAGGTAGGTGCCAATTTTTTTTTCTTGCTTTTTGTGGAGGGCAGGGCAATTGGGGTTAAGTGACTTACCCAAGGTCACATGACTAGTAAGTATTAAGTATCCAAGGTCGCATTTGAACTCAGGTCCTCCTGACTCCAGGGCCAGTACTCTATTCACTGTACCACCTAGATGCCCTTGGTGTTAAATTTTTGCAGCCTATAATGATGTATTATATAGTTTCCCATTTCCTTGAAAAATCTGTGCTGATCAATAAGTTGGAGTTTCCTCGGTATCTATTTCCTGTAATTTGTGGTGATAAGGACCTGATCTTGGCTGTTCTTATTGTATCATTCTCCTACTTTAACATCATCGTCCCATTCTTTTCTTTTTCATTGATGATGATGAGTAAGTCCTTGTGATCACTGTGTGACTCGGTACAGGTAATTTTAAAAATAGATTTTTATTGATGTCTCTAATTTTAACACTTCCTATATTTTTCCCCATATGCCTCTTCTTACTCCTTTTGGAATATCATCCTTTATAACGAAGATCTTTTAAAAAGAGGAAGAAAAGATCAGCAAAATCAATCAATACATTGAAAACAATCTCCTTATTTGCAATCAAGGAAGTGCTAGAACCAGTTTAAACCTGCTCTGAGAGATCCCATTGTTAAATTTTCAGTATGATCATTTACACTTTAGAAATTAACCATTACTATGAATCATATCTTTATTTATTGCTTTATTGATTTCTAGACTCGAGAAAATAATAATGCAAATTAAACTTGAAAGTGTCATTCATATTTTGGAGGGAGAGAGCCAGTTGTTAAATATTTACCATCAAACTATCACATGCAATGTTCCACACCCATAGTCCTCTACCTCTACAAAGGAGTTGGGGTAGGTGTTTCTCTCATACCTCTTCTCTGGGCTCAAGCTTGGTCATTATATTTTCACAACATAGAGTTTCAATTATTTTTTGTTCTTTCCATTTACTTTGGTGGTCATTATGTTTCTTGATTTCCTGGTTCTGTTTATTTTACTTTATATGCTTACATAAGCCTATTTATTTTTCTTTGGATTCATTATGTGAGCTATTTCTCACTAATATTATTCCATGACATTCATTTTCTACAATTTGTTTAACCATTTTCCCCAATTGATGGAAACCTACCTTGTTTCCAGTTCTGTGTCAAAAAAAAAAGTACTGCTATAAATCTTTTCATTACTAATCTCCTTGGAGTATGTTCCTGGCATTGGAATCTCTGGGTCAAAGGTTATAAAATATTTTAGTCCCTTTATTTGCATAATTCCAAATTGCTTTCCAGAATGGTTGTACCAATTCATGATTCCCCTAATGTTTCATTAGTGTGTTTGTCCTTTCTTTGCCAGTTTTCTGGGTGGGAGGTAAAACCTTCAGGGCTATTTTCATTTGCACTTTTTTTATTAGTGACTTAGAGTACTGTTTCATGTAGCTGTTAACAGTTTGTAATTCTTTGAAAATTGCTTGTTCATACCTTTTGAAGACTTTTCCATTGGAAAATAGTTTTTAATCATATATTCCTATTCTATTTATTTCTACTATACATATATATATGTATATATATATACATATATACGCCCACAGATATGTCTACACATACAATATATATATTATATACGTATATATATTGTATATTATACACTTATTAGAAATACTGGATATAAAGACTTTTCCCTGACAATGACTACCCCTGTACCAGATTATGAATTTTATTTGTGCAAAAGCTGTTCAATTTCATGTCATCAAAATTATCCACTGTAATCACCTATATCCTTTGCTTAAGAATGTACCACATTGCTATAGCTGTGAAAGGAGTATGAATTCCTTCCTTTCTAATTTGTTATGACATGACTTTTAATATTTACTTCACATATTATGGAATATGATATAAAATATTGGTCTAAGCCTAATTTCCCAGTGCAAGTGTTATGCCCATTATACAGGCAGAGACAGAGTCAAGGAGATACACTCAGAGTCACAGCATGAAGAAGCCAGTCAATGCCCATTCAGTTATCTCTCTAAACTTCCCTAATTTCCCAGTGCAAGTGTTGTGCCCATTATACAGGCAAAGAGACAGAGTCAAGGAGATACACTCAGAGTCACAGCATGAAGAAGCCAGTCAATGCCCATTCAGTTATCTCTCTAAACTTCCCATATAGTCTGTGAACTTTCCATGGGATTGGGTTAGCAGCTTATTAGTGTTTGCCATGTTGTCAGAGCAAAGCTTCATGCAGACAGAATGCTTCAAAAACTCCCATAAGAAAAAACAAGTCACTTAACCTACCACAGTATCACTCTCCATGCACATGTGGAAATTTCTTGAAAAAACAGGCCATCAACACATTTATTGAATGCTCACTATGCAATGCCTCTAAGAATGGTTAAAAAGATCACTAAGATACAGACCTGGTTGTCAGTGACTTTACAGTTTAATCAAGGCGATATGTACCCTTGAAAAGATAATGAATAGCTTTTGTCCTGCCCTGACAACAGTTTTGAAGCATCTGGCCCTATTCTAGAATGCATAGTCAACCTCAGCAAAATAGGGCCAAGATATTGCCCAAAGGAAAGCCATGGAGCTGTTTGCCAAGACTTAGCTTATAGCATAATATGTGCACATATGTAATATATGCATATTTGCAGCTGCCCTCACGGTTAATATGTTGCTGGACACATTTTTTCCTTCAATTTTTAAAAAAGATTTATTTTAAGTTTAGTAACCATCAACAAAAACACACAGACATAAAAATAATTTTAAGTGAAGCCATTAGCTCCATTATTTACAGTTGAATTTTTAAAATGTATAAATAACCTTAGGGTAGCATTAAAACATTCTATTTGCTCTTAATTTGATTTCAGAGCTTTTTGTTCCCTTCTGTGTATTTTACTAAGTTTTGTTCCTGCCATTTTTTATAAAATTGTTGCTAATTTGTATACTGTTGTTCTGATTTTTATGTCTTCACTCGCTTCATTTAATATAGAGGGGCCACAGATTTAGAGTTGAAGAGAATTCTTAAAAGATGAGGAATTCAGAGAAACCTGAAGAATCATATGAACTCATAGAGAATGAAATAAGCAGAACCAAAAGAACAAATGTGGATGATGATCATAGTAATGTGTAAGAATATAACATTGAAATACTCTAAAATTCTGATGATTGCAGTGACCTCTCATGACTTCATAACACTGAATATTAAAGCACGTATCCTGTTTCTTGGCAGAGAGGTGGTAGCCTAGAGATATAAGGAAAAGTGAGCATTTTCAGCTATGGCCAATTTGTTGATTTGTTTTTCTTGACTGTATTTGTTAAAGAGAGAATTTTATTGGAGTTTTATAGTAATTGGGATGTGACAGTGATATAAATAAAGAGAGTGGTACATCAGTAAACACATTTGTGGCTTATTTTAGAAAGAAGGATTAGAAAATACCCCCAGCTATGCAGACAAAATCTTCATGGTTTTTTTTTTTTTTAGTCTTGCTAGTTTGGAAGTTAGTATGGTCAATTGATGACTTATTTGGAGAATCTAGCCAGATGTCTAGGCAAACTAGCCATTATAAAGTCTGAACATCTAAATGCAAAGAGTCATTTGACCATATTTGAAACTGGAGGCTTTGGATATATAGCAGTAGACTTTATGATTTTACCATGAATTCCTAAACCAGGGTGCTGGGGCCAGTACTGCCAGAGGACACAAAGGGGATGAAATGGACAATGGCTTGTGTAAGTAGGAAGAGTAGTAAACTATTGAGATGGAAACCTGGAAACTATTCCAATGGTGGTTGGGTAATAAATATGTTAATTACTTCTTTCTCAGATTTTATAGAGTCCTGATTAGAGATAGTCTGGATTATACAACCTCTGAGCTCTCTTCCAATCTGAGACTCTTTGATCCTGAAAAACTGGGGGGAACTTTAAAGATGACACCCTAAAAACCAAGAGAGAGTCTATTCTAACAGACAAGAAAAATAAAGCCTTGTTATTGATATAGGAGCTAACCTTGTATCAGATAATGTAATTACAATTAGACCACAAACTTGTCAAAACAAAGATTGGACAGAATTAGGTTGTTGTTTTTTTTTAAGGATAATAAAAAATATGGTGCACATTTTAAAAAAATTTTTCCAGCTTATTACTATAGTATTTATCTTCCCTCTGTTAACAAGGACTGATAAAAGGGCAAGTAGAAGTACATCCAGAATGACTGAAATGCATGAAGAACAGGAAAAGGAGGAACTATGAGGATTGGAAATGGCTACTTCACATAGGTGAAGATGAAGAAGGGCACTCACTATCAGGTAAAAGAGCCCAGACAGGACAAAGTCCAGGACACCATAGAAGAGTTGCTGCTTCAGGGACAGGTTCCTGGTATTACCAATAATGACATTTCCAGATAGATCCCAGAACAATAAACATGGCTGTCCCATGATCCCTTAGGATGGTATGAGTTTTGGAAACCAAGTCTAGGAGCAAGTTAGATCAGAGGACCTAATGCTGCCAAGATGCTGAGGCTCTCATTGATTAAAGCTTTGTGCTGTTTTAGAACTATTGGAGATAACAATTGACATAACAAATGAGAAATACTCTTCTCAAAGTCATGGATAGAGATGAACTTCTTGACAATGTATATTCTTCAGGGGTAAGGAGTGAAACAGAAGAGTTATCTGCGGGGCTGATAATGTATGTGTGTGTGTGTGTGTGTGTGTGTGTGTGTGTGTGTGTATGTGTGTGTGTGTGTGTGTATTTAAAATAACTCAATCCTGATCTATTAAAACTATTGACAATGAAAAAATGAAGAATGGACATCAGAAATTAAATGAACATCAATCAAAATAATTGTATACAAAAAATAATATTTTTATACAGAAGTTTAACTGACATAAATCAATTGCCACAATGAGACAATTAATGGAGCCTAGAAAGAGCCTTAGAAAAGATTAGACTTGGTAAAGACGTTAAAACCCAGTCATTGGATTTGTGTCATGTGACTAACGAGATGAAGGCCTAGATACTTTCTTTAATCCTCATGACCTCTCAAGCATCTCCAAAAATAAGAACCATGTGCAACATATACAGCCATTTCATCTGTATTCAGTCTTTGATATCAAGGATCTTAATAGGTAAAAACCTGATGAACTAACAAATGGGAAAACTGGCTCCTAATCCCTAGTATTCTCACTCATGATTCCCCCCAACCTACCCCAGCAACCACAATCTGAAAGGACTGAAAAAACCAATCCATGTGCTTCCAACAGAACTCAACTCTGCTCCACCTCCTACCCCACCTCTGCCATGTCATGGAAATTCAAAAGGCTAAAGCTTGCTCTAAGTGAGACAGCAGCATGGCAGTATGCTTTGCAGTGACACCAAGAAGTGAGGAACAGAGGGAATTAGAGTGGTTTGTCAAGCCAGGTGGCACTCCATTAAGCCTGAAGGAAATGATCATACTTCTAATTGGCACCAGTGGTGTACTTCCAGAAGTTATTTGGGGCAGATACCAAGGCCAATGAAATGTAAATTTCCTAGCATGGAAGGAGGTTGTGATAAGTTTAAAGTCTACCCTCCTCAGTTATGACTAAAGTAACTACCAAAAAGGAAGAGTCAGAAAGTGGGAAATATGGTAACATAAAGAAAAAAGATTAAAATTACAAAAATCTCAGGAGGAATAAATAAAACTTAGTTAAAGACTTTGAACCTAAGCATACCAACCAAGAAGGAAAATTCTAATAACAGAAGGACATATGGACATCAAATCAGTTAAACAAGTCCAGATATCTCTGAACAAATGTTTCAAGACAAAGGAAAACTAATCAATACCTGATAAGATAGTAGAATCCTGTGGATTCCTGAGAGAGAACATGAAACTAGAATAATCTGTTTTTAAATGGTTGAAAAGAGAAATAAGAACTACAAAAACAAAATCTATGGACTTCACTGCAGAAAGATATTAGTAAAAAACCCAAACAAGCCTGAATCTAAACTGGCAAACTTCACCAAAGAAATAAAAGAAACAAAAACTGATTAGTAATGTATATATACAGAAGTAAAAGACAATCTGCAAGAAGAATAACAAAAAAAAGTAATGTTACAAAGAAAACATGATGACCATACAAACAAAATATATTGATCTGAAGAACAATATGCACAAAGATAAGGATTATAAGTCTACCAGAAGAACAGAACAAGTGAAAAAATACTTAGCACTATAATGGAAGAAATAATCGAAGAAAATGGTGTAGAACTTCTGAACGCTGAAAACACTTGCCAATAGAATAGAATAGAAAAGAAAAGAAAAGAATAAAATAGAACAGAACAGAATCTAGAGATTGTCTTTTTAAAATGTCCTATGCTGCAATTCCAAGATACATAGTTAAACTGAACAATTCCAGTGGCAAGCAAGTGTCATTCTAGTATTAAGGGAAGGGAATTTGAATACATGAATCTATTCTGCACTCAGCAGAAATGGCAAGAGGGAGTGGAATAATGTGCTCAGGATACATTACAGGTGACATGCCTTGTAAACTTAGTCTTAAAAAAATGAGTGGATTAAAGAACAAATTATAGAAACAATCAATAATTTCATGAAAGAGAATGAAAGTAATAAACCTTAGTCTCTCAATTAATGAAAAAAAGATAAAAATTCGATAAAAAGAGGCTTTTGAAGAATTTCTACAAGTAGAGAAAACCAGACCTGACCAAATTGTTTGCCTCTGCAAACAACCAAGACAAAAAAAATGCAAGCAATATAAATAAATACAGAAACCAAAAAAGAGTCAGATAAGGAAAAAAATTACCTCAAAAAATTAGAAAAAAAATACTAAAAGGAGAAAGCCCCTTTTGGGTTAACCACAAATTAACAACAGTGTGACCATTAAGAGAGTTCTCTGTAAAAGTACACAAATGAACAAAGGTGAAAACAAAAATCCAATAGAAGTGATGGTATAGAAACAGCTCTAAAACACTAAATCTTACAACTCTCTGTCTATAGTTGAACGAATGTTTGTTTGGGGGTTTTTGGGTAGGGTAGGATGAGACTAAATTGCAGAATAAGAAGGCACATAAAGTGGAAACAAGGAGGAAGAAAATAGAGGAGAATAAGTGATCATCTTTAATAAAGTTGAAGTTAACAGTGAAGGGAATATAACTCCTGTATCCTCTCAGGAAGAAGATGGTGAATGAGTGAAGGGACAAAGAGAAGGACTGCAACAGGAAAAAAGAAAAGGAAAAACTCATTCCAGCGATGGGAGTGACTCCACTAAAGAACGCACTCCCATGGAGGGGTATTTATCTTCTATAAATGAAGATGAGTACTTCCCAAAGCTTATAATCTGCCAGGATTTGGTGCTTAGAGAGATCACTCACTCTGCCAGGGCAGAATGGGAATCAGAGCACGTACAGAAAACTGATACCCAGAAAAGTGGAAAGATGTGGACTGGACTCAGAGAGCAGATACCATGGCAAACAGGAAAAACAATGCAAGGATGGATAGCAATGAATTGCATAGTCATAGGCATAAGAAAATCCTACCATGGGGGTATTTCTTCTATCTTTTCTTTTATCTGCAGGAACTGGAATTTCTAAGAGTGATGCAAATAGAAAAAGGGGACCAAGAGGCAAAATCTACAAGGCATTAATATAGAAAATATTTCAGAAAAGAAACTCAAAATGAGCACCTTGGAAACTTTAGAGTCTAAAGTCAAAATAAATAAATTCAAAGTCTATGAATCAAAGAATCAAAGTCTAGAATAGATGGAAGAAGGAGATAAATAATGAAAAAATGAGGGAAATTACTTTTTAAGAAGGACACAATTGAAATTTTAAAACTCACAAAACAAGTTGAAAGGGTGGGGAGGAAGAAGAGTTTTAATTGACTACTTACCAGAGAAAATGAGTAAGCCCAAACTGTGAGGGCCCTGTAACTTTTGGAATAAGTATACCTGAGAGCCTAAGGAAGGGCTCTGAAAATACTGCAAAATACTCAGCAGGCACAGATTTATCAGTGACTATTCTTTCAGTATCCTCTGATCTGGCCGAGATCTTGCTGGAGCAGTTTACACAAAGCCTGCCACATGACATACTATTCACACATATAACATAAACAGAAAGATAGGAAAAAAACCAAAACATCCAGGAACATCATATCCACATACCCATAGTATTCTGCCACAGGAAGATCTAATCTAACCTGCTTTCCCTCCTTCCTGGAAGGCCAACACAGTAAGTGGCATTATTGAGAGAGGCCCCAGTGAAAGACAAGAGTGTTGGACCTGGAATCAGGAGAGTTCTGGGTTTGAATTCTACCTCTTATTCTTGGTAGCTGAGTCAGCTAATTGATGAGACAGTCTGAGTCTCTAGCTTTCACATCTGCTACAGGATAGTACTTGTAGTGGTTGCCTCACTTTTATGAAGATCTAATGATGTAATATTTTAAATATACTTTATATGTTATATTTATTTATATTTTATATATTAGATATAATATTTTATATCTTACATATAACATATTATATGTGATGACATAATGTATTAAAAGGAATCTATAAACATTAACTTTTCAAATGGACCAACATAGAAATCAGTCAGTGGTTTATAGTACTGTCTCTTTCTCTCTCCCTCCCTCCTTCCCTCCTTTAATGTGTTGTCTGTAGATAGCCTAAGAGTGAGTTGGAGACTAGTAGTCTTGCGAGGGTTACTTTTAGTGGCTGCTGTCTCCAGGCCCCATACATGGTTCAATTCCCATACTTCCTGATTATTTTAATACCCTAAAGGATTCTAGACAATCTTGCTAGAAAAATGAAATTTATTTATTTAGTTTTTGTAAATTAAATAAGGGTATCATGTGAAGTGAATATCCTCTGATACTCTGCCCAGAGAGTGGTCATTTACCTTTGCAGGGTCTATTTCCACTCATTTACTAATGACGTTACATTGACTCCCACCATCTAACAATTTACATGGATAGATTTGTGTTTTAGTTATAGTATAGAATATCCTACATTTATAACGCCATTTCCATCACTGTCATTATATGCCCATGCTAAGTGTAAGATGATTAAATATGGTCACAAAGATGCCAGGTGATAGAAAAAACCTTTAAAAACCCATTTATTAGTCTCTCCATGTAGGACGCTGGATTAAGCACCAAAGGCAGAAACCACTTTCCAAAACAGCATTGGAAAGGAGTTAAAGCCATGTAAGGAAGAGAAGTGGCATGACACAACGTAACGCATTATAAGATACTTAAAGACATTGTTTACAAAGTTGCAAATTCAATTATAGTTAGGAAATCAATAAAAACTAGTCGATCAATAGTATTTATTAGGCCTGTGCTATGTATCAGGCACTGTGCTAAGAGCCATGGACACAAAGGAGTGCAAAATACAGGTTCTCCTCACAAGAATCTCACAGTCTCCTGGAGGAGACAATCTGACAACAGCTACAAACAACCAAACTACAAAATTTATGTATTGACTAAATTAACATTCAAGCGAATCTCTGAAAGGGCAGTTAGGTGGTACAATGGATTGAGTGCCAGGCCTGGAGTCAGGAAGACTCATCTCCCTGAGTTCACACCGAGTCTCAGACACTTATTAGCTGTGTGACCCTGGGCAAGTCACTTAACCCTGTTTGTGTCAGTTTCCTCACCTATAAAATGAGCTGGAGAAGGAAATGGCAAACCACTCCTGTGTCTTGCCAAGTAAATCCCAAATGAAGTCATGACGAGTCGAACACAACTGAAAAGACTTAACAACAACAAATCTCAAAAGCAGCTATGACAAGAAGACACATAAAAACTTATTTTTAAAAAGACAAATACATCAGGACTTAATGAGCTTCTTATTTGACTGCATTTTGCACACCTTTCTTTTGAAAATAGTGGTACCTTGGCAAGTATGATCAGCGCCTGTGTAGACAATAAAGTATCTTGGGGAGTGGCAGGATATATAGCACTACCATATATATTAAATGAATCTATTCCATAGGCTAGAATGCCTGCTGGAATTGGATCCACACACTTTCCAAAATATAGGATGATTATGGATATAAAACTATAATTTTTGAACCCACTTGGCAATTATGAAAATGAATGCTTGATACGAAAAGAACAAAGCTGGTCAAGATATTTAGTCCAGCATATATCTCCTTGCAAAATTAAAAACACTATCTTTTTTGAGACCCACATCACTGAGACAGAATCCACCAGCCTTGAGAGCAACCCTTGCCCAGAGAATCATAGCTACAAGAACAATATTTTATAGTTTCTTTGGCTAGTAGCTCAGTTTGCCTTCTTAGAAAACTGAGGGTAAAAGTAAAAAACAATCTTGCCTCCTTTGCAGAGGTTTCTCTTTCTTTCTGTAATTGCTATGGCTTAACGAATACCTTGATTGAATGTTCCCTTTTCATTAGTCCCTTTGGCAGCAAATGCCCCCCCTATCTCTACAACAGGCAGAGAAAATGGAATGAGAGGGTATAGAACCTGGAAAAGTAATTCCCTCATTTTCATGAAAACATTTTCTCCAAGGCTGTGGAAAGAAAGGGTGTGGTGCTATGTGGGTTGGCCTGGGAAGTCACCACTCTCCTGTTCTAAAAGTATCGCCATGAAAACAATCAGGCTTTGACAAGGCAGTCAGTCAATGAGCATTAAGAGCTTACTATGTGCCAGGCATCATGCCCAGGACCAGGTATACAAAGGCAGGCAAAATCACAGTCCCTGCCCTCTGGAGCTCACGGTCTTATAGGGAGACAACATGAAAACAATCAGGTACAAACAAGATACACTCAGGGTAAACGGGAGATCATCTTAGATTCTAAGATGGTTCTCAACCTTCCTAATGCCGCGACCCTTTAATACAGTTCCTCATGTTGTGGTGACCCCCAACCATAAAGTTATTTTTGTTGGTACTTTGTAACTGTAATTTTGCTACTGTTATGAATCGTACTGTAAATATCTGATATGCAGGATGTATTTTCATTGTTACAAGTTGAACATAACACACAGGTTGAGAACCGCTGTGACTTAGAAGGACAGCACTATTTGTACAGTCTAAGACTCTTTAGTAACAATTAGCATTTAGATGGCAGTTTAGGATTTACAAACCACTTCACAAACATTACTTCATCTGGCTCCCTCAGCAATCCAGAGTGCTTAGGTATTAACATTTTCTGCATTTTTACAGATAAGATAGACAATGACAGACTTGCCCTGGGTAACCGCTGGTAAGTGTCTGAGGCTGGATTTGAACTCAGGTCTGTCTCCAAGTTTACCATAGCATTTAACTCCATACTAGATCTCCTTGGCAAATCTCCAAAAAGTAAAGCTAGGTCACTTCCAAACAAAAACCCTCTCTATGACATGGCCACCAAAGGCTTGAACATACCTGTGATTAAGACCTCACTGCCTCTCAGGGCTTCCCATGACACAGCAAAGCAGGGGCTCCTAAGGGCAGGGGACCATGATTTTGCCTGCCTTTGTACAACTGCTGCTGAGCACAGCGCTTGGCACATAGTGAAACCCTAATAAATGCTCATTGATTGAATAACTCATCGAAGCCTGAGGAAAAGAGAGAGGTGGCAGCAATGTGACAGGCAAGTCAAACCACCAGTACCACTGCCTTGACAGCCAAATCCCCTCAACCCTGATGGAGACAGCCCGGGACTCTGAATACAAGAGCCTCAAAAACAACAATGCCTCCAAACTACCCGATCTGTGTCCAACCCAGCCCAGTCCAACCATCATTGAGGGGAGAGATCACTGTGGGAAAGGGGCCTGCTTTCCTCAGTAACAGCTGACCAATTGCCACCAGAAGGTAAGGAAGGCTAGGTCCCTTCCCCAGACTACCAGCCTACTAGCCCAGTTCTCATACCCAAAATCTGGGAAGCAACTCCTGGAGAGAGAGGCTTAGTCATTCTCACTAATTGTCAACTAACTCCCCTCAAGCACGGCAGAGTGACCAGCCTGCCGGAAGCAGTGGGGCACCCTTAGAGAGGAATTGGAGATAACATATGCCAGGCAAGTCAAACCACCACCACCTTGAACATTATCTCCTCTCAGAACATGACAAAGATAGCCTAGGACCCCTGAATCCAAGAGCCTTGGAAAGAGCGCCACTTCTAGCTCAGTGCCCACAGCTATCACCCTGGAAACGAGCCCCTGTGGATTGGTAGCCTTGTCACTGCTCCTGAAGGTGTTGTAACCACAGCCACCAAAGACCCAGAAAGGAAAGTTACTACCAAAGTCCTTAGCGCTGTCAAATGGTTCAACACCAGGAACTGATAGGACAGTAAATAATTGGGATTAACATCTGTTTTGCTGCTCCCTCAGGATCACAGGGCTTTTTCATCTGACTTGCAGCTGAAACTTCCCACATGTGTTGTCTTCCCCTTTAGAACGTGAGCTCGTTGAGAAAAGTGTTCACTCAGTGCTCTACACATAGTAATCTCTTCAAAATAAATACTTCATTCATTTTACTTTGCAATAAGTCTCATTAGGAAGATTTTGTAAAAATCAAGCCTATATCTGCCTCTTTTTTCCCAGTCTGTACCCATTGTGCTTTGTTCTGCTTTCTGGAACCAAGCAGAACGAGTCTAATGTCTCTTCCATGGCAAAGTTCCTCAAATACTCAAAGGCAGCTATCTCATCTATTAGATCTAAGAAGCCATAATCTTTACAAGGTTTCTGTTTGGATTTATGCTTAAATAGGGAAGAATGATTCTACAATTCTTCCTATGATCTAATATTTTGGCTGGGATCAGGGTCATGGTGGCATGGTGGCCACCAGTAGATTCAACCAGAATCCTAAAGAATGAACAAAATCTCTTGGGATGTGGGTCAATGAATTCTCTGCAGTATTAGCATAAGACATATGTCTCCAAAAGGCTACAAAACAAGATCAAGTCTCTCTCACCCCCACCCCTTCCTATCTCATTCTCCTAAACCTTCCTGCCTTAGTGATTGGTTGCTCCCCTCACCCAAGAGATTTTCACTAATTGTCAACCAACTAGGCATTTTCATCATCAATGCACATTTCCAAAACATAACGACTGCCAAAGGATACATGTACATGGTGTCCGTATATGGGTTACCTCACACTGAAATCTTAGTAAGTCCAGAAACCTTGAAGCTGAGCACTCTAATATTAAAAGTCATAGGACCAATGGCTTAAGAAAGTTGGCATTCGGAGTTTTTCCGGAATGACTAAAGCATGAGAGAGACAGAGAGAGACAGAAACAGAAAAAGTCAGGGAGGAGAGAAGGAAGAAGAGAGGGAAGCAGGAGAGAGGGGAGACAGAGAGTGCTTGAGTCTGCATGTACTTTGTAATATGAAAATGAATTGTAAAAGGAATAGCTTTGGAAGATAGAAGTCCCGGGTATTGAGTTAATATACAAACCGACTCCTAGCTAAAGGTTTCTGACAAATGTTATGGGAAAAGTCATTGTTTTTTCCTTTTAAAACTTTTGTGTTCTAAGATTGTGTTTTTCTAACTATTCCAGGCCGTTCAATGCCTCCCGGAAAATCCTTGAACTTTCCATGAACTTGATGGAAATTACCCAGCTCCACTTGTGGACCTGTGTGCCATTGCAAATAATAATGATTTTGATTTTTAAAAGAAGAAGAGGCCAGCAGTCCACCCCCACCAGGGCCACGGGAATGTCAGATTTCACCAGGAGGCCCACCAGACTTGGAGACTCTGCTAGGGAATGAGTAATGTCACTCTGTTCAGGCAGATTTCATTAACTTCTTTGTGCTAATAAATCATACTAATTAAATACTTGTGTTAGTCATTTAAAATTCATTTCTTTCCTTCCAGTTAACATCCATGAAAAGATAAATAAGATGAGCAGAAACCATCTGTTAATATAAACTGAGCACTCTGTGAGTGCTCAAGGCATTGTGGCTTTCAACCCAGACCTTCCTTTTCCCTTTTCATGACTGTTTTGTTTCTGCCTGACATTAAATACATAGAGAGCCAAGTTTGAATCTCATCTCTGACACTTAACTCTGACAGCAGGAGCAATCTGATTTTATTCAACAAGCATCTATCTATCCACCTATCTATCTATCTGTCTGTCTATCCATCTGTCTGTCTGTCTGTCCATCATCCATCAATCAATCATCTATCTATCTATCTATCCACCTATCTATCTATCCATCTGTCTGTCTGTCTATCATCTATCAATCAATCTATCATCTATCTATCTATCTATCCACCTATCTATCTATCTGTCTGTCTGTCTATCTATCATCTATCAATCAATCATCTATCTATCTATCTATCCACCTATCTATCTGTCTGTCTGTCTGTCTATCATCTATCAATCAATCATCTATCTATCTATCCATCTGTCTGTCTGTCTATCATCTATCAATCAATCTATCATCTATCTATCTATCCATCTGTCTGTCTATCATCTATCAATCAATCTATCATCTATCTATCTATCTGTCTATCATCTATCAATCAATCTATCATCTATCTATCTATCTATCTATGTATCTATCTATTTTGGGGGAGGAAACCAGGGTTAAGTGACTTACTCAAGATCACACAGCTAGTGTCTGAGGCTGGATTTGAACTCAGGTCCTCTTGACTCCAGGATGGGTACTCTCTATCCACTATACTACCTAACTCCCTCTAACAAGGTGCTGGGGGTGCAAAGACAAAAATGAAAACAATCCCTATCCTTAAGGATCTTATATTCTATTGGGAGAAACAAAGATGATTAGATGCAAAATACATACAAAGAAATGATAAGATATTTTTGGTGGAGGGAAGAAGCATTAACGATTAGAGCCTCAGTTTCCTTATCTGTGAAATAGAGATAGTACTTATTATAGGACTCAAGAGTTATGATGCATAGGCAATGCTTTGCAAACTTTAAAGCACTATATAAATATCTTGAAATGTTACTTATTATTACAATCCTTACTCATATTTTGTATTCAAAGATTCACGATTTTTTTATCTTCATTTTTTTTTTGGTTCATATGAATTGGGGTATGTAGCCCATATGACTTCTGAAGATCCCTATCCCAGCCCTTCCTCTCACAAATCAGTCTCAGTTCCAAAAGCAAGGCTTTGCTTCCCTGTCAGAGTTTTATAGGTACCCCCTGAGGAGTATGGAATCATTTTCTGATGCCATAAGTTTGAGCCACCACTGATATACTGCCTCTGAGATTATCAGTTGAGAATTATTTTAGTCAACTAGCTTTAAGCAGCTTTAAGAAAGGGATATTTGCTATTAAATTAGAACTGTAAAAACAATTGATACAAAAATCTTCTTCCCCAGCTTCCTTCCCCCATTAAAAATAAAAAAGTCTGTGACACACTCTTCAACTAGTACATACAGAGTGCAGAGGAAAGTGAGTTCAGGTTTAAGTAGCACTTTCTTTTTGATTTTTATAACACAGCCAACAACTTTGGGCTGTAAGACACTAACTTTCCAATTTAGAAATACAGTTTAAAAGTGTTTTCCAAGTGCTATTCCTTCATATTGCCTTGTAACATACGCTGCAAAAAAAAAATTGTGAATACAGTTGTTTAACTGTGAAGAGAACCTATAAAGACAACAGGATAATTTGAAAACATATTACTCCTAGTCCCAAAGTCTCTGATTTCTGCAGTACTGAGATCCCTGGTATAGACATATCCTAGAGATTAGGGAAGGGCTCACAAGGACTCCTAAAGCCATTGCCAAGGATGTAGCTGTTGCTGACTTCGGGACGTTGTTACTGCCTCGTCTTACCACTGCATGTAACATGCCTTAATACTTTCCACAGCTTGTATGAAACTTTCCCATGAACACACACACATAATACAGGCTAACACAAACACAGACCTACAAAGAAATCTGCCTAGGTAAACGATTCCCCAGAGCTGCATGGCTCAGCCACACAGAGGTCTTGCCCGGATCTCTTACTTTTCCCTTCTGCCAACACAATCAACACCATGGTTTGAGGACCCATTTATAAACATCAGCCCAGAAGACTTTGCCAGCTTGGCTTTTATAGGCTGGCAACAGTTAGCCTCGGAGAGGGAGAAGGCTCTTGCTCTCATCAAACTTACCAGTAACAACTGCTTTGCTTTCCTAATTGTAGAAACAGCAGGGTGATTTCTTTTAGCTTAACTCGTTTTCAATTTTTTTTTCTAATATCTGCCTATGCATGAGTTCAGTCACATTTTTCACAACTATCCTACTTTTCCTTTCTGCAAAAGGACCATATGTGGTTCATCTCTCTCCTGCTAGCCCCTCAATTCCATCCTGGCCCTACTCAGTCAGATTCTCAGGTATTAACTCCACTCTAATGAACCTTTAGTTCTCCAAATGACTAATTGATTGCCACATTATTTCTTTTTTGTGGTTTTCTGTCCATCTCACTTGAGCATCAACTTTATTCAGAGGTCTGATCCTCTTATTCTCTGTATCTGGTCATCTTCTCTTGACTTGGCTCCATTTATCTCTAAGAGTCTGGTACAACGAAAAGAGGACTAGACTTGAGATCAGGTCTAAGTCCTGGGTGTGTGTCTTCATTTCTTTGAACCTCAGTTAGCTTACCAATAAAGTGGGAATAATCATACTAGTGTACTTATAACACAAAGCTGTCATCAAGAAAGATCTTTGTAAACAATAAGGTACTATATCCCTCAAAGCTATTAATGTGATTAATAGTAATAACAACATTTGTTTTTAAAGAGCTTACACTCCCCAGGTTAAGAATTTTAATTTAGTCCAGCTTCTCCAGTTTACTTTAAAAAATGATTAAGTGATTTGCATAAAGTGTCCTAGCGAGAAGCAAAGTCAGCACTCAAATCCAAATCTCCCAACTCCAATTGGGTCCAAGCGTTTTATTTTTGGTTTTTTCCCACTGTGCCATTAGACAGCTCTGCATATCTAGTGGGGAGGCACAGACTGGCTTGGAAAAGGGTCTCAATCTGGAGCCATCCTTCTTGAGAGTAGTTTTGCAGTGGTAGAAAGGCAGAAACCTTTCACCTTTATACTTCTCCAATTCTTTCTGAGAATCTTCCATTCTTACTCATTACCCTCATAATCACCGGCTAGGGTCATTTGTGAAGTCTACCCCAGGGGCAAGAAGGTATGAGCTTCTAATGGAGCTAGAGGGGCTTCGTTGCCTATTTTCCCCAATTTTATTAAACTCCTACATTTTTAACAACATTGAGAGACATCTGCTTTTGGTTCTGAATTAAGAGTTTGCCCTCATTTTCTTGAAGTTGATCTATAAAATGGACAGAGAACTCAAACACTCTCCTTTTACTATGCCAGAAGCCTGGTGACTTTGTATTTAACAGCTGAAGCCTCTGAGTTCTATTTCTTAAGCTGGATGTATTAGACATATCCCAATTCAGTTCAACAAACATTAACTAATAGCCACAAACACCCACTGGTGTATAACACGTTAAGGTGAAGTTGATGAACTCTAGGGTGAAAACCAAGCAATGTTGAACCATTTTCGAAGGATGTTTCCTGACTCCAATGTGGCCTTTCTAGGGGGACCGTTAAACCATGCTATTCAAAATATTTGCTGGCAAAGTTTTCAGTGCACTTGCAGTTACAGTGGTATATGGGATAATCAAAACTTTTGCCTAAACCATTTTTGGCCTATGGAGGATCCATATGATATAAATGTTAATCAATGATGGTCAATAATAAGCTTTCTTTTTTTCCCCTCATCTATTGCTGCAGGGACACACAAAGGGAGACAGACTGGGCCATGTAGTGCCTTAATTCTAAAGTTAGCTATCTAAGAAATAAAATTTGAAGAAAAGCACACTACAAAGTTGAAATGAATGTGGATTAGAACAGAGGAAGTAAAAGATTATTTTTTCAAAAGGGGAAAAAAAAACTTCAGGGGAAAAATAGAATAGCTAATCTATTTCTTTTCAGGGCCCCAAACTAAATTGCAGTGTTGGGTTTTTTTTTTCCTCCTGGGCTCTGCTTATTACTTAAAACTTCTGCTTGTTCTAGGATAAAGTAAACACAGAGATTAAAACAAGAACCTTATTTTTCCAAGGGGCATTTAATGGCCACATCAGTCTGTTGGACATAATGGAGCTAAAGCACTCAGACTGCATTATGAGAGGCCAAACAGGATTACGTTGCCTGCCTGTTGTCAGAGATTGGAATGGCATAACTGACTCTCACCAAAAGACTGGAGTCAAGATGTGATGTGTTTTTGAATTGGGATTTCTTATTAAATTTCTGGAACTTTCCAGGTTCAAAAAAAATCCTTTTATTGAGAGGAAATTCAAGATTCAGAGAGGTTTTTAATTGATACTTAGGAAGAAAGCATACTGGAAAGCTGGGATGGAATAGTTCATATTTCCCTTCAATGACCTGAACTGATCAACAACATCTCCTCATTTTACTTAGAGGTAAAAAGATTTTACATTCCTTCATTTCAAAAAAAAAAAGGTTTTCTATTAAAATTTTTAAAATTAATTTCTAACAAATACAAAAACAGACAAAAAGAACATTTCCTTGTACACAGCACAACATAAAAAGAGGATTCAAAATAAAACCACAAATTTCCATTTCACAGTTTCCTTTTTTTTAACTATATAATCAATACTACACATTATTTTCAAAGCTACCCTGCTTTTCTGTGCTTCTAAGTTTTCTTTTGTTCTCTGCTGTGTACTTTGTTTCTTCTCCTTCCTGCCCCACCCTGCCCTAAAGAAGCTAATGAACAAGCCGTATGCGTGATGGTGATCTTGAAAGAAATCCCTATAATCTGATGTATAGGGGCCACTCCATGGGGCATGGGTGGTGGGCCTGCATCCTGGCCTCTTGCTAAAGACATCTGCAACCAGTTTCCTCTTGTGTGTGTGTACACACATACACAGGCATGTAGATGTATACATACATGTATGTATACACACATATACTTACATGCATGTATATGTGTGTACATATACATACACATGCATATACATTTATATGTTTCTATATTTCTCTCCTTCCTCTGTGCAGATCATTCTCTCTCTCTCTCTCTCTTTCTCTCTTTCCCTTCTTCTTTATCTCTTATGTCTCCAAGAAAGGCACAACATTGGTGAGAATTCGGAGGAGAAAGGAGTTGTTGGCAGCCAGTGATACACTTGTCATAAGATCACATATCTAGAGGAGGAAGGGATCCCATAGGCCATCTAGTCCATCTCCCTCATTTTGTATATGAAGAAACAGATACTCAGAGAACTTAAAGGATTTGCCCAAAGTCATACAGATTATATGTGACAGGCACATTTGGAACTACTGTACAACTCTGCTGAAACCAAAATAAAATTAGAATATAGACTGACGTTGATGGGGGAAGGGAAAATAAAAATTTATTTTATTTTGGAAATCTAAAGGTTTGATATGTGAAAGAATGATTTAGTTTTCAGAAATTTACTTTAAATATTGTCAGGATTGGTCAAAATCCTTTATATCACATATATGTGTATGTATAAAAATACATATATATATGTGTATATATGTCGATATACATATATATGTCTGTCCATCTATCTATCTTGCATTAAACTGTGAGATCCTTGAGATCAGGAACTGGGGTTTGGGGGGGCGGTTTGCCTTTCTATCCGCAGTGCCTAACACACTGCTTAGCACACAGTACGTGCTTTATAAAGGCTTACAGATTTGACATTACATATACAAACATGTATATATGTATGTGGACATATATACATTATATATCTGTATGGCATGTGTATGTGCATGTATACATTATGACCAATAAGTCTTTCCTTAAATTAATTCTAGCTAGGACTAATAACAATTGAAGGATTAAAGGAAAGGAGATTAAAAGAATGACTCAGTGGAAACTCTTTAAGAGGCTGTCATTGAAAATTCCTAAATACATATTTTAATATCAAGTTCATTTTAAGGGATTTTAAGGAACTGATTTCAGTTTTTAAGACCTAGAATACAGTGAATATTTTGTGCACATCAATGTCTATGGTGGGGACATATGTCAGACTAGAGAGGTAGAACATTCTCCAAATGTTTAATTTGTTAAAAGTGCCTGAGGTAGTGAGAGCAAAAGGCTTTTTTAAAAATTCTTTTAATTTCTCTTGAGTATCTTCATCTGTCCCTGGTTGATTACAAATTCAAAAATAGATGCATTCCTTGATGAATTACAGCCAAAGATTCCAAGTCAAAGGATATTAGCATCAAAAAAGACCTTAAACAATTGTGTATTCCTAGAGTTCATAAGTCTAAAGATGGAAGGTATTTCAGAAGCTTTTCCTTTTACAGATGAGAAAACAGAGACCTAATTATGATGTTTTACCACATCCATCTCACTATGAAGGGATGAAGGTGAATTACCTTGCTCAAAGTTAACATAGCTAGAAGGTGTTGAAGTGAGAATTGAACCTACATCTTGACCCCCAAACCCAATTTCTTTCACTACTGTTAATTTACAATTTTCACCCAACAAATCACATTTCACTTTTTGATGGAATACTAGGATGGTGGATTAGGGAAAATGCACTATTTACTTGAGGGAAGGGTCCTATAAAATCTGAATGTACTGTGTTCCCAGGGTAGACAACTGTTAGTGGTTTATACAAACACTGGGGTACAGAAAGGAGAATCTGCATCTATAGAACACAGAAGGAGTCTGATTTGGAAAGTAAGCAAACAGAAGCCAGAAAACCAAAGCAGTTTAGCTCCCAGAGTCTTTGCAGTGCTGAAATTTAAGGGGTTCAGATGAGCCAGGGAGCTGCTTAGAACTGCAGAGATTCTGGCTTGATCAGAAGCACCATGGAACTGATCATTTCTCTGGCTAAATCTGTCTCACTACATCCTTAGTCTTTTTCTAATGGCAGTTAACATTTTTCTACCCTGGTCCTATACCATGGTAATGCACAAAAGGTTAACTATAACCTGATTGACTCAGTTACACCTGTCAACTTATGGGTTCATGACAGAATAAATCTGAATAAAAGTGATGGGATAAAATGTTAGACAGGTAGACAGAAATAATCTACATAAAGTTGAAATGATAACCCCCTGATATTATTGTCATATCACAAAAGTATTGTGCTATTTTTTAACCTTGTGAAACTCTAGTATAAATGGTCGTTATACTTAAAATACTATTCCTATGGAATCAAAGATTCCTTTTTGAAATAACTAGCACCTTGAGGGTTTGCAGTGTTTTACATGTTGCTTCATTTGATACTTTTTGAGGTAGGTGCCATTATTATCCCTATGTACTATGATTTGCATAACGAATTCTTGTAGCACCAATCACTATTGTGAAGTAGAGTAGTTCTAACTTCTCAAATAATTAAGATATGGAAACAAAGAGGCTTTTTCTGATAAAAGGAAATATTAGCTATTACTAGAATATTCATTAGTATTTCTGAGGTTGAAAGTAAATTTCTAAAACCTAAACAATCTTTTCAAGTGATAAACCTTTAGAATTCCATGAAAAACAAATATTTTTTAAAAAATCTGCCCATAGGCGGGCAGGTGGCGCAGTGAATAGAGCACCAGCCCGAGACTCAGGAGGACTTGTGTTCAAATTTGACCTCAGACACTTAACATTTGCTAGGCGTGTGACCTTGAGCAAGTCACTTAACCCCAATTGTCCTGCCTTCCCTCCTCCCCCCTCCAAAATAAAATCTGCCCAAAAAATCATCCTTATAATATTGTGGTTACTGTGTACAATGTTCTCCTGATTCTGTTCACTTTACTTTGCATCAGTTCATATAAGTTTTCCCAGGTTTTTCTGAAACCATCCTGCTTCTCATTTCTTATAGCACAATAGTATTCTATTAGAATCATATACTACAATTTGTTCAGCCATCAATTTCCATTTCTTTGCCACCACAAAAAGAGCTGCTATACATATTTGTGTCTAAATAGATAATTTTCCCTTTTCTTTGATCTCTTTAGAATACAAACCTAGTAAAAAGACAGTTTTAGTCTTTTGGGTATAGTTCCAAATTGTTCTCCAGAATAATTGGACAGGTTCACAAAACCACCAATAGTGCATTAGTGTCCTAATTTTTCCACATGCCCTCCAACATTTGCCATTTTCCTCCATGTTAGCAATCTGATAGGTTTGAGGTGTCACCTCAGAGTTGTTTTTATTTGCATTTCTCTAATCAGTAGCGCTTCAGAGCATTTCTTCATAAGACTACTAATAGATTTGACTTCTTTTGAAAACCATCTGTTCACATCCTTGACTTGAGGTGAGAAGACCAAATACAAGTTACTGTGATAATCCAAGAATGAGGTGATAAGGTCCTGCACCAGGCTGGTGGCAATTTCAGAGGAAAGAAAGGCGCATGTATAAAAGATGTTATGAAGGTAGCATTGACAGGATCTAGCTTTAGATTGAATACATGGAATAAATGCAAGACAGTAATTAGGGAGGCTCAGTAGGGTGGAAGGTTTCGGGGGGAAGACGAGTTTAGCTTTGGACATTTGAGTTTAAGATGTGTGAGGGACATCCAATTTGAGATGTCCAATGGGCAGTTGGAGACAAAACATTAGAGGTCAAGAAAGCAGTTGGGGGCATAAATATGACAGTCATCTGCCTAAAGGGGAAACTAAATCCATGGGAGCTGATGAGGAGTAAGGTTTCCCCAGAGTTGAACCCAGTCAAACTACCATAGTTAGCTGAAGGGCAAGGTCAGCATGAGACCCCTGCCACAAAGTAATTCCAACTTATATGTTAAACATATAATTGATCTACATGCTGAATTAATCAAAAGGGATTTTTGTTCTAATTTTTGGAAAGGAATATGAAATATACAATAAATACTAAAAATGTGAATGTTCTTTCATCCAGAATTTCTTGACATAAAAAAGAATGCTTTATAAAAAATATCCCTAGCAACATTATTTATTAGAATAAAAACTGAAAATAAAATAGGTTGTCAAATGATTGTGGTATGGCTGAACAAATTATGACTTAAGCATATGAAGGAATATTACTCTTATTTAATTTCTTTTTTCTCAATTTGTTAAGGATTTTACCTCCTTTCCATAACTATCAAAGAGATTACATTTTAATATTTTTTTTGTCTTCCAATCATTGCTGCTTGTTGTTTTTGAAGTCTAGAATATTTTAGAGTTTATTCTGCTGAATGGTACAAAACGTGGGTTTGTTCCAATTTTTTTTTTAAATTTCAACTTACTTTTCTCAAATATTATTGTTGAATAATAAATAGATTGAATGATTGCTGATTTTAGTTTCCTTTAACACTAGACTCCTATATACATTTGGCTGAATCTTAATGTCCAGTATATTCTATTTATCTATTTTTAAGTCTAGTACCAGATAATTTTTGCAATGACTATTTTAACTTATAATTTGAGAGTTGGCAGGACAAGTCCCCTTCCTTTTTCTTTCTTTCTTTTTTTTGCTCTTTTTTTTTGGAGGGCAGTTGGGGTTAAGTGACTTGCCCAAGGTCACAGGCCAAGTTTTTTTGTGTTAAGTGTCTGAGGCCGGATTTGAACTCAGGTCCTCCTGACTCTAGGACCAGCACTCTGTTCACTGCACCACCTAGCCACTCCCTTTTTCTTTCTTTTTAAAAGATAATTCTATTAAATATGCCATTTAGAACGTTAAATGTAGAAATTAATTTGCTATGTTTAGTTCAGCCTAACATTGAATACTGAATATCTTTCCAATTGTTTAGCTTTTTCTTTATTTCTGCAAAGACTATTTTAATAGTTGAATTTCTAATTTTTTTTTTGCATTTTGGTAAGCTAATTTCTAGACATTTAATATATTTTGTCATTATTCTAAGAGGAAATCACTTTTCTGTTTCTACATCTAGAAATGCTAATCATTCTGGGCTAATTGTTTTCTTCCTGTTATTTAGTTCTTTCTTTTATCTTGATTAATATTTTTGCTTATTCTCGAATTTTCTAAACACATCACATCATGAGCAAAGTTATTTGAGCTTCCTCTTTAACGCTGCTTATAACTTTATTTTGCTTTTCTTGTTCCGATAGTTAACATCTTAAAGATAATGTCGTATAGTAACGGTGAGAATGCGTAGCCATTTCTTTACCACTTTTCTTCGTTGGGGAAGATTCTAAGCTTTCCCCAGTTTATATAATGCTGGGTTTTAGGTTCAAATAAATGCTTCCTATTGTGTTAAAGAAAACTACTTCTATTCTAGTCCTCTTTTTTTTTTAAAGAAAAATAGCCATTGTATTTTAACAAAGGCTTTTTCCAGTATCAACTGATGTCATATAATTTTATTATTTTTATTATTTATATTGATTGTGCTAATTGCTTGCCTGATAGTGAATGATTCTTGCATTCCTGTCACCCTCAATTCAACTGGATTATAATTCATACTTTTTATATTGTTATATTCTTTTTAAAATCTTTGCTTCATTGTTCATTGATGATGTAGCTATAATTCTTTTTCACATTTTTTTCACTTCTTGATTTGGGGTACTATGGTCATATTTTTCTCATTGAAAGACTTGGATCAAGTGCTTCCTTTATGTTTTTGATAACAGTTTATGTAGCATAGGAATGATTTTTTTTCCTTTAATATCTGAAATAATTTACTTGAAAGTCTATACAGTCCAGGTGTGTGTGGGGTTTTTTTTTTTTTAATGTAGCCATTCATTAATTACCCTTTTCTGATGTCACTTGTTTAGTCAATAGCTTGTTTTGTATATTATGTATTCACATTTTTTTCTGCAAAATTCCTAATAATTGTCATTATCTTGACTATTTATTGTTATTTCTTCCTTTTTATTGTGGCAATTTTGTCTCCCCTCTCTTCTTGGTTAAATTAGACTTATCCAAATTTGTTTTTTGATGCTCTTAAATTAATTCATTTTTTTAGACTATCAGTGCTCTTAGTTTCTCTTTAAGTTTTTAGCAATTTTCTTTTGCACTCTTTTTGGGCCTATTAATTGATTGGGTTTTTTTTTTAATCCTTTAACCTCAACCCATCAATCCTTCCCCCACTTTTGTCAATATGCAAATTCAGAGAAATAAATTTGCCATTATCTTAAATAATAATTCTTTTTGCTTTTGTCCCAATCATTTTTCAAAGTAGTGTTTTAGTGGAACCTTTTTTCTTACAAGATAAGAATTTCTGGATATATTCCTCCTTTCCCCACAAGTCTCTTCTTCACAGATTTAAGCAAAACCAACTGACAAGGCAACCTCAAAAAAGAGGTAGGTGCATTTCCTCGTTTCCTCTTTGGGGCCAAGGCAAGTCATGAGAAATAGGACTCAATCTTATTTTGATTTTCTTTTTGGTTCCATTTCTGTTGTCATCTACAGGATTTTACTGATTGTTTCTTCATTCTGCACCAATTCATAAATTTTTCTCGATGAGTCA
>CM053583.1:360923758-360936115 GCA_028627135.1 Pseudochirops cupreus
AGTGCTTTCCTATGCCCCAGGAAATTGTAAAGCCCCTGATGGGAGATCTTTTTCACTTTTGTTTTTGGTTCACCAGTACCTAGCAGAGTACATGATGCATAGTACATGGTACATGTTGAGTTATGCCATGGCTAAGAATCAAACTGGTTAAGGTAAGTAGTTCAAATCCAGGGATACCCCGAAATTCTGGCTTTGAGAATGCCCCTCTGACCTAGGATAGATCAGACCCCTCTTTTATTGGATACCCTATTTTACTCCAATCAGTATTAATCAGTCTGATATGATTCCATAAGGGTAGTGATTATAAGTTCTGATAGTAGGCCTCAGAGTTGTAAACTACAGATTATAAATTCATAGGAATCATAGGAAGGTACTTAGAGGGCCTCCACCCTGTCTTCATGGTGACCAAGCCCAGTGTGACAAAAGTGACTCAATTGCATGGAAAGTTCTCCACCTTTTTTTGCTGCCCCTCCATCCCTTGTCAATCCTTTATTGCCCAAAATGTGGAGATGACCATGAGCACATAGCCAATGAATGACCCTCATTGCTGGCCCATGGCCTACTCTTCCACTAACCATTGGTTCATATAGATGTTTTGACATTTGCTCATCAACCCAATCCCATGAACCTGCTCTTAGATTTTGCTAGGACCTTCTGGAAGGTCAAGATAGGTCTGTTAAGGTCTGCTTGCAAGACCATTTGCAAACCAGTGGGATTCTGTATTTTGTGTAGACCCTTCTTGAGATCAAGGGCAAGGTCTATCCACCAATCAAATTTTGTATTTTTGGCCTGTTCTTCCTTCATTGTTCAGGTATCAAGAATTATAAAACTAAGTCCCTGGAGGAAGAGGGCACCTCAGATCATGAGGACAATCTGAGATCCACTTCATTAGAGGGACCATGAACCCTTTAATAAGTACCATTGGCTCAGAGCTTTGCCTCAGTGTTTGGGGTTTTTTTTCTTTCAGATTGGAAAATTCTAAAAATCCTCACAAGCCAGAGCACAAACTGCCCTGGCCGTTTTGCTCTCAGAATTGTAATTGTGTATAGGGAATGTCACCCTGTTAGCAACTATGGTCTCCCTCCATCTCCTCCCCACTTTCTACGCTTTTCTCTCTCTTTATAACTTTTCTCCAGTCAGACTACATTGGGACCCATAGATAGAACTGATCTGGCCTGCCAAAGCCCAGAACTTAGATGTTATGCCCATTTTGATCCAGACTGTACTTAGATATAAATCCATATGCAGTTTGTGGATATCAAAGTATGATATCAAAGTAAAACAAAACTAACCACAAGCCTTAGGATCTATACCAGATTTCTAGGACTTGATATTTGAGTCTTATAGACTAAAATGTTAGAGGTAAAAGGGGAAAGGAAGGAAGAAGCAACTATTAAGCACCTTCTGTGTGCTAGGCATTGTGTTAAGTGCTTTACAAATATGATCTCATTTCGTCCTCACACAAACCCTGTGAGGTAGGTGCTATAATCCATTTTACAGTAGATGAAACTTAAGCAGACAAAGGTTATATGACCAGCACACCCAGGGTCACATAGCTAGTATCTGAATCAGAATCTGAACTCATGTCTTCCCTGACTCCAGGCTCTGTGTTCTGTCCACTGCACCACCCCAACGATCAAGTCCAATCCCCTTATTTTACCGAAAAGGAATCCCAGTAACTTGCCCTGGGTTACACAGCTGGTTGGCTGAGGTCTTCTCATTTCTTGTTCAATGCTCTTCCTACTACTATTGTACATTATGCTAAACTCTGTTATCTCTCCCTCTCCCCCCATCCCACCCCACCCTGTCCCACTATCTAGAGACATGGATTTACCACAAGGATCTTTGATTTTTGTCAGTGGGGGTATTTCCTCCACTCGTGCCAATTGCATAAACTGGTAGATATACTTTGAAAGTTGCTGTCACTGAAAAAACAATCACTCCATCCCCGATGTAAAGAATCTCTCTGAACTTAGCTGCGTGGTTCTAGACTGGGACTCCTGCATCTGAAGTGTTTTCAGCAGGGTACAACTTGTCCAAGCTTGCTTTCTTCTGGCATAACCTTTAAGAACAGAATTTAAGAATCATGACAAGGTCGCTGCCATGCAATGATGAGGCATTAGGAGCTTGAAGAGGTAGATTTATTGCCTCCTCCTCAGGAGAGGAGGGAGATAGATTTACCACCTGAAAATTCATGTTATGCCATGCTTGGATGGTATGCCATGCACGTCTAGGTCCTGCATGTTGAAAAGCAACCAGGTATTTCTTGGCTTCTGTGCATTGTTCTGCAGCCCCACCTAAGATCACTCCTTCCCTTCCCACATCCTCAGGCATGCCTTTTTTTCTTGCAGTGCCCATCCTTTTGACACTTTAGCCTAGATCCACTGGCTCTACCCTTGCATTCTTATTCCTCGTGCCAGCTCTCTGTAAAGATTCCAGTTGGCACACTTGTATATGGTCTACAATAGTACTCCAAAGAGTAATAGAAATGTAGAGTCCTACTTAGAGGCGTGAGTTACCATGTCTAATCTGGGCTACTAACACCTGCTATTCTCACATAGGAGATAGAAGATAGTTTTGTTAGAAACAAAAGTAGGGCGCAGATATAGGACCATAGATTGGAGATAGCAATCATTTAGGCCTGCCTCCTCATTTTACAGATAAGGGAACTAAGACACACTTACAGAGTTTGAGTGACTTATCCAAGGTCACAAAGGTAGCAGGTAGCAGAACTGAGATCAGTCCTGGCCCTCCCAAAGCCAGCTTTCATTCTCTTAAAACATGCTGCCTCCCTAGAATCATTTGCATTTCTATATTGTTTCAAGCTCTGAGTTCAAGTTGCCACTTTGGAAGAAACAAACTACTCACAACAATATGGCACTTTAAGTGTTAACAAGTATTTTCCTCAAGACAACCCTGTGGGATGAGTAATGCAAGTATTATCATATAAATCAAAGTCCATAGATTCCTCAGTTATAGAGGCAGCCTGGCAGAGTTGACTGAGAGCAGGCCTTGAAGCAAGGAAGACCTGAGAATGGGTGCTTGGGGTTGCCAAAGGAAGAATATGTGTGGGGGCAAGAGGAGGACTCAACAGAGCGATATTGAGAGATTCTGTAAGATTATGTTCCCCCACTGTTCCCTCCCTCTCTTTTTTTCATCCCCTTCCTCCCATTCATTTATAAGGAGGACATGAACTTTGGGGTGACGACAGCTCTCTGAAAATCATAGCGAACATGATTGCCATCTCCACTACCCTTTGTTGTTGGGTAAAGGAAACAAACACAAAATATAACTAGGCTGGTAGATAAGGGATATGCCAGCCAGGCTAAGTAGGAAGGAGGAAACTTGTGTCAGGTGAGTCAAACTACTATCACCACCTTGATTGTCATTTACTCTCAGACCCTAATGGATATAGCCCAGAACCCAGAACCCAAGAGTCTTAGGACTAGGAATGCCCTCCAGACCACAGGTCCTGATTCCGTTCCAACACCCTACACCCATCACCCTGGAAAGCAACCCCCATGGAAATGTGGCTTATGCCTGCTTTTGCCAGGGATGCAGCTATAGACAATCAAGACCCAGAAAAGAAGTTCTTGTCGCTAAAGTCCTTGGCCCTGTCAAATGTCAAATCAACATCAGATGCTGACATGATTTTATCAATGGAAACACTATTAAAGAAAAGATATCTGCTTTGCTACAGCCCCCTAAGGACCCAAGCACCTTTCCATCTGATTTACAACTAAAAACTCCCATACTTAGAATAGCTTTAGAATGTGAACTCTTTGGGGAAAAGGGATTGTTGTATTTTTCTCTTTGTAGAGCATGTACTAAGAGATGAATAAATGCTTTTTAATTAATTCATTCATGGCAGGATTATTTGTTGAGGGAGTCAGGTTTTGTCTCCTTCCAGTATTTCTAGTGTCTTCCTGAGGTTTATCTGAACTTCCAGGTAATGTGTAAGACATGAAGCTCCTTACCAGAAAACCTGATGGCAACTGGAAAGGTAAGCAGAAAGGAGAATGAATATTTATTTCTAAATATCCAAAAGGTTTTAATAAGTCATTCTAACCATGTGGAAGCCATGGTAGAGAGCTGAACAAAATTGAGTTGTTTTTAACTCAGTTGACGAATAAAGACTAGGGATCCTCAATGAGAAGAGTGATTTTGGAACTCATTCTATAGCCTTCACGCACACCAGTCCATTAGGTGCGGGAGGCTGAATGATTGTGCAAAAAATGTATGGAATAGTCTCAAGATATGTTGTTCTATGTGGTTGGCTTTAAAAGATTAGTGGTCCTTCCCAGAAGCAGAGGTGGTAGCTGCAATGACAGAGGGGCCTCACTTCAGTAGATGACAGGTACAGAGGCAGAATGTAGCAGTAATGAGCTCTTAGGTGGTTCAATGAATAGAGTCAGGAAAATGTCTTCCTCAGTTCGAATCTGGCCTCAGACACTTACTAATTGTGTGACCCTGGGCAAGTCACTGAACCCTATTTGTCTCACTTTCCTCATATGTAAAATGATCTGGAGAAGGAAATGGCAAGCCACTCTAATATCTTTGCCAAGAAAACCCCAAACAGGGTCACAAAAAATTGGACACGACTCAGCATCAACAAGAATTGATAGGAGCAGATGCAGGCCACTGCAGGAGAGAACACCTGAGCTGTGCCCCAGCTCCCCAAGGTAATGCAGGGGTAAGACCTGAGGAGTACTGAGACACACTTAGAAAATGGAAATGGGAGGCCTTAGGAAAGGACTTCAAGCTAAGAGTAAGACATGTCTAATGTAAAACAACTTGGTAGCTGGGCTTCCTTAACAGTCAAAGAGAGCTCTCCAGTGCTTAGCCTCCCCATCAAGGAAGCAGAATTTGCTGATTTTCCCCAAGCCAAGTCTCTTTCCTCCCATTGTTCAAGTAATGGAGAGGCAAGTGGTGGCGGGAATGAGCACAAGAGTGGTTTCCTGGGACCAGCGCAGGATGCTGGACTGTGTGTCAGCTCTGTTTTGGGAGGCTGAATGGTGATGAAGGCCTGTGTACACAGGATCCCTTGTCACAAAGAAAACATCCGGCTTTATCACTCCCACTTGACACTGCACTTTGTTAAGCCTTTTTGGAGGCATACAATAAGCAACATAGAGAGGGCATGTGCTACCCAGGCAAAGGGAAGCCTGTTGTTTTAGGAGTAATTGGCTGCCAATTCAGTGTTTTGCAATAAAAGTATCCCCCTCCCCCCAAAAAAAGTCAAAAGTTGTGATCTCAAAAGTGGACAAATGCTGTTCAATCCCTTCTTTAGAAACTCAGGTGCAAAGTACTAAGTAAACTATTTTTTTAAAAGTCCCTACTGTGTCTCAGGCACTGGAGATTGAAATTTTTAAAAAGACAGTCCCAACCCTCAAGGAGCTTATAATCTAAACCTCATTGGAATACGGTATATTTCAAACAACCATCACTTTTTTCCATCGATTTCCCACCAAGATCATACACTATTATTCAACTATTTCATATTTTTCCTGATAATCGCAAGTGAGGGGAAAGAAAGAAACAGTGAACATATGATACGTCTCTCAGAACAGTGACTCCATTCTTGAGCCTAACCCAAAAAATGTCAGTGCCTAAGTAACTGGAATCTCTTGCATTCTGACCTTCACTTTAGATATTGTTATCCACAACCTAGACCAGGGTCTGGGGAACAACATCCTTCATGTTACAGTGATTTTTCAGCTCTGTCCCTATAGCCCAGAGAGTAGTTTTCTTCCTATGGAGTTACTCTTATTATTGCCTTATAAGTAGATCCTACAAGGATTAAGGATTATGGCAGTTAAAGTTAGGACACAATAGGAGTATCTATAGGAGAAATCGAATAGCATTCAACCACTTTTAATATCACAACATTTGACATTTTAGATTATTTTTTTAGTATAGGGAACTCCCCATGCAGGTCAATGCCTGCTCTTCAATATATAGTCTTAAGCAGTTTCCCAGAGCACTGAGAGATTAAGTGGCTTGCCCAGGGTCACACAGCCAATGTGTCAGGCCTTGAACGTTGGTCTTCCTGATTCCACTACACCAGCAGTTCTCGACCTTCCTAATGCTGCAACCCTTTAATACTCGTATGTGGGCATATCTGCATGTGGGCAGACCTTCCTGGAGACTGATAGAGGAGCGGTGTCTTGGTTCCTAAGACCATCAGAAATATGTGTTTTCAGATGGGCTTAGGCGATCCCTGTAAAAGGGTCATTTGACCCCCAAAGGGGTCGTGACCCACAAGTTGAGAATCACTGCACTGCACCAACAGTGTCAAATTGAACTATATATGGGATCATTAATCCATATGTAAAGATTCCTACAGGCCACATATTGATTTAATTTTTAAATGTAATGTAATCAATGTTTTACTATTTTTTTGTTTATCTTTGCTAAATATTTAACAATTGCATTTTAATCTGGTCTGGCCACATTTTGGGCTATTGCTTAGTACTAAACCATGTTACCCCACCCCCATCTTGAGAGGTCTCCAGAATAGAACCTATTCTATTCTTAGTTATGAACAAAGTTATATATCTTTTTTGTAAGCCAAATTTCTACAACCAAAAGTGTTGATGCCTTCAAAATAGTTGCCTTGAAAAGCCATATGCTCAATAAGTATGTATGTGTGGCTTCCCAAGGTGACTACTTTGAAGGATAACATTCAGTTAAGAAGTTCTGGTATGTTTGCTTAAAAAAATATCATAGATCAATATTATGTTATAGTCACACCACAGGCATCTTTTAATATTCATTGTATTTATTTACTCTGGTTTTATGCTTTCTGTTCTTAATTTAGGAAGCAAATAAATTAAAGATTTCATGTTTCTTACTCTAAGAAAGAAAAATTAAGCCCATAAATGGGGTTGTTTATATATAGCTCCTAATTGACTTTTGCTGTAGATCAATGGTCCCACAAGAAGAAAAAATAAAATCCCTACCTAACCCTGATCTAGACTCTGAAATGTAGCTTGCTTAGAGAAGGCACCCAAGGTGTTGTACTGGGAGCATCAGACTTGGAGTAAGAATACACAGGCTCGAATACGTGCTCTGTTGGTTACTATGCATGGAACTCAGGATGAATGCTTTCTCACCTCTTGCCCTTAATTTCTTCTTCTAGAAAATCAATTAGGTGACCTCCAAGGTTGCTGAGCTTGGAATCCTGTTGTGAGGATCCAAACAAATCTAGGGAAAAATCACTTGGTTTCTTTCGGAGCTTGTTCCCTCCCTGGGAATTATAGGATATACATTTTCATCATCATTGTGTGTCCTAAAATTGTCTAAATTTTGCTATATGGAAGTTGTGTTTTCAACAATTATTTGTCCATTATATCTGATTCCTAGGGTAAATCATAGTCCTTAGAAAGACAAAGATGTTTTTCAGTTTTCAGTGAGATTTTAATAAAATGCATGTATCTACCCTGGCTCTCTCCCTTCCCTTCACTTCCCCAGTTTGGGTATTGCTGAACAATTCTTCCCTGTCATATCCCATCAGGCAAAATACTGCCTGGTTGGTTGAATGCCAATTTGCAAGCTTCAATACAAAGTAATGTATGAAGGGGATATTGTAGGGGACCTTTCAGCAGGTCTGCCACAACAGTGGGTCCTTTTATCTAGACACAAATGGTCATGGAATGCAATTCCCTGAAAAGAATGCCCATGTCACAGAAATGACAGAGGAGGCTTCTTACAGATGTGAAAACTGGCCATAAACCCACATTCTCTACATCGACAACTTATCATTATGCCATGCTCTTTTCTCTTGCCCCTGGGACCTGCGGTTTGGTCACTTATCAAATATAATCTGTTCTCTACAGAAAAATGTCCAATCAGACAAGCAAAACAGAACCAACTTTTGGCACTGAGAAGTAACATTCCAAGGCCAGCTCCATACATATGTCAAGGGCAGAGTTGAGTGAGATTCATCAACCACTGGAGGTAGTTGGCAAATGGCCAGAATAGTCTTTGATATTTCTAGCCCTCCTCTCCCCCAGGAAAATTAAACTACTGGAAACTTGCATTTCTCAGTTAGAACATTCTTGAAGGAGGTTAACCTCATGGAAAAAAAGCCAGTGAGAAAAATATGTGACCCATGCACTCCTTCTTGGTACGATGATGCTCATCATGCTGCACCATTTTAAAGAGTCTCTGATGTCCAAGCTTGGGTGTTTGTTAATGAAAGGCTTTAATAAAGACATTTCTACTCTGTAAAAGAACCTGCTTTTTTCAGTTTTTCCTTCTGTGCTCCTGACTCTTTCTTCCAATTCAAATTCACAACTAGGGAGTAAGGGAAGAAAGGAAGAAGGGAGAGGAACACATTTTATTAAGCACCTACTATGTGTCTGACACCATGATATATCCTTTACAAATATTATCTCCTTTGATCAACAACAACCCTGGGAAGTAGGTGCTATTATTATCCCCATTGTGGAAATTGAGGCAAATAGAGATTGTCACAAAGCTATTAAGTGTCTGAGGCTGAATGTGAACTCAGGTTTTCCCAACTCCAGGTCAGTGCTCCATTCACTGTGCCACCTAGCTGCCTCTAAGGCAGGATGAATCTGCAATGTTCCTAACCTGGAGGCAGCAGGAGTATTAGAAGGGCTTAATATCCTGGAATCAGAATCACAGGATTACAGAGCATGGAAGTAATCTAGTGTAACCTTCTATTTTGTAAACTGAAGTTTCAACAGACTGAATGACTTGTCCATGGTCAAATACCTAGTAAGAGCTTATCTGAATGCCCATCTGACAATTCCTAATAATGTCCCCATTTTAGAAGATTTCTGTAGCCCACGCTAGATTGAAATCATTCTTCCACCATTTCTATGGTATTTTTTTTGGAGGGTGAAAGCCAAGGCAGTTGGGGTTAAATGGTTTGCCCAAGGTCACACATCTAGTGAGTGTGTCATTTTCTATTTTATTTGTTATTTCTGTTTCATACAGAAGTTTCCATGACTAGTGAGGAAGAAATTGTGACTAAAAAAGGCTTAATTAAGCTATTCTATTTCATTATGGCAAACTTCATTTTTGCTGTATAAGTATATGTTCAAAAGCTGTAATTGTTAACTTCTATACCCAGTACAATTGGCATGAAACATACCCTCAATCAGTTTGACACAGGTAGAGAAGGGAGCTGAGACTCTAGAACACTGTGAGGCTGCTACAAGTAGAGAAGGGTAGTACTGCAGTGGGGAAGAATAAGAGGAAGCTGCTATTTGGTAACTTCCTATTTTAACTAATTCTTTCTAACTCTGCTGCAGAAGGACTGAAAATTCTTTTGGTGCCCTTCTACATGTCAATGCCCTAGGATTAAGTCCTAGTTACCCTATCCTAGCTATGACTCTGACTATAGGATTCAAAGCAAGAACCTGGGAATAGGAAAAATGTAACAAGCCTGGAGGAACTAGGCAGAGATCAGAGGTCAGAGCAAGGTTCTAAGTCATAACCAGGAAAGTAAAACAGTGTCAAGGAATACAAAAAGAACAAGGGTCAGGGCAAGCAATGGTGAGAAGTCAGGCAGATAGATAAGAACCAGGAAAACAACACATGCAAGCAGGCAGACTCAAATGGAAAAACTAAAGTCCAGGAAAACAGACAGGGGTGATGAGGTCAAAACAATATCATATCTCTCAAACATCTCCTGGGGACAGAACTGGGGATGGAAATCTCCATGAGTAAAGGCTAAGTATTCAATGGCATGTGTTGAAGCTTCCACAGCTGGAGAGTGAGGAAAGACTGTACCTGGGCTAGCAGGGCAGCACCAAAAATGTCAGATGGACCTTATGGCCTGGAATCACAGAATCAAAAGTTTTTAACCTTTATCATGTCATAGACCCCTTTGGCAGTCTGGTGAAATCTACAGATCCCTTCACAGAATATGTTTTAAAATGTATGACAATAAAACATATAGGGTTATAAAAGAAACTAATTATATTACAATAGTTATAAAATATTTAATTTTTTTTTTTGCTTTTTGGAGGGCAATTGGGGTTAAGTGACCTGCCCAAAGTCATACAGCTAGTAAATGTGTCAAGTGTCTGAGGGCAGATTTGAATTCAGGTCCTCCTGACTCCAGGGCCAGTGCTCTACTCACTGCGCCACCTAGCCACCCCAAAATATTTAATTTTTAAAATGTTAAAGAGTCCTTATTTTAGAACTAGAAGTGAGGAAACTTAAAGATTTGCCCAAGGTCAAATATTTGATAAAAAGCAGAGTAGGCATTTGGACTCAAGCCTTTTAACTACATATGCCAGGTTTTTCCACTAAATAGTCTAACACCTCTTTCCCTAGCATGCAGCCTAGGTACCTGTAGGATGCTGTGATGAGGGGAGGTGAGTAGGAAGCATTGCTTATGTCATCAACACCAAGATGCAAAGAGGACAAAAGGGTAAATGAAGCCTAGAGTCAGACTACAATGTTCAATCCCATGATAACTCTGGGAATCAGAATCTACAAAAAAATTTTCTTAATGTGCTGCTTTTTTTTTCCTTTTTTTTTTTAAGGAACAGTTTTTTGTTTGTTTGTTTTTTAACTTGGTTCTTCCTGTGAGATCTGTGCTAGCTCATAGCTGAACCTGGATAGCTCCTACCACTTCTCTCCACATTACTCTCCAAGAACAGTTTTGGAGCTACAAAAACAAGGCAAAGCAAACATGTGAGCAGAATCATTTCAAAACAGACCTTGGTAAATTAAGTAACATTCTCCTTCAACTAGGCATCATTGCTGCACTTCCCGGTACAGCAAGCAGGAAATTCTCAGATGTGGCTGGTCTAGGATCTGGGCATAGAAGTAAAACGATGCATTTTGTTGAGTGGGAAATAGGAATGGGGTAAGGATTGAGAGGTGGTGAGGACCAGAGGGAGGAAGAGGTTCCCTCTCTCTGCCTCCCTACTACCTATTAGTCCTGAGCCACTTAATTCCAACCTGAAATCATCAGCTCCCATGGATTTAATTGCCATTTCTATTCTAATGATTCTCAAGTTACCTAACCTACCCCAACCTCTCTGTTGACCTCCAATCTCCCCTCTCCAGTAGATAGAATGCTGGACCTGGAGTCAGAAAGAACTGAGTTCAAATCTGTTCTCAGATACTTACTAGCTTGTGGCCCTGGGCAAGTCACTTAACCCCTGTTTGCCTCAGTTTCCTCATCTGTAAAAAATGAGTTGGAGAAGGAAAGGGTAAATCACTCTGGTATCTTTCCCAAGGAAACTCCATATAGGGTCAGGAAGAGCTGGACTCCACTGAAAAACAACTAAGTAACAATGAAAAAGACATACTCCTACCTTGGATTCTAGCACCAATCTAACTCCATAGGCAAGAGAAGTATAAAGACACACAGACTGAACAGTTCAAGATCATTATTCTTGCTGCTACTCTTTCTTTAACCTTGTCCCAAATTGAATTAACCCATATTTGTTTTAGTTTAGAACTCCTAGAGCAAAAAATGTAACTGGTAACTCAGATAGGTCTCACTCAGCACAATCACATTTCCCTGCAACTTGTCTTTGTATGTTTTTAAAAAAATAAACATCTACTGATTGTCTTTGTATTTCAAAGTTTCACCAAACATCCTAGGATATATCCTTATTTTTAAACTTTGCTTGGCCACCATTTTATTTCAATATGACACCTTTGGGCAGAGATCAAACTTAAGGAATATCTTGATTCCCTTTAGGAACATACTAATTTTCACTAAAAGTAAGACAAACTATTAATAATTTAGTTTATATAGCACCTCATATGCAAGACTTCATTTGAAACTCTCAACAATACTAGAAGTATTATTTTCTCCATTTCATTGATAAAGAAAATGAGAATCAGAGGTGTTAAATTACTTGCCTATGGTCATACTGCTGCTAAGTAAGTACCAGAGGCAGGATTTGAATCCACTTGCCTGACCTTCAGGTAGAGCTCTAGTCCCTCCACCAAGTAGCAATGGAGAGTTAAGTAGAAACATACTTGCTTCCATAGTCATGCCCTGAGAATTCAAATGAGTGATAAAATAGCTCTTGTTCCTTTGTTCTCAAAGAGGGCCAACGGCATCATGAGAGTGATGTCTTAACTTCTGCATGAATTAGATTTAGATGAGATAGACTGTGTAAACAGCCTCACTCTCTCATTCAGTCATCAAAGTCCAGTGGTAAGATGAAATATAGAAAGACAAGCACAAAATGACAAGCAACATGTGTAGAATCAAGAGAACATTGTATACAGTAACAGCAACACTGTTTCAAGAACAAATTTGAGTGAATAAGTCATTTGGACTATTATAAATATCCAAATTAGCTACAAAGGACATATGAAGGAAGATATTACCTGCATCCAGAGAAAGAA
>CM053583.1:360936615-360975962 GCA_028627135.1 Pseudochirops cupreus
GAAGCTGTATAATTCTCTCTTGACAGCATGGAGCCTGATTTTCTTGCTTTTCTCTACTAGAAAAATTATTTTCTACTTTAACATGAGGAATCTTCCCTTTCCTAATGTTTCCAGCTGTTCTTCCAGATGTTACTTAAATTTTAAATACAATATATCACTTAAGTTGCCCCTAAAAACCTCAACCCTTAAGAACTGGTACAAATGATAACAATTTATATCTTTGAACATTAGGACAGAAAGCCTTACCAAGTTTTAAAATCAAGATTTAAAGTGGTTTCACCACAAGGTGGCATACTCTTGGCCTCTATTACTGGGAATTGAGTGACTTCAATGGAAGATTAAATAGGCTTTTGTTTATTTTGTATATTCCATTGAAGGCCATGGTGCTTAACTGGTCACACTGGAACATGGCAGAAAAGTACTAGCACAGTTTGCCAACCCCACACACTAAAGTCAGAACATACCCTCAACACTAGGGCTGAGACTAATGCTTTCTGACAGGTGGGACTAGGAAGGGCACAAAAGGGAACTAAACAAGGTTGTCTTTAAAGAGTTTTGGGGGGATGGACTTGGACTTGGGCATGCATACTCCATGGTTCAGGGCAGCTCTCAGTATTTTACAGGAAAAGGTGGAAGTCCAACTCTGGTGGGTCTGATTGGTTTCTGAACCCTGAGGTCAAATACAAGGGGACACCAGTCAGTTAGGAGAAGATTCCAAGTATCAAGGGGTCCTTGAGAAGGGAAGGAAGATACCAATCAGTTAACAGTAAAAGATTCCAAGTATGGGGGTCTTTCAGAAGAGAAGGGGGTACCAAGCATGAAGGAGGGGTGTGGCTATGACAGAGACAAGTTTATTGGACTGATAAAGGCAGGGCTGGAAAAAGTTTATCTATGGAAAAAGTTTATCTATGCAGAAACACATATGTATAAGAATATCTCACCCTAATGCTTTGACCTTTATCAGGGCTTTTCCCGTTATTGAGTCATTTTAACCATGTCTGACTCTTTATGAGGCCATTTGGGGTTTTCTTAGCAAAGATACTGGAGTGGTTTGCCATTTTCTTCTTCAGTTCATTTTACAGATACTTAGCTACAGTCACATAGCCAGTAAATGTCTTAGGCTGGATTTGAACTCAGGTCTTCCTAACTCTAGGGCTGGCACTCTATCCACTCTTCCACCTAGTTGCCCTATCAGGGCTTTAGAAAATAGAAGTTAGGACAGGCAGGTTCATTTGTTTATATATTTAATTTATATTTTAATTTTTTTTTGATTGCACGTACATAAAAAATTTTAATGTTTGTTTTGTTTAAATTGAATTTCAAATTCTCTCCCTCCCTCCTGTTGCCCTTCCTTGAAAAGGCAAACAATTTAATATAAATTAAACATATATAGTCATGCAAAATATTTCCATATTAGCCATGTGCAAAAAGAAAAGAAAAAAAAGCATGCTTCAATCTGCATTCAGTTTCTATCCAACTAGCATTTTTCTTTGTAAGTGCTTCAGAATTATCTTGGATCACTGAGAATTGCTGAGTATTGCTGAGAATAGCTAAGTCATTCAGAGTTGATTATCATATAATATTGCTGTTATTATATAAGTACAATGTTTCCTGGTTCTACTCATTTCACTTTATATAAGTTCATGTAAACCTTCCCACATTTTTCCAAAAGCATCCTGCTCATCATTTCTTATAGCAAAATAGTATTCCTTCACAATCACATACACCAACTTATTCAGCCATTCCTCAATTGATAGGCATCCCCTCAATTTCCAATTCTTTGCCACACAATAAGAGCTGCTATAAATATTTTTGTACAAATAGGTCCTCTTCCTTTTTCTTTGATCTTTTATGTAGGACAGACCTAATAGTGGTGTTGCTGGATCAAAGAGTATGCATAGTTTTATAGCCCTTTGGGCATAGTTCCAAGTTTTCTTAATGGTTAGGTCAGTTCACAACTTCACCAACAGTATATTAATGTTCCTATTTTTTTCCACATTCCCTCCAACATTTGCCATTTTCCTTTTCTGTCATATTAGCCAATCTGATAGGCATGGGATGGCACCTCAGAGTTGTTTCCATTTTTTTCCCTCTAATCAATAGTGGTGAAACTAGGTGGCAGAATGGATAAAGTGTCAGGTCTAGAATCAAGAAGACTCAGCTTCATGAGTTCAAATCTGACCTCAGACATTAGCTGTGTGACTATGGGCAAGTTGTGTAACTTACTTGCCTCAGTTTCTTTATCTGTAAAATGAACTGGAGAAGGAAATGGCAAACCACTCCAGTATCTTTGCAAAGAAAACACCAAATGGGGTCACAAAGAGTTGGATACAACTGCACAACACAATTAGTAGTAATTTAGAGCATTTTTTATATGACTATAGATTGCTTTGATTTCTTCTTTTGAAAACTGCCCGCTCATATCCTTTGACCATTTATCAATATATTTGAGAAATGTGGCTTTTATAAGAGAAATTTACTGTAAAAAATTTTCCCAATTTTCTGTTTTCCTTTAATCTTGGCTTTTGTTTGTACAAAACCTTTTGAATTGGATATAATAAAAATTATCCATTTTATATCCTGTAGTGTTCTCTATCTTTTGTCTAGTCATAAATTCTCCCTTTATCCATAAGTATGACAGATAAAACATTCTATCCTCTCCACCACCACTGCCATTTGCTGATATCACCCTTTAGGTCTAAGCCATATGCCCATTTTGAACTTATCTCAGTACATAGCGTGAGATGATGGTCTATACCTAGTTTCTGCCACACAGTTTTCCAGTTTTCCCAACAATAGTGATTTCTTGTCCCAAAATCTTGGATCTTTGGGTTTGTCAAACACTAGAATATTATGATCATGCACTATTCTGTATTTTGTACCTAATCTATTCCACTGGATCAACCATTCTGTATCTTGACCAGTACCAGATTATTTTGATGATTGCTACTTTGTAACGTAGTTTGGGACTGGGTACCGCTGAGCCGCCTTTCTTTTCCATCGCTCCCTCTGATCTTCTTGACCTTTTTGTTTCTCCCAGAAGAATTTTGTTATTTTTTTCCTAACTCTATAAAATATTTTTTTGACAATTTGATTGGTGTGGCACTGAATAAGTAAAGTAGTTTAGATAGAACTGTCATATGTATTATATTGTTTGAGCTAGTCATGAACAATTAATATTTCTCTAATTGTTTAGTTCTAACTTAATTTGTGTGAAAAGTGCTTTGTAATTGTGTTCATACAGTTCCTAGGCTGCTCCTGGTAGGTAAGCTCCCAAGTATTTTATACTGTCGGTGGACTGAGAGCTACCCAACCTGCTGCTGCCACTAATGCAGCTGCCTCCAGCGCCTGTGGCACAATCTGCGCTGCCCTCCAGGCCCAGCTACTCCCCTAGGGATACTACCAGGTCCACTTTTTATGCCTTTATTTGTCTGGAACAAATTGAGAAATTGCAATGAAACAGAAAGTCAGGGATTTTCTATTCCTTGCAGTATTCCATGACATTCCTTACCCCTGTCCTGCTGGGAACCAGTTACTGATTACTTCTTTCTTAAAAATACATGGGAACCACAGAGCACTGATGGGCCAAGAGGCCATTTGGAGCAGCATTCATTCCTCTGCATTTTATCTTTCTAAGACTCTTTAATGAAAGAGATTTAGGAATAAATATGAAAAGATCCTCAAACCTAAAACAATGAAGGTTGGGAAACAGTAGAATGAAAATACTAGAAAGTCAAAAGCATCAGAAAAGTAGAGACTTTTAGAGTATTCATTTTGGTTTCTAAGTGCAAGGCTTTGATCAAAATAAGGTTACTTAAGACAAAGCATCCTTTTTTGGGGGGATGGATAGTTGAATGGTTCTAAAGATCTATTTTTTTTTAAATGTGAGTAAATCATTTCAGGGGTCACTGGTCTGCTCACAACTTGCTTAAGAGTACTGCTCACTGCCCTGAAAAATGGGATACTTTGTCTTATGTGACTCACTTTCAACAAAGTTCTGCCTTAAGAAATTAGAATGAATAAACCAAAAGACTACTAAATTCTCATGACAAGTGATTTAAAAGAAATTATTGAGAACATGTAAGATCAGAAAAGAAGACTCAATTAAGAGGTAGTTCTATGTAGTGCAATGGACAGTGTGTTGGACTTAGAGTCTGAATGACCTCAGTTCAAATCTGACCTTAGACACTTACTAGCTTTGTGACCCTAGGAAAGTTTTTTCACTTCTGCCTACCTCAGTTTCCTCAACTGTACAATATGGATAATTATAGCAACTACTTCCCAGAGTTGCTGTAAGGATAACATGAGATAATATGAATAAGGCAATTAGCAAATCTTTAAACACAATATAAATACTAGCTATTATGATTATTAATTATTATTACATAGAGCTAAAAAGAGAAAACACAAGCCAAGATTTTAAAAGAATGAGAAAACCTTCAGTAAGTTAAATGGATCCTTTATTGAAAAGGTTTAGGGTGGCTGGAAAGTACCTAAGGCAAGGATGGGGAATCTGTAGCTTTGAGGCTGAATTTGGATTCAGTCAAAGGGCCACTCTTGAGGACCTAGAAGGCCATATGTGACCTCAAGGCTGCAGGTTCCCGGCCTGACCTAAGGGACGCAGTCTAGTTCCAACTTTCTTACTATACATATGAGAAAAAAGAGGTTCAGCAACTTACCCAAAATCACACAGAAGTGTCAGAGGTCACTTAACTTCTCTGGGATTTGGCCTCCTTAAGGATAAATGATGGAGTTAAGTTAGATGAGGGGTAAGGCAGAAGCTTGACAGACACCTGATATTCTTTAAGTATGTATTAGACTTTTTTTTAACTGAGACATGTCTGTACCTATGGATTAGCTCATCTTGTTAACTCAGAAACCAGTATATACAGATTAAAAATAATAATAATACTCTTCTGGTTCTCCTCTCTGGCTCCTCCATTTCTGTCTGTCCTAATGGATCACCATTCACATCTACCTCTATCTATAGGTGTCCTTCAAGTCTCTGACTTAGGCCCTTTGTCTTTATATCCTCTTGGCGATTACATCAGTTTTCAGGAGTTCCACTATCATTTCTATGTAAGGGATCTACACTTTGAAAGATCTCAACAGAGTTTCTCTTCTAAGTTCTAGACCTATTTCAGTAATTGCCTATTGTACAGTTTCATCTGAATTTTTATAGGCAACCCATCTGAAATAGAATTTATTATTGAATATATTAACTTCCTAGCCAGAAGTTTCTCTATTTCTGTCAATGGCATCACCATCCTTCTCAATTCAATCAATAAGCATTTATTCATTTAATAAGCATGTCAGGCTAGGGATAAGAAGTAAAACATAGGGCGGCTTGGTGGCACAGTGAATAGAGCACTGGCCCTGGAGTCAGGAGGACCTGAGTTCAAATCTGACCTCAGACACTTAACACAAAACCTAGCTGTGTGACCTTGGCCAAGTCACTTAACCCCAATTGCCCTCCCAAAAAAAGGCAAAAAAAAAAGAAGTAAAACATGACAGTTTCTGTACTCAGGAAGCTTCCTATGGACTGGGGAGAAACATGTGTCCACATAGGTAAATAAATGAAAACCAAGAAGATGATAAAAGACCTCAGACACAAACTAGCTGGGTAACCCTGGACAAGTCATTCAACTTTGCTTAGCCTGTTTCTTCACCTGCAAATTGGAAGCAATAATCCTAGCAGGAGGGAAGGAAGCAAACATTTACTAACTGCCTGAGAGGTAGGTGCTATTATTAGCCACATTTTGCAGATGAGGTAACTGAGGCAAACAGAGGATAAGTGATTCACCCAGTGTCACACAGTTAGTGTATGTATGCTGTGGGGTTTGAACTCCAGTCTTCCTGATTCCTGTGCCATCTGGTTGCTAGTGATGTTGCAGAAGGATTTCTGCTTTAGGGAAAAGACTAGACTAGATTACCTCTAACATTTCTTCCAGTTCTACAGTATTGATTTTTCAGAGAGAACAAGAACTAAAATCAGCTGTTTTACAAAAATGATCTGAAATAATTAACTAGCATCTGTATCATAAGCTATTTGATCCTTAGAAGATCTAACTATGTGTCATACATATAGTAATTGTTTGGGCAAATAACCATTTCTATCTAAACTCTAGTCATGGCAATTGAGTAGCTGACCTGCCAGGGCACTGAATTCCATAGACTCTCAGGATACCACACAGAGAATTTCCTTTAATGGGTTCTAACTTTACTGCCTTTTAATTTCTCCGAGTGTCTCTTTATTGTCATATTTATGGCTCACACTACAAAAGAGGGACTAATCAATTTTCATGAGTCTTTTAGTCAGTCTCAATACATTTGGTCATCATTCATCTAAAAACACAATAAGCAATAGCATTGTCTACTAGAGGTTTTAAACTCTAGTAAAGCAAAAACAACCAAGTGACATCTAAGATTTTTTTCAAGTATATTGACAATGTAGGAAATATTGCTAGTCTTGGGTAATATGCTCAATGGGTGAATCTGTTTCCTTGCATAAACCCAGTGTGAATTGGATCTGGGTCTGTTTTTACCATCTCATAATGATGTTAAAACATCAAAGTTCCAGGAACTGTCCTCAGAAGGATTGGAAGATGGTTTTAATTAGGAGGTCTTGAAGCCCAAGTTAACCTCAGAATTGAAGCAGACTGGCAATGATTTAATTAAATGGGACATGGCTGAGCCAAAGGTCAAATGAGATTCTTGCACTATGAAGCCTACAAAGCCCCTATGTGAAAAGCAAGAAAGCAAACAGAGACGATTGTTGCCACCTGATGCTTTGGGAAAAAATACTGCACAAGTATTTCATCAGAAGGATAGTCTCTGCTCTAGGGAGAAACACATGTAAAACTTAATGAATGAAAGCCTCTCTCAAAGACTCTTCACTTTATGTGTGCCCCAAAGATTCTACATTCTAAAAGACTGTGAGTAATTTTATGAAAGTCATGTTTGCAATATCAGTGAAACTCATGGGCCCCAAGTAAGTCACAACACATCAGTTAATTTCAATTCCGTGAATGGATTCATATTTGGAAGACACATTGTGTGCCAGGATCCCAAACAAATAAATGACTTAGTTACTGTTTGCCATACCCCATTAACAACTTGGTGTCCTCCTACTCTTCGCTGGAAATAACATCGGACTGAAAGTCCAAGAAGGCAGATGTTACAGTGGAAATGATAGGGGAATGGCACTTGGACCCCTAAAAGGAAAAGACCATGTCTGTTTTCCTGAACTTTCCCACAAATTCCAGGAACCCAGTCCCTGGATTTGGCCTGAGGTATCTGGCCCACCCCAACCCACTTTGATTACTTAAACAGTTTACTTGACACTGCTTAATTCCATCCAAATCTTCCCATAGTCTTTCTGTATAAAAATATCAATCTTATCCCCATTAAATTGTGCAGATTCTTAGAATCTGGCCCACTTGTATTGGCATCACAAATACTGTAGATTATTAGAATCTCACTTGTCCAACCGGTGTCATAATAAATACAGTACTTGGATGAGAGAAGGCTTAAGTGGTCAAATTCTTTCTAGGTAGACCTGCCCTGTACCCTTGCATTTCAGAGTTCCTAGCACCCCTAGACTGTATCAGAAAGAGTGCAAAACCTGGAATCAAGAAAACACAAGTTCAAATCCAACCTCAGATATTTCCTAGCTGTGTGACCTTGGGTAAGTCTTTTAACTTCTGTCTGCCCCAGTTTCCTCATCTGTAAAATGGAGATAATAGTAGCACCTACTTTCCCAGGGTTAGGAGGATAAGATAAGGTAACATTTGTAAAATGCTTTGCAAATCTTAAAACAATATATGAATACTATTATTATGTTAGGAAATCATTGGCTCATAGATTTAAAGCCAGATGGGACCTTAAAGATCATTTAATCATTTAACACAAAACTCATTACTTTACAGATGAGGAAATATGGAGGCCAAAAAAAAGTTAAATGACTTGACCAAGGTAAATAGCAGAGCCACAGTTTTGGTTCAGGGCTCTTTTCTCTGTGCCACAGATCTAGGTTCTAGTCTTTGCTCAGTCACTAACTAGAGAAGTATGAGCATCTTGGGAAAGCCACTTTAAACCTCTCCTATTCTTGACCTTCTTTATTACAAATGAGGGCAATATTCTAGATCTGGGGCAAGACAGCTCTTTAAGTATCTATCTGTGTTTTCTTTATCTAAAATAGAGGAATGAGTTCGTACCTGTTTCTTGGCTCATCTTGTTAATTTAGAAACCCACATGTAGGAGCCACAGTGAGTTAATTATTTCCTTGGATGGGGGTGGGGGATAGAGCTACTTCATCTCTGACCGTCTTTTCCCAAATCCTAGGACCCTCCCCACCAACAAGAGGCTCCTTTCAGCCATTATTCATTATTCTTTGGCAGCCCTTCCCTAGCTCTTTTTTGCCCCCACATTTCTCTCTTCCTTCTTCTAGAGCAACCTCCAAGCCCTCAGGGTCAGGCTCTTCCAGCCTTGCCAGTTGGCATTTAGCTAATCAGATAAACTCATGGTACTAATGTGCTAATGAAGAAGGCTAAACCCGTGGCCTCCGGGCCCTCCTTCCAGTTCTTAGGCCACACCTGTGCATTATAATAAGGACCTCCTGGAGACAATTATTCTTTGGTATTTTTCTGGTATTGTATTAACTTGTAAATATGAAATACTTCAATACTTTTCCTAGGAGACAGTGAAGTATAATGGAAAGGTTGTTGGAGTTGGTGTCAGAGGATCTGTCAAATCCTATCTCTGCTCCTTACAACCAATATAACCTTGATCAAGTACCATAACTTCTCTGGCTCTCAGCTTCTCAATATGTAAAATGAGGGGGTGATGGTGGAATAGGTAATCCCAGGAGCCATTTAGTTCTTAATCTATGACCCTATGATGAATCCATGATTTCACTAACAGGGACATTCTCTTCACTACTAAAGATCAAAATTCATCCACACTTGCTCATTTAGTGTCATTCTCATTCATGATACTCCATAAATTTTGCATAGAGTATCAACCAAACACATTCTCCTTTTCAAGTTAAATTTAAAGAATAAATAAAATTATGTGAACCCATACAGAACATGTTGATGTAAAAATTTTCAGGAATCGGTTGAACACATGAGTGGGAATGAAATTGGATAGAAGAGTCAACCACTACTAGTAATAGGGATGTAAAGGTTGATCACTCTCACTTTTAGGTACCCTTTAACCAGTTACTTAATTCATTCCCACGTAAATCTCACCATTCTGAGTCTTTGGGTAATACAGGAATATATTGGACACTGAAACTGGAGTCAAGAAGACTTAAGTTCAAATCATCCTCAGATGTGACTCTGGTCAAGTCATGAAAGTTCTCTTAGCCTCAGTTTTCTCATTTGTAAAAATTAATTAATTAATTAAATGATAGTAATAACACCTCCCTAGGTTGCAGTGAGGATCAAATGAAATGTTTGTAAAGAGTTTTGCCAACCATAAAATGCTATATAAAGTCTAGTTGTTATTATTATTATAATTACTTCCTCAGTTAGAAAAGTTTATTTTCTCATTAATCAGCTAAACAGTTTCCACCCTCATACAAATATTATTTAGCAAACTGTAGGAACATCCTTTCCAATAAATAATTGTTCATATCTGACTAATATGTTAATATATTTAATCTCCTAGGATTTAAATAGATGGGCAAGGTTAATGAATATACTATTGATTAATAATTGGAATCAATAATAAAGATATAAATATTTACAATGACAGCTACAAGAAAGATGATGGCTAGAGTCAACTCAAATTATTATTGTAACTACAAATCATTTTCACTTCGGAAAACATAGTCCCACATCATTTAGTTCACACAGGATGGTGCATAGTCTTTGCAAAAATCTTTTTCATCCTCTTTTTCTTCCTATTCCTTCCTTCCTCTTCCTTTTTCCATCCTCTTCTTCATCCTTCTTTTTTTCTATCTTCTGTAGGCCTAACTAGAAAAGAATCTCTCCATTTTCTTGCAAGTTTTCACTCTTAGCAATCTTTAGAGACTGAACTCTCCAAAATTCTTTCCTTATAACATTTCTGCCTAAAATTACTGTTGATAATTCTCCAAGAAAGAAATTATTCCTTACCCTCTTTTTCTTCAATTTCTTTCACATTTGTTCTCAAACCATCTCCATTTACTTGCTTTTCTCAGTCTTTCATAAATTGGTAGCCAAACCCAACTGTCAAAACCTAAGTATTTCTTGGATTCTACAGCAACTATTGCCCCTAAGGAGTGGCTTTTGAAACAAGGGCTATAGAAGCATGCACATAATGCATGTATGTGCATATAATATTGCAATTGTCCACAAAACTATATCCTAGGAATATTTCTAAATGGCTCTTCTTTATTTTATTTTATTTTTTTGAGGCAACCAGGGTTAAGTCACTTGCCCAGGGTTACATAGCTAATAAGTATCTGAGACCAGATTTGAACTCAATGCTCTTCTCCTTTGAAAGGATGCTAAATTTAAAGTTCCTTCTAGTTCCAATTTCTTAAACAAACCATCAATGTCAGCATTAACTGTTCAATATCTCCTTTACCAATTCCATTATTTTTATACCTAATTCAGTCTTAGCTAAGACTCTTTCATATGTGTAAATATGTTCTCTTTACTGCTTTCCTCTGCTTTTTCAAATTCTTCTCCATTCAATTCAAGAAAGTCTCTTCTTTTCCCTATGTGTTCCAACCCTCTCAGACCATAAAACTAAAAAAAAAAAAATCAAACCAATCATGGCAAAAAAAATATGAACAAACTAGAATAGTGCTAGTGATATGCTCTACTTAGCACAGAGACTGGCATATAGTAGGTCCTTAAGAAATCTTTATTGAAACAATGAGAAAAAGAAAGGAAAACCATATGTTGTAAGGTGAAATGAAATATAACGAACCTCTTGTCAAAATGTGGTTACCCTGTTTATCTCTTTTAATTAAATCTATTTTAGTCACAACTTTGTTGAACCATTTTGGAGAGCAATCTGGAATTATGCTCAGAGCTACTAAACTACCTCTACCCTTTGACCCAGTGATACCACTACTTGGTCTATTTCCAAAGATGATTAAAGAAAAAGGGAAAGAACCTATATATTCTAAAATGCTTATAGCTGCTCTCTGTGGTGGCAAAGTAGAAACTGCAGGGATGTCTATCAATTGGGGAATAGCTGAATAAGTTGTGGTATATGATTGTGATGGAATACTACTGTGCTATTAGAAATGATGAGCTTAATGATCTGAAAAAAAACATGGAAAGACTTGCATGAAAAAGGAAGAGCAAAATGAGTACAACCAAGAGAACACTGTATACAGTAAAAACAACATTGTTTTAAGAATGACTTTGTGTGAATAAGTTATTTTGACTCTCATAAAAACCCAAATTAACTTATAAAGGACATATGAAGGAAGAACATCCAGAGAAAGAACTGAAAAATAAAAGTATGTATTGAATAATTTTACATATAAATACCTATTTGTGTTTCATGATAGCCATCTTTAGAGTGAAGGAAGGTAGGAAAGAAAAAACTGGGGAAAAAATTTACATGATAATTTTGTTGTATATTTGAAAGGAATAGCAAGTTGTGCATAGTAGATTTACAGGTTCATGTGCAGTCAGCTTTTTTCTTGTACTACATTATGGAAATGCTTGCTTTATTCCATAAGTTAAAAATAAAATAAATCTTACAAAATAACAAACCTCTCAGATTCTTGGAAGTACTCAGATCTTACCATCATAATCTCCATAAAGTTTTCTGTCTAGTTTCTCATTCTCCACTTGTTAAACATGAGCTTTCAAGATAAATTTTTAGAGGTCTCTCATTCCATTTTATTACTTTGTCTTCTCTTTAAATATTAGCATAAGAGTATTGGTTTCAACTAATTTCCATTGCCAGTAAAAAGTATTTCATCCACATTAGATCTAAAAGAACCTACTATAAGACAGCATGGTTTCAACAAGAACCAGTTGGTCAAATCTGACAAGCCTCATTTATTGAGTTATCCTTGATGGGCTGATTGGGTGAATGGCATGGACATGGTAGGTAAGGATTTTAGAAAGGCATTTGACAGAATCTCACCTGCTACAAGGTACGTGTTACACATCACTAGCGTCTCTTGTAGATAGATGGAAAGATACAGACTGGATGATTACTACAGTTACATGAACTAGGAACTGAAGGAATGACTGGATCTAAAGAATAGTTAATGAATGGATTGGTGTTAATGTGGAGAAAATTTTCTGATGAAGCTGTCCTGGGCTCTGTTCAGTTCAACCTTTATTAATCACTGGTTAATAGTATGTGTGACATCATTATCAAATCTATAGATGACACAAAACTGAGAGGGATCACAAATATACTGGGGTGACTTGGGATCCAAAAAGATTCCAGTAAGCTGGAAGGATGGACCTAAACTAATAAGATGAAATTTAATAGGAAAAAAATTTTAATGGTATCCAAAAATTACCTTCACAATTACAGCATGGAAAAGCAAACTTGGAGAAGTTTGTATGAAAAGGATCTGAATTTTTAATGGAGTTTTTGGTTCAACTTGAGTCAAAAGTATAATGTGGCAGCCCAAAAGGTTAATATGATGTCTTCTACCTTAATATAGTTATATTGTAATTGAAATTGTAAGAGTGAGTAAATCTGAATAAATATAAACAAAAGAAATAAGTCTTGGAGGAGAATGTCAAGGACACATAAGGGAAAATTGTCATGATTTCAAAAACCTTGAGATGAATGAAAAGTCCAAGAGACACAGTTTCTGGACAATTAATAATTAATTTATTAATTAGACTAGCAGATAATCAATAAATTAAGGTCATGGTTCTCTTGGTAACCAAAGACCCCACATGGAGGCTGTTGAATATTTAAATACCTTTGGAAAGGGGTGGGGAAGTGTCCCTGAGGGTGGCAATCAATTCTGACTGATTTACAATTAATGAGAGAATGAATATTATAATGAGAGGTGGGTTTTTCTAGTGAAGGACTGGGGGACATGACTCTGATCAAGTCAGTACTTTCTCAGATCATTCTGACTCCAGCAATCTATACAAAAGATTCTATTCTCCACAAAGTTAGAACAATGGTGGAGTTGTAGTAAGAATTCCACCCAGATAAAATGGTCTGGGTGGGGTAAATTTTTGGGCACGGTGAGAAACATACTTGAGAGACTGGGTTTTGAATGAACAAGCAAAAATAGAAGCTCTTTGGATCCCATACATAAAGTTTGTTATTAATAGAGTAAAAAATTAATAATTTTTCTCAATCCAAAAGAATAAAAAATATCACATAAAATATCATTACCAAAAGGAAATAACCACTAATGCCTGAGCAATCACTGACCCTTTTTTATCCCTAGAAATTCTTTATGAAAATGGTCTATGCACATATGAAGGGTATTGATGAAAATATGAAAAGAGAAATGACAAATTTTCACAAGTGATTATTTATGAGACTGTATCTTTATAATCATGCAGTTTACTGAGAAGTATTTGTTTTAAGTGACATTTAGCTTAGTAGAACACAAAGGAGACAAGAATTTTCTTAAAGAAAATGTTTCTAGTGCGTATACAATGATCACATAAAATTGATTGATAGATATAACCCCACTGATAACTTTTTTCAGCAATCTTGTAATTATCAATATTAAATCATACATTAGTAAGACATGCTTACAGGGATTTTCCAATATTATGAAAGATAACATAAGCATAATTAGAATAGTGGAAAGATTCTCTATAGACGGTAATAGAAATATAGTTAACATAGGATCGAGAGGATTTTGGCCCAAGGTATTGACATCCTGGGTTAGAAGTATTGGCTTCTTCTCTAAGTAAGACACACTTCCTATCTGGAAGGACTTGGTTCTCTCTAGTGGATACTACCACGTCCATATTTTACCTGAAGGTCCTTGGCTTGCTCATTCAACCACAAAGATACCATCACTGGACCACAATCTCCAGGATCCCTTTAACATGGTTCCCTCTTGCCCTGTGACCACTTTGACCTCTAAGCCCCATGTGGCAAGGGTCAAATTACCCTCTTTTCCAACACAATCATATCCTCAGGTTGTCTATACTGCTTTCTACCCACTCTCATTAATCCCACTCCCCACTCCATCAAACTATTTTTTGCCCCAGGTAAAGATAGTCTTACTTTTGACTCTAGGAGATAAGGTTTTCCAGATGCTCATGTAAATAGGTGACATTAAACTGCTTTCATCAAATTCTGCAACACTACAGTACTTTTCAGACTAATTCATGACCAAGAGATTGACCTATATAGGAAACCCAAGGGGATGAGTAAAAAAATATTCCACAGATTATAACATATACTGCTGTATGTGTTGAGACAAATTATAGTCACATGAATCAATTAGAGAACCATGCCAAAAAAAAAACTGGCACTAGATTACACAAATACATGGTATTTTTAAGGGTACTGAGGAAGAAAAGACCACTGAGGTTTGAAGTTGTTAGAAGACACTAGGCTTAAGTTGGGTTACCCTAAGAGTGAGGAGAATTTGGATAAAAGGAGTTAATTCATTACAAGAAGGGACCACGTAATAAACTAAGTCATATAGGTAGCAAGTACATTATATATTTAGGGGACAATAAGGGAGTCACCTTGGTAAGAGTAAAGAGTTTTTTTCAGATAAAAGTGGAGGATAATTGAATGACCACTCACCCCCCTTCCCACACATGCACTATAGCAGGATCTAGAAGATGATTAAGTCAGAGAAGTAAATTTAGTTTATGAAAGACTCTGAATGCCAGACAGAGACTGGACTTGTTCATATTATTAGTAGAGAAATAATAGAGAAGATTAAACTGGAAATGATATGCAGGATAAAATTGAGGAAACAAAGGCTGTTGATAAGAATAATAATGATAATAATAATACAGATAGGGAATAAGGGACTACTTTGGAATGGTAGCACTTGAAATAGAAAGGAAGTAACAAACAAAAAGAATCATTTTGAAGACAGATTCAGAAACACTCGGCAAGTGATTATACATAAGGAGAAGAAGAGGAATGAGTCAAAAATTATTTATGTTTTTAATCTGGGAAATAAGGAGAATTTTTATGGTTTTGGTATACATAGAAAAAGATGCGGAAAAATAGCTATTTAGTGAAAACTAAGAGCTGTTTTGGATTCACTGAGTGTGCTTCACTTGATAGTAGTATACTCAAGTGAAGATGTATTGAAATAATATCAATATTGTAAAGATAATCAACTTTGAAAGACTTTGTAACTCTGATAAACACAATGACCAACCATAATTCCAAAGGACGCATGATAAAATAATTTATCTACCTCCAGACAGAGAGCTGATAAATTCAGAATACAGATTGAAGCATATTTTTTTCTTCTTGTTTTTTGGACATGGCTAATCAGTGAATTTGTTTTGTACAACTATTATTTTAATGGGGTTTGCTTTTCTTATGTTCTCATTGGGTGGGAAAGTATGAGTGGATCAGGAAGAGAATTTAAAGATGAAAATTAAATGAAAATTTTAAAAAGAAAAGAAAATGTATTGAAAAATTAGAATGGTGGGACTAGAAGGCAAATCTAGAGAGAAGATTAAAATATGAGAGATGTCATCATTGTTGAAGCTATGAGAATGGATAAATTCCTCAGGGGAGAGAAATTTGGGGAAGACCTACATTTAGACCATGCAAGGAGGAAGAAAAGTCAGCAAGAAACAGATAAATAATTCTTGAAGTTTTAGGAAAACCAAGAGAGTGTAATATAGTGAAGCCAAGGGGGAAGAGTTTTAAGAAGAAAAATGGGAAAAATTATGTTTAATGCAGTAGCAAATTCAAAAATGGTAGGAATGGAGAATAAAACTATTGGCAAAAAGATCATGATTAGCCTTGCAAGGAGCAGGTTCAATAAACATGAAAGAAAAAAATAGATTGCAGGGGGTTATGGGGTAAGAAATTTACTTCATTGAGGACTTCAACTCAAACTCTGATCAGTATTAGTCAGTTCATTATGATTCCATAGGAGTAGTGATTATAAGTTCTGTCTATTTGGCCCCAGAGCTGTGATCTATAGATTGTAAGCCCACTTGTTTAATCATAGGAAGTTAAACAGAGGCCCTCCTCTCATTTTCCTTTGTCATGGTGACCAAGCCCAGTGTGCTGGAGGTGACTCAACTACATGGAAAATCCCTCAAATTTATTTTTCTTCTTCTGGACCATTCTCCCTTGTCCAACGCGAGCAGACATCCATTTTATGACCACTTAGTCAGTGGAGATGCCCTATACTTCATTAATCTTATGACTACCTTATGACCACCTAGTCAGTGGAGCTATTCCTTGCTTAACCTGTGACTTTGCCAATATATTGTTTGCTTATTTTAGCCTATGAGCATATGTCAACCAATGGAATTATTCTGTATTTGGCATGTTTAGATATGTTTGAATGTTTAGATATCTAATCTTATAAAAATAGGGCCCTGGAAGGGGAGAGTATCTCAGATCATGAAGATCTAAGGTCCGCTTCATTAGAGGAGACCATGGACCCTTTAATAAAGTGCCATTGGTTCAGAGCTCTGTCTCAGTCTCTCTTGTTGTAGGTTAGATCATTTTTATCCCCAGAGAGGATATTGTTTGGTAGAGAAAAAGAGACTACATGTTTGAAAATGTTGGCAATGAAATAAAGGATAGAAATGTGTCTAGGAAGAAACTAAAAAGAGGAGCAGAAGGTTAAGATGGAATTGTATAGTTGTCCATTTGACCTTTAAAGTCTCTTGTAGCCACAAATCTATGACCCTGTGAAAGCTGGTCTGAATGAGTTTGTACCAATTTTGATCTAAACTAAGGTGTTCCTTCATTGCTTAGATGTCTCATTCTGATAAGAAATACAATAAAAGAATTGAGTTTTAGGTGCATATGTTATGTAAAATTACATCTCAATTTTTTTAAATATGTATTTTATAATATGCACTTTGCTATGCATTTTAAATGGTTCCTTTTAAAAATCATCGTTAAAGTTTGACTAAGCACTCACTGTGTATGGGGTCCCCTACATGGGCACATGAAGATAGCAACCAAAGAAAATAGATTCATTGCCTTTGTGAAGTTTACTATCTAAGAGGGGGAAAGAAAACTAGATAATCATAGGCACAGGAAAAGCATAACATGTGAAAAGGCTTACAATCTCAACTTCAAGAGGCAAAGAATTTTCTAAAGAAATATTTTTAAAAAAAAAAGAAAACTCATGGCACTAAATTGTTTCAAAGCTGCAATTATAGTTAATTTCTGGGAATGAAAGGTTAGGCATTCTGAAGATTTGCACAAATGGAGATTTTTCCACGAGGTTTGAACTTGATACTAAGGATTTGTACAATTCTTACAAAAATAATGGATTCAAGAAAGTCTGATTTCTAACAAGGTACCCATTTTGAGAAAAAAAAACAACATTAATGTTTACATTTCTGAAGGCAATTCAGTCTGACAGGTCCTTGAGAGCAGTCCAGTAAAGAGATTTCTTTATGCCTGGGAAGCAGGGGGTCCAACTGAGACTTGTGTGATGGTCCCCAAAGGTTATGTTACAAAAATAAAGCCCTGAATTGCACCCTAGTTGGTCAGAAATATGAGATTCCTTTTTTCCTTTTTTAAAAAAAAATACTTCATGTAAACCTATATCCAAAGGTGCTAAAGATGGATGCCTAAGGCAAGGCAAGGGTAAAGGCTTTCTTTAAGGAAATTCAGGATGTTATTTCTATAATGGTTCAAGTTCCTTTCTCCTGAGAATATCACTGTAGTTTACTTCTCATCCACTTTGCAAATTTGTGGATAATTTCCCATTTTGTAAAATAATGGAGACAGGCATCCTGAAAAACTAGGTAATTGCAGACATGCAGTGAATAGTAGATATTTGGAGTTTATCATAACAAAGGCATCAGCTGGAATTAAAAATATCAAATCAAACATTGCAATTCTAGAGATTTTCAAAGCCCAGGAAGAAATAATTTGGCCATTTTAGTCTAACAAAGTTAGCACTTCAAAAGGACAAAGCTTGAAAGGACATTTTCTCCTATGTGCTCTCTACATACCTTTTCACTTGCCTACAGGATGCTGACATTTTGTTAGACCATCATTACCTCAAATCCAACATGCTCAAAATTCTACTTATCTTTCTCCCCCCAAATCATCTCTCCATCCTACTCAACTTCATTTCTGCTTTTAGTACTGCCTCTCTTGTCTTACAGATTAGAACCCTTTGTCTTTGCTTATATCTCACCATCCTTTGTCATTATATTTGCTGCAAAATCCAGTAGATTCTTCCTTTGAAATAGCTCATGTTCCCTCTCTCTGTCTCCATTCCCACTGAAGACCACTGGATATGAAGTCAGAAGATGTGATTATGAGTCCTAATTCTTTGACTTACTAGTTATGTGATCTCAGAAAAATTACATAATTTTGTGGGTGAATTTCAGGCTCTCCATTTCTCACAGTGTTGTAACAAGGATCAAGTGAAGTAATTTATATCAAAGCACTTAGTAAACTAAAATCATTGCATACATTTGTATGCAATGTTAATTGTTAATATTGGACAGTATTACCTCAAGCATGAATTGCTATAATCACATTTTTTTGGCTTGGTCACATAGAAGATTATAGATGTAGAAGTAAAAGGGACCGCAGAGTCCCTCTCCTGTACCTGCCTTGTTATACATATCACAGGAAAATGAGGTTCCAGAGCTTTAAGTGTCACACAGGTAACAAATGTCAGAGGTAGAGGAGTCCTCCAGTGAAGTACTCTTTCCACTACGGTGGGATGCTTTCAGTGTCACTGCATTCCATATAAATCTTACTATGATCCTATGACCGTATCGTATCACTTCCCTTCTTTAAGGCCTGTGACAACAGCACCACAATAAGTGTAGGCTTTGCTAGGCTTTCAAGGCCTCCTGTGATGTCTAACCAATATTATCTCCCACCACTTAGCAATATCAATCTTTTTCACTATTTTCCACACCAGCCATACTGATTCCTATTTTCATGCCTTCATCCATGCTTCTTTTTTCCCCACACTGAATGCCCTTTCAACTCTTTTATGTCTGTTCACATTCTGTCCTCCTTCAAGGCACAAGTTGATAATGTCTAACTTTACAACTATAATAATATGTATTTATAGGAAGAAATCCAGGAACCTAGAGGGGAAAACATAGTAAAGATCATCAGAAAGAAAAACAGAAGTGATACTATCACAGGGGTGTACTATAAACCACATGAACCAAAGAAAGAATTGGGAAAGGCATTTGGGAAACAGATCCAAAAGCTGACATAGAAGCATAACATTATAGTGATGGAGGAAGGAGACTTCAAATAGTCATACATGTGCTGGAGGTCTCTTTGCCTACACCACTACAGCTGGGACATAACTTCAACGCTAATTTAGTCAGTCCTTCAAAAGAGGGAGAAAGCAATGAAAAAAACCTTTCATTCTGGACCTTATTCTGACCAAGAGATTGCTGGAGTAGAAGGAACTGCCTTGAGACTACTCCTTGGTGTTGCTATAGAAGGAATTTCTTAGTTAGAATAGATGGCTTTTGGTGTCCCTTTCAAATCCAAGATCTATGATTCTGCCAACTTTTGAAGGGCTTGATTTAACTTATTCTTTGTACATTAGCATTCCTACTTTGTTCCTTCCTTTTTTGTTGTTGGTTTTTTTCTTAGGATGAGAGTCAAGTGGCCAGATACACTAACTGTGTATTCCAGACCAGTTGGGAAAAATAATTTTTGACTCAAATTTCTAGTGAGGCTACTTAAAAGACTTGGCTCTATCTCTTCCTGAATGTTATTTTTGAAATTCATTACATAAACAGACAAGATAATTTCACTCCAACAAAGAGATAATGGAATAGAATCACAAGCTACAAGATAGCAATATCACATTAAAATGATTGGGGGCGCAGTGATATATGTGTTATTGATTCTTTAAAAAGCAGCAGTGGGCCAAGTAGAAGTAACTTTGGGTTTGATTCTCTTGTATTTGAACAAGGTATAAAAAAATGTGGCTTTGATGTCATGAGATGACAAAGAGTTCATTTTAAATCACTCTTCTGCCATTTCATACTTAGAAAAGGAGTCCTCTTGATTATGACACCTGATAAAGAGGTACTGACATCTAGGTGGTGTTGACATATAAGGTACTGGCAGCTAAGTGGAGTGGTAAAGAGAGCCCTTGCCTGGAGTCAGGAAGACCCAAGTTCAAATCCAGCTTCAGACACTTACAAGCTGTGTGACCCTGGGCAAGTTATGTATCCCTATTTGCCTCAAATCCCTTATCTGTAAAAGGAGCTGGAGAATGAAGTGGCAAACCACTCTAGTATCTTTGCCAAGAAAACCCCAAATGGGGTCACAAAGAGTGGGATATGCCTGTAACAACTAAACCACAACAAAAGGTATGATGTGCGGTGCTGAGCACCACATTATATGAAAAGCTAGCGTCCATAGGAGGCAACCAGCCTGGTTAGAGGGGTTTAATTCATGCCCTAGGTGGGAGAATCAGTTGCAGGAATTGAGAAGAAAAGCTTCAGGAAAAGTTAACAGCAGGAATATTTTTAGAAATTAGATGATTCTAAAACATATATAATAACATGATGACATTGTCCCTGCTTTTAAGAGTATTCTGGTTTGGGGAGAAAAAAAACAATAAAAATAACTAATGCTTAGGGAGGAGGTACATAAATGCAATATGATGAAGAATGTTATGAGACTACAGAAAAGAAAGCCTTAGTCACTGGTTCTCAACCTTCCTAATACTGCGACCCTTTAATACAGTTCCTCATGTTGTGGTGACCCCCAACCCTAAAATTATTTCTGTTGCTACTTCATAACTGTAATTTTGCTACTGTTATGAATCGTAATGTAAATATCTGATATGCAGGATGTATTTTCATTGTTACAAACTGAACATAACCCACAGGTTGAGAACCACTGCCTTAGATCAACATGGGCTAGAGCTTCATGGAAGAGACGGGACTTGATTTGGGCTTAGAAGATTTGGACAAGTGAAAGGTTTGGGAGATAGGTAGACCAGTATATTAAAAAAAACTTTTCTTAATGTACTTCAAATTGGAATCCTTAAACAAGACAGGTCTACAATATGAAGCCCTTCTTATTAAGAACAGGGAACACATAATGTTGTACTTGGTTAAGAAAAAAATGAACATATCAACCAAGTACATCATTATATACAGAATTCTCTATCTATACTGCCATCCCCTGCCTAACTTTACAGATACTTGTCACTTACTAACTGTGTGACCCTGGGCAAGTCACTTAACACTAATTGCCTCACCAAAAAAAAAAGGAGAAAGTCAACCACTGTCAGAATAATTCAGTATCATTTGTTATTATGCTTTTCTTTCCATTTGTACTCATTATGCATATTGTTGTCTTGCTTTTGCTTATGACTCATCAGGTTATAAGTTTTCCTATTTTTGTATATTCTTCATTTTTTGCAATACATTTAGCTCATTGTGGTCACGTATCACAACTTGTTGAACCATTCCTTAGAAAGATTGATATCAGGGGTGGCTAGGTGGAGCAGTGAATAGAGCGCTGGCCCTTGAGTCAGGAGGACCTGAGTTCAAATCCGGCCTCAGACACTAAACACTTACCAGCTGTGTGACCTTGGGCATGTCACTTAACCCCAATTGCCCTGCCTTCCCCCTCCAAAAAAAGCAAAAAAGAAGAAGAGGAAATATTGATATCTGTTTAGTTTCTAGTTGTTTGCTTATTCAGTGCAACTCCCTCGTTTTACACAGTAAAAAGTGACTTCATCAAGGTCCCATTACATCATAAGTGGCAGAGCAGAGATGAAGGACCCAGGATAGGTTTGGAGTAATACTACATTTCACTCATCTTAAGCCCTGAGAAAAATCTCTCCAACTTCTCATTAGTGAGAACATTGACCACACCATATGGAAAAAGTTTTGTTTAAAAAGGAAGCCAGTAAATTATTTATATTCTGCAAAAATAAATTATAGCAACTCAGTGTCAAAGATTCCATAATGAAGATTTCAGTGTTACATTGTAGTTCCAACATGATGAGTTTGTCCATATGGAGGTTTTCTATAAGTCATTCCCTTGGTTGTCTATACTCCTGTTTTTATTCTGTACCATGTAGAATACTCCAGGTATTAGTAGAAGGCTGATGAGGTGTCTACTACTCAGGTTAGCAGTAGAAAACTACTCTAACAATCAGGCACTAGGCTAGAGACTTCCTTGTACAGATGCTTATCACCTCTGTCTATAGTTGTCTTTGCAGAGATTTGCTCAGGAAGAAGGTTCTTTGAGCTCTTCCTCTGCAGAAAAAAATTCTCTTGTTTGGAAGTTCAATTATGCAATGACTCACTCAGAAATAGTCTTTGTGAGATATATATTCTACCTCAGTGTTTCACTGTGTGAGTCACTTTGCATCATTTGTCTTCAGGTTCTTCATCAGTAAAATGAGAAAGTTGGACTTATGAAAGAAAAACTCAATAATCTGATATTTTGGCACAAGTCTGTCAGAAACAATTTTTTAACCACCTAAATTCCAAGCACCTGTGCTTAGTGACAGAAAAATCCATAGGGCAGAGAAAAATCTTGCATTTGAAAAATTTCTGTCCCACATATTTTCTGCTTAAAATTTATAGAACTCAAGAATGAAATACAAAATTCCATAGACAAGATTAGACAAGTAAACAAAGTCTTGGTTAAAGTTTTTGATTTGATTAAACAGAACAATGTCTAGAATGACATTTAAAAATCCACTGTTTTTCTTTCCCAGTATTAGATTCTATAATAAGACAGTAATATTGTTCTAGTGTGCTTAGATCACCAATACATGGAACCATAGCTATACCTATTCTCTTACAAAATCTAGTGATAGATAGCATTATAAGGAAAAGTATGAGCATCAATTTGTGCAACAACCATTTATGGATATTTTATATAATAGTATGTTCAGAGTTCTTCTAAAGCCTCACATTTTTGTGAGAGACTTTGAATACCATTCCCTTACTACTCTAACTCCAGATTTTTACAGTGGACTTCCTTAGAACCCAAGTTGATATAACAGCAAAATATGTGAATCTTTTGGAATAAGATTTTGGACATCTTAATATTCTATCTTTATAGGGGAAACAATTGAGAAGATTCTTTACACTAGAGTTTAAATAATTTACTCTTCATTATATTCTACTGGTCCTTAATATGAAGGTATCCACTGTCCTAGCCTTGAAGGCATGTAATGAACTGTATTAAAGTGCTTATAGAATCAAAAATGCTTATAAAGCAATGGTTATAAAGCTAAATATTCTCCTTCAAAGTAGTCTCATTGGGAAGTATAGACTTATTCTTTTGATCTAGCCACTGTCCCAAATCTTTAGAGCCTTTAGAGCCCAAATGAGGCATATTCTTCTGAGTATGTTCAGTGTGATTTATAAAAACGGAGGGGGGAGGGGAGGAGAAATAATTTCTATCCAACTCTGACAAATCAAATTGTTGATTGATTTAGACAATGCCACTCAAGGCAAAACAAACTACTAATAACTGAGTCCATTGATATATTTCAAGGGTCCTACGAATTTGGATGAAAAAAAACACCTTATTTTCAATACTCTTTAAATGAAATTTGGCTTTTCCTTCAATCACTTAAAAATTATCTTTAGGATTCAAAGGCCTTACCAGATTGCCAAAGAGGGCCGTGAAATACACACACAAAAACTGATTAACCTCTACTTAGAATAATGAGATTGATTTTTGTGTGTGACTGGTAATCTGGCTTTGAAAACAAATGAACCCGTAAGGGAAAGTGCAACAAGTGAGCTAGGAAATCTGTCTTCCCAAGTGATTCTTTTCAAGGGAGTAACACTCATTTTGGTGTTGAAATTCTGTTATATCCATTAGACAAAAAAACCAAACAAACCTAGTCTCATTACTTTCCATTCATGCCTAATGCCTTTAGAAACTTGAGTAGGATTCAAAATGGGCCACCATTCCAAGTTCTTCTCAGTAATGGCTCATGTCATAGACAGGTTCTTACATTCCCTCACATCATTTTCGTAGCATTTGAGTTTAAAGACCTTCTACACATTTCCTTTTTTGCTCTCAGAGAAATGATCAGCATTTGGGATGAAAGCTTTAAGATGAATTGTAGTCCAGGACATAACAGAAACAAAAATGACTTTCAACAGAAATAAGTTTCCTAGGGAATGACTCAAAGTGCATGAAAAGATCTGTTGGTTCTAGTGTGCTATAATGGGAATGTAAATAAGCCCTGGAGGTTGGGGTGGAAATGACATGGGAATGTGTAATTGAAGGAATGGGAAACATTGAAAACAAGTGAGGATTCTCTGATCTTACTCAAGACTCTTTAGAATACCAGGTCTAGGTAGTTTTCAAAAGATGAAATGCAAGCTGTTATAAACCACATGAGAAGATGATCAAATTCATAACAGAGATTAATATGAAGACAGGTTTATGGTATCACTTTATACTCAGTAGAATGAAAAATGGTGGGAAATAAAGGACAAAATTTGATGTTGGTGAGGTAGCAGGGAAAGAGGCGTTCTAATACATCACTAGTGGACTATAGGGTGATACAAACATTTTGGAGAACAGTATGGCAACATAAGCAGCTAAGCTGCATAATGGATAGTGCTTGGCCTGAATTCAAATTCTGCCTCAAACACTTCTCCCCTGACCACAGAAGACACAGTATCTACATAGTCTGATAATTACTTTTTCTCTTTACAGAAACCCATCTGACTGCATCCACCACCTGAATCTAGGTCTAGTTCCTGTCCAAAATTATACATGACCTTGATATTAGAGACAGTACAGGTAAAAAGCTGGGAGTCATGAGGAAGGGATGAAATGATGGATGATAATTTGTTTCTCCTTTTCCTCAAAAAAAAACCAAAAACCCAATCTGTGCTCTGACATTTCCCTCATCCTAAGCTTGCTCTGTCTGAAAAAGAGGCGAGGGAAATAAAGGTCAATAAATAACTTGTAAGTAGGGCTGTTAACAAATGTAATAGAATATTATGTCATAAAAATGGCAAAGATTAGTAGAATCAGAACTGTGTGTACATTAACCATAAATATCAACCAAGAGGCAGGTTTATACTCCTGCTATGTGCCAGATGTCATGACAAGTATTGGGGATACAAAGATAAAAATAAGCTACAAGGTAAAAAAGACAGAAAAAGAAAAACTTCAGCCCTATTTAACAAAAGCAAGTAGTTCTTGTTTATTCATTGTTGTGTGTCTTACAATACCTCTCTGTCGATATATATTTACCAGTAGAATACAAGCTCCTTAAGGACAAGAGCTGTTTGCAATTCTAAACCAATGATGCTATGATCCCAAGCCTGTGTCTCTTCTGTATTTGCATACCCAGGGCCTAGAACCGTTTTAAGTGCTTCATAAATAAATGTTTGTTGATGGATTGTAATCATTTGATTCTATTTTGGCAAACCACTAGAGTTTTAATGTAAGATTTTATTCATTTTGTATTTTGGTTTTGCTACTGGGTTAAGTTTTTAGTTTAAAAAAGATTTTATGGACAATACTAAGTTTAGGCAACACCAGAAGTCATGCAAAGTCTGAAAACATCTCCAAGGAAAATGACCAACATGACAGATGCAGTAATGACCCTCAGAAATACAACTGCCCTACCTGATTGTTCTGCATGGAGTCTATCTATGATGTAGGAGAGATGGGAAATACACGCTGCACAGGTGAAAAACAGAATGCTAATGCCCAACTGTGTCATGTTTACCACTTCTGATCAGTAGGTTGCAGAGGAACTTGGAACCTGACTGAGGCTTGGTGTAGAGAAGGTTGAGAAGTGACTTTCCAGCAATCTTTGAAGAATAGGAGTGGTCCTAAATAATATAGGGGCCAAAGGGAAAAGTACACTATAAACTTCCCTCCTGCTAACATTTTATTACTGAGAAAATCTGAGTAAAATTATTATTAAGAAAATTAAAGGAGCAAAGATGTCACAAAGTCTGAAGCCTGAGCAGTTGGACTGGAGGTAGAGGAGCCTCCCAACTTTTTAACTGCTTCATAGTGGTGGCAGTAATTGGCTGATTGTATGTGTATGAGCTCTTAAAGTTTTGTCTTCCTTTTTTAAAAAATCACCAGTTGGTTTAAGTGTTTAATTTTTTTTAAGTTTTCTAAAAATACTAATTATGAGAGGATATCAGAAGTTGAGAGAAAGTTCAGAAGAAAATGATCAAGATAATGGGAATAATGACATTCAGGAAAAAAAAAACCACTCATCTCATCTGGTTGTTCATTGGCAATATACCTGTTGAGGAAAAGTGGGAACCCAGTGCTGTACAGATAAGAGAGAGGGAGAGCCAATGGACCATTGTTTCACATTTACTGCTTCTCTTACATCTATCCTCATTCCACCCCTGCCATCTTCCTGCTCTCATTCCAGTCAGTCCCTGTGGCTTGATTTGGGCAATACCATGCCATCCTTGCCTCAAATCAAAGGGCAAATCCTTAATTTTTCCTAGAGTAGGGGGAAGTATCTGATCAAAAATGTTAAAACACAGCTGTTCAAGGTGAAGGCAGAGGATAGTGATGTTTTGGGGTTTTTTTCTAATTTCACTTAGAACCAACTGTAGAAAAGAAAACTAGGCTCACCAAAAGACTGTTTAATATTTCCTTGTGCATCTTTAGGGAAAAGTTGGGCCATGAGTTTAATCCTCCTTTCTGGGTGTTGACTGGTTTGCAAAAAGTGAGAGAACATGTTTTGATACCACAGGTCCAACAGCTAATAGCATCTGTTCCTATTTATTATCAGCCTCTTTAGGAATAGTTCCAGCAAGATTAGGATTGAATAGGTGAGGACACTTATCCAAACATTTCCAATGTACTTGTAATATATCTGTGTGAAGTAAAACTCATCTGTGTTCACAGAATTTATTGATATAAAACAATGTACTAGCTTGCTTAACTCTAGAAACTCCCAATACCAAAAAGTTAAACTCACCCATCGTTGGGGCTGGGATATTGTTTGCTTTACAAAGCTTTCTTCTACTCAGAGAAAAGATTTTATGCTTTCTGTAAAGACCATGCTCCCTGTAGCATTTGAAATATTTTCAATTTTTAAAAACATTCAAATTACAAAAATAGAGGCAGTAGGTTTTAGGCTAAAGAGCTGTCCTCAGAGTCAGGAACACTTGAGTTCAACTCATACAAGTTCCAACTCATACTTGCTTTGTGACCCAAGGCAAGTCCCTTAACTTTTTAGTGCTCTAGGTAGCTATACATTTCAGAGAAAATGTTGACCTATTTTGGTAGAGGGATTTTTGGCACCGGGGCATTTCCATTGCAAATAAAATCACAGCTCCAGTCTCTTTTCCTTAGAAATATTTAATCTGCACAAAGTTTTATAAAAACATGTTTATTTTGCAATATGGAAAACAGATCTGAAAGGCAGCACATATGCTGGAAAGAACCCTTGAATCAGTATCTGAATAAATGGGCTCATATGCTTGCGTTGACACTTGGTAGCTTACTAGTTTACGACTTACCTCTATGACCTTGAGCAAGTCAATGCATTTGTTCAACCTCAATCTCATTTTTCTAAAATCTATTAAATGGGGATGCAAATACCTTAATCACAAGACTATTTGGAAGAAAGGGCTTTCTAATCTTTGAAGCACCTTATATGAGGTATTATTATTAGGAGAAATAACTGATACTTTGAAACTATACGTAATTCATATTTGTATTATAATTTACTTATAAAATATCTCCTAATTGTATCCTGCCATTTGACCTTAAAGCATTATGATTAATTTTAAGTGTTTGAAACATTTGATTTTTTTTTAATAGAAAGCAACAAACACATAACGTTTTCTGTGACTTTCACTGGTAACAAAAACTAGCTTGACTTTAGTATATCTAAAACTTCAAAATGATAGAATTTTCTCTGGGCTTTCCTGGTACGGAGCTTGCTGGGACCATGAGGGAAAAAGACAAGATCAATAGGAAAGAGGACAAAATAGCTAGAGATCAACCGATACCTAGAGGAGTGAAAGAAAGAGAATTACACTTTGATCACAGCAGAGTTTAATTATGAGACCACAAATAATGCCAAGTTGGTTTAAGCTAAACCTGGGTCTGAGGACAATGTAAAAGGTCAGTAGTGAAGGATATATGGAGTACAGATTTAAAGGCAGGGGACTACTAAACTCAGACAAGCATCTTACTAGGATATGACATTGGCCTTTTGAAATGAAAGGAGTAGAGGTGGCTAGGTGGTGCAGTGAATAGAGCAATGGCCCTGGAGTCAAGAGGACCTGAGTTCAAATCTGGCCTCAGACACTTGACATACTTATTAGCTGTGTGACCTTGGGCAAGTCACTTAACTCCGATTGCCCTCCCCTCCCCCTCCAAAAAGAAAAAAAAAAAATGAAAGGAGTAGTGCTTAGCCATGCCTCCCCATTCTAGCTGCTGATCTACAACTGCTATCATAGGTTGTAGCAGAAATTTACAATTATTATATAGGTGACAAATATTTCCTGCTACAGTGGTTCCAAAGAGAACCATAGAACTTTCTGTGGCAAAATACGTGTATATAAATGATTCTGGAGTTAAGCTCTCAGAATAAAAATACCTCTGAATATCTCTTTAATCACAGAATCATAGATTTAGCATTGGAGGTGACCTTATCATTTTAACAGTGCCATTTTCCCAACATTCTATTACAATTCTCCTATGTTATGGGATTACAGAAGAAAGTGCTACATCTGTCAACATAAATCCCACTTAACTAGCTCCCAAAAGACTTAGGGGCCCAGAAAAGAAAGGTGTCTAAGAGCTGAGTACTCAAAGTAATGGTAACATCTGAAAGAACAATCTCAGTTGTTCTTTTAACTTAATATTTTAGTCTTTAGCATCTTGCACAGTTCTTTACACATAGTAGGTATTCAATACATATTTTTTTAACTATATTGAATTATAAGAGTCTGGCAGGAGGGGAGCTTATTGAAATGGAAGTTGGTTTGGGTGACAGGTAGAGAAGAACCAAGGTGGAAATGATAATAGCTAACACATCTAGCTGTATGTGTGTTCATATGGCACATTAAGTAAGGTCTGCAAGGTGCTTTACAAATATCTCTTTTATCCCTCATGACAACTTTGGGAGATAGATGCTATAATTATTCCCATTTTACAGATGAGAAAACTGAGACCGGTAGCAGTTAAGTGAATTGCCAAGTTATGTGACTAGTAAATGCCCAAGGCTAGATTTGAACTTAGGTCTTCTTGACTTCTGGTTCAGTGCTGTATCTATTGTGCCTCCTAGCTGCACCTCCACTTAGTGTATATTCCTCCACTGTGGTCTTCACAGTGAAGTATCAAAAATTCTCTTTGGCACTTTGGGGGTGTGGCTAAGTGGCACAGTGGGCCTGCACTGTGTGGAGCCAACAGTCAGGAAGATGAGTCTTCCTGAGTTCAAACCCAGCCTCAGACACTTACTAGCTGTGTGGCCCTAAGCAAATCACTTAACCCTGTTTGCCTCAGTTCCCTTATTTGTAAAATAATCTGGAGAAGGAAATGGAAAGCTACTCCAGTACCTTTGCCAAGAAAACCCCAAATAGAATCCTAAAGATCACACGTGAATGAAATGGATGAACCACAACAACAAATTTAAATTCCTCATGAGTAAGCTTCAGACCTTGGACTTCACCTCAGTGCCTTAAAACTCTATTTGCATAGCTGAGGAGACAGATCAGTATCATTGCCTGCCTGTCCAATAACGCCACCTGAAATGGGTGGAAAGGAGCACAATATTGAAGAAAAATAAGAGAAGTTATGCTTACCAAGTTCAAGCCATAGTCTGTCACCAGGAGATAGTTCTCACAATGTAGGAGGAGGAAGCTGAAGGCTTAGATTAGGAGCATTCAGCAACCAGCTAAACCAAGACCAAGAAACATGGGACGTTCGAAAGGACCAGGATAGATTCTAGGAAGCACAACTTTGTTCAAGGACTGCTGGGAGTCATCTCTTATTCAAGCTTACCTCTTCCATGCAGAGCTGATGAGCATCAGAGGGACTAATCCTGTTAGTTTGATACAGAGAAGGGTAGGCAAGTTGACAATCCACAATCTCAAGTAGGCATAAGTATAACCAGAACACAAACAAGTTTACTTCAAAGTTCAACTCATGTGCCACTTCCTAAGGGAAACTGCTCCCAGTCCCCACTCCTTATTTGTAATCTCTCTTTCCTTATCAAATTATAATGCCTAACTATATCTGTTTATATGTCGTATCTTCTTGGAAATATGTAAGCTCCTTGAAAGCAGGAACTTTTTTTCCTTTTGTCTTTATATATCCAGTGTCTATCAGGGGTTGGGGACCTGTAGCTTCAAGACTACATGTAGCCTTCTAGGTCATCAAGGGCAGCCCTTTGACTGAATCCAAACTTCACAGAACAAATCCCCTTAATTAAAGGATTTGTTCTGTAAAACTTGGACTCAGTCAAAAGGCTGCACCCAAGGACCTAGAAGGCCACATGTGACCTTGGGGCCACAGGTTCCCCACCTTTGACTAGTTCATTGCCTGAAACAGGATGTGCTTAATATAATCTTGTTGGATTGTATAGTATTGGAAGAAAGTAACCGCGCAAGTGGTTCACTTACAGAGACAACAAAACCATGAAGTAGTATGTGAGAGGGTGCTATCTTTTCCCCCGTGTATTTTCTATTGATACTAACTAAATACTTACATGGTAAAATCCTTTCTCAACAAGCTAAAAGAGTTGAATGGGGAAGGACTTATCAGCATAAAAAGAATCACTGATGCTAGGAAGTATAAGTTAAGAGACCAATAGTTCTTAAAATTATAGTTCAAGATCCAAGGATCCTCTCAGGGGTTTGCAAAATCAAAACTATTTTCATCATCATCATCATAATTCAAAATAATATTAAAATGCTCCTCCTTTTTCCTACTACATATCTGTGTGAGGCTGAATTTTCTTCATATACTTTAACCAAAATATCACATCACAACAGATTGATATCAGTAACAGATACAAGAATCCAGGTGTCTTCTATTAAAGAGATCTGCAAAAAATATGTAAAACAGTGTCACATTTCTCACTAATTTATTTTGTTTTGCAAAATATTGTTATTTTTCATTACAATGTTATTTATATGGACATGTAATGAATGTGATTATTATTTCTATATTTGAAAGAATAAGCATTTTTAAAACTAACAATATTAATTTCTGCTACAGTAACCATCAACAGATATAACCCATATAAACAGAAGCTCCTTGGGGTCCTCAATAATTTTTCAGAATGTTTATATTCCCAAGATCAAAAAGTTTGAGAATTGCTGCCTTAGATTAACAGTTTCTCAAGGTGTTGGTAGCTGATGAGAATTCAGGTCTAAGCTGTGTCATATGCATGACTGCTCTTAACCTGCCTATGCATGGGCTCCTGACTCCCTCTTGGCCTCTCAGCTGTTATGGCCAGGCTCCATTAGAAAAGAGATATGCAAAAGTCACACAGTAACTGAACCATGAATACAACCAACACATCCTGCTTTAATCAAGATCATACTTCCCCAGGCGTTTTGTAAAAGTGAAGACCACAGTCCTACATGCATAAGGTATTAAAATCAGCTCTCCTCTGTGCATGTGAAAAAAATGATGCTAAAGACACTACATAAATAGGATACTTTTGGCACTGAAAGTTCCTTGCAAAAGTAAACCATGATTTCTGTGTGGATAGGGCAAGAGGACACAACAATGCTATTTGGTATGGCTGTAACAGAAACCAGATACAGAATAACAGCTCATTGCCATAATTCACTGCATTTTTCTTCTACCCTGTGCCCCCCCTTCCCATTTTCTCTCTGTTGTGCCCCAGAAATTGAATTACAAAAGATATCTGGCATAGTTTTAAGATGACTGAATGTACATTTAAAAGCAATCATGATGCTTATTTTCATTCCTGTTAATGTAATCAGGGTATTCATGAATGTGCTTGGGAGTTTGAGACAAAATAAAAGAACCTTTTTTAAAAAATGTGTTTTTGTAGCTATTGCAAACTGAGATGGATTAAACCATGGATTTCTGTCTGGCTCAAAACCAGCCTCACTTCACAGACTTTAAAAAACTTTTTAAGTTTCTCTGGGAAAAAAATGTGACTTTGGCTGGAAGGTGACATTTTAAATGGAAATTTAGAGTAGTGCCCAAGTCAGTTAAGGTTATTTATCTCCAAGTACCATAGAGTTTGTAGCCAGTTATTGTATATACACTGGGAATGATTGTAAATGAGATTTCATTCATTCATTCACTCGTTGGTTGAACAAGTAGTGAGCACCTCATGTATATCAAACATTGTATTGGACACTGGGAAAAATACCGAGTTTAGATGAAATACAACTGCCACCAATGAGTTTTCACTCTATAAGGGGAATAAGGCATCAACACAGCTAATGAATATAGACAACATTGTGTGATAAATGTGTGAGAGAGCTGCAAAAAAAAAATTCAAAGTAAGATTGATGGGAAAAGTAAGTGTTGACAAGAGGAATCAGAGAAGTTTCTGTTAGTTAGTACATGTGTGACTAGGTGAGTCATTTCATGTTTCCAGGTTACAGTTTCCATCTGTAAAATAAAGGTGGAGAGTCACTTTTGTAGATGATCTAGAGATTTTTTGTACCTCTCAATGCTATGATCTGAAGACTTCACAGAAGAATAGGCTTTTTAATAGGATTTTAAAGGATCAGTAGGAATTCAACAGGCAGAAGGAAAGCACTCCAAGCATAAAAACCAGAACAAATATCTATAGAGAAAAAGAGACAAAAGAGAGAGCGAGAGAGCAGTGCAATATGGCATTATTACTCACAAGGGAGCAATATAAAATAAACCTGGAATACAATGAACACATGCTGATTTGATCAAAATCATACTACTCAAAGCATTTTATAAAAATGAAGATCCCCATTATGTATTTAAAATATCTCTTCTACTTTTGTGGAGTGATGTTACTAAAGACTACTACAGATATGGGGAAAAGGAAAGGAAATATCAGAATGTGGAAGGAATTCTACTCTAGGTAAAGGAATTTGGATATGACTTGGAAGGCAATAGGGAAATGTCAGTTTTTTTAAGCCACACAATGATATGAGCAATTCTATGCAAAAGGCAGATTTTCTGTAAGCTGTCTGAAGGATCCTTTTGAGAAGAGAAAATAGAGATAGGACAACCTCTAAGGATGATTTTTCAATGGTTTGGTTGAAGGATAAGGAAGTTCTATATTCAGACAGTTGTAGTGGGAGGGGTGTTAGAGACATGTGGTTCTTCAGGAGATGGTGCAAAAATGGAAAAAAAGATTTGGTAACTAATTGGGTATGAGAAGTGAGAGGAAAAAGGACAAAATAAACCCAACATAATTGGTTGAATGGTGGTATCACAGACAAAAATAGAAAGGTTGAAACAAGCAACAGACTTAGGGGGAAAGGTAATGAGCTTGGTTTGGAACATTGTAAATTTCAGGTACCGATTCAACATTCAGGTGGAGATATTGAACTGAAATTCAGGACAGAAATAAAATAGAGATACAGATTTGGAAGCCATTAGCATGAAGGTGCTAGTTGAAGTACTGGGAGTAAATGTAATTGTCAAAGGAGAGACAGGTGGTAAAGGGCAGTTCTTTAGAGAACACTCATTCAAGGATTGGAAAAGCAATAAGGAGACAGAGAAGGGGGAATTAGGAAAGCCGGATTTTAAGGTAGAAAGAATTTTACAGGTTATCCAGTCCAACTGGATTTTACATATGAAGAAACCAAGGCTAGAGATGCCTGGATGCTTAAGTCTGATTCCCTCACAAAGTTCTTTTGCATTCAATTCAGGTCAAAGGTCAAGTATTAGACTTTCCCAATTCAAGAAGCCTGGATTTATCAACCTACCCAAAAGTGATCCAGTCTCTGAGGAACTGACACACCATGAGTCATTTCACAGATGACACAGATAAATCATAATACCTTTTTATTAATTTTAAAATTGGAGGCACATCTGCCAAAATGATAGCTGACATGTATGTAATGCTTAAAAATTTGCAGTCTGTAAAGAGCTTTACATAGCTTATTTACATTATATTACATATATTATTTCATCTGAGCCTCACAATAGCCCCGCAAAGGAGGTCCTGAAGGTCCCCACCGTTGCATCTGGTTATTTGCTTAGGGCACTTTCCCCTGTCAGCTAGCGTGCTCAACAGACCAAAGGGACATTTCTCTCAAGTTTTGATAGCCAGAGAAATTAGGGTCTCGGGCTAGAGAGATGGGCCCCAAGCCAGGAAGATCTAGCTTCATGTCTACCCTCTGATACATACTCTCTGTGTGATCCTGAGATTACTTAACCTCTTAGTGTTCTGGTTCCAGCCCGCCAGTCACATAAAGCCCACAACACTTCAGAGTGTGGCCCAAAGCAGATTAAAATGTAATCAAGAGGGGTGGCTAGGTGGTACAGTGAATAGAGAACCAACGTTGGAGTCAGGAGGACCTGAGTTCAAATCTGACCTCAGACACTTAACACTTACTAGCCGTGTGACCTTGGGCAAGTCACTTAACCCCAACTGCCCTCCAAAAAGCAAAAAAATAAAATAATTGAGAAATATTTAACAAGAATGTAATAAAACATAGATAATATTACATTTTAAAACTAAGTCAACATGTGGCCCATGGGAATTTTTGTATATTGCTTTGTGGCCCCTATTTCTATTTGACTTTGATATCACAGCCCTAGGCACTGTTTAAGGCTGCATGAGTTGCAAAGCTTGTGTTAGTAGAAGGAATTCTCTCACCTTGGAGCTCCTTATATTAATAAAATCACAGATCTGCTCCCTAGTCCTTGACCTCCAGTTAAACTGCTGCTTTCCACTACAGGGATCTCTGTTGTTCAGTTGTTTTCAGTCACGTCCAACTCTCTGTGACCCCATTTTGGGGTTTTTTGACAAAGATACTGGAGTGCTTTGCCATTTCCTTCTCCAACTCATTTTACAGATAAGGAATTCAGGCAAATAGGGTCAAGTGACCTCAGCCCAGGGTCTGAGGTCAGATTTGAACTCACGAAGAGTCTTCCTGACTCCAGACCCAGCTCTCTATCCATTGCACCACCTAGCTGCCCTGCTGGAATTGTCTATGTCTAGAGAATTGATTATCATTAGAATTAAAACATTTTTCTCTGATATTACTAGAAACATATTATTACTCTTTGGCCCTCTATTACTTTTGACTGGGTGCAACATTCTGGCTGGGGGTACTACTTACACTTAATATAGGAAAGCACGAGGACCCTCTAAAACTACCTGGGATCCTTCCTTGACCAAAGTTTACTTTGGACTTTGGGACATCCACTTGGAGCTAGTATCTCTGGTGATTCTTTACTGTGTTGTGGTCTGACACTGTTTAAATGAAAGTAACATTCTGAAATTGTGCTTCTTCTGAAAGAAATCAAGCAACACAGAAACTGATGATTCAGCAGCTTTGCTTTTATTGTTTTAAGTCTGAAATTCCATCTGTCAGCAGTTGTAATGTATCCATCACACTGGACAGAAAGCAAGAGAATGGCTAGGGGAAATGTGTTATGCACCCAGTATGTATGTCTTTCACTGGCTGCAGTCACTGGTTTGACCACTGGTTTGACCACCTCCTATCCACTTGCATCATCCTGGGTTTGGGGGATACTACTCTCTCCTTGCTTTCCTCTTACTTGTCTGGCTACTCCTCTCCCATTTCCTGACACAATGTCCTACTGTCTTTGCACTGATGTGTTTCAGTGTTCTTTTCTGGATTCATTTCTATCTCTACTCTAAGGTATCTCACCAGCTCTAATGGGTTATGCCACTAGCTCTAATGTGTTCCATCCACTACCATCTCTATGCAGACAGATACTTGCCCCAATCTCCTCCCTGAAATCTAGTCCCATATCTCCAACCGTTCACTGGGCATTTCCTACTGGGTATCCCTTCCATCTCTCCACACACTAGACATTTCAAACTCAAATCACCCCAAATAGAAGTCGTCATCATTTCCACCAACCCTATGCCTTTTCTGAACTTCTGTATTGGTGTGGGAGGCATCACCAGCCTTCCAGTCACCCAGGTTTACAATTTCAGTGTCATCCTCTCTTCATTACCCTCCATATCCAATTCATTTTCAAATCTTGTTTGCTCCCTATACTATATACCTTTCATCTGTCCCCTTCTCTCTGCTCATGAGCCTCCATTCTAGTCCAACCTCTCACTTGGTCTATTCTTATAGCCTCCTTATTGGTCCCCCTGCATTCAGTGTCACCTCATTTCAAACCAGTCTTCACAGAGCAATCAAAATAATAGTTATAAAACAGAGGTCTGACCAAGTTACTCTCTTGCTCAAAAGTCTTCAGTGGCTCCTAGTTACTTATGGGAAAAATGCAAATTTCTCTGTTTAGTTTTTAAAGCCCTTCACAATCTGGCCCCAGTCTAATTTTCTGAGTTTATGGCTCATTACTTTGTAGTTCCAATCAAATTGTCCTTGCTGCTCTCTATACCTGACATTCCCTCTTCAGTCTTTGTGCAATTGTCTGGAACATACTCTCTCCTCCCTTTGCCTCTAAGAATCTCTAGGTTCCTTCAAACCTCACCTCACATGCTGCCTCCTACATGAAACCTTTCATAATTTCCCAACACCCACCACTGCTAGTGTGTCTTCCACCTTTAATTCATCTTGTATTTATTTTCTCTGTGGAATGTGTGTGCATATTGATAGAATGGAAGCTGCTCGAGGGCAGGAGCAATGTCATTTTTATCCTTGAGTGTCTGGCTCCTATCTTTTGCCCGTAGCAGGCACTTAATACATTTGGTTGCATCATAGAATTGACTTAAAATTCTAGGTGGATGAAAGACATGCAGAAGAAAAGGAAGAAATGCTCTCTTTTGGGGGGTCTAGTATGTGTTTTAATTGTGGAGAAACCCCAAAGTAGTCTGATCCACCACTGCTGCTGTTATAGAATAATTCAGCTAGCAAGAGAGCCTGTTTCCCCCTATCGATTCAAATGATAACGGGGTCATACTGAGCTCATCCAAGTTGTGATTGAATCCATGAGTTAATTTTTTTTTCCTTTTGAGGAAATAGAAAGATAATTTACATATTTCAGCATTCTTGTATGCTTAGTTCACAAAGTTAATAATGGGATATTAAGGAAGAACCTTACCTTTAAATGCTTAAACCCTGGACAAATTTAAGGTTTAACAGTCAGATAAACAAGCACCATCAGGACTCATATTCCATACCTTCCTTATAAACCATCTGTGCTCCTTCTGTCACTGGTTAATTTACTCTATTAAAAAGTAGCTATTTGATTTTGACAGTGGGCATCATTAAAATTGGAACAAATTGAGTTTTCCAAGGAAAGGAGGAAGTAGTTGAATGAACAAGGCTGCAGATAATCGAATTCTGGTACTATGAATGCCCCACTGTGATTCGATTCAGACACATGGAACAACTAATGAGACAATGAAGAAGCCCACCTCCACACTGAAATTTACTTATCCTTTCAGATGATCTCTTTTTCTGTGTAATAGGGCTTATTTAATCACTCATGATGTATTCATGTCAAGAAAAGACACGAAATATATCTGCCCTTGTTCCCCTAGACATCTTGAAAAGACCAACAGAAGATTAACAAGAAACTGGTCCCAACTGCTATCTGTAGAATCCAGGATGGTCAATCAGCCAACAAACATTTATTAAGTGCTTACTGTATACCAGGTACTGTGCTAAGAACTGGAGATGCAAAGAAAGGCAAAAATGAGCTCCCTGCCCTCAAGGAACTCGCGTGTTAATAGGGGAGACAACATGCAAACCACTCTGTGGGTGATCTCATAAGAGCCTCACTAGCAGTTCAAAGAGAGGAAAATGTCTACTTACTATAAAAGGTGAGATTTGAGTTGAGCCTTGAAGGAAGCCAGAGAAGTGAGGAAGAGGAGGTGAGGAGGGAAAGCATTACAGGCACGAGGGACGACCTGTGCTAAGGCACAGATAGCAGACAGAATATCTCCAAGGAACAACAAGAAGGCCAGTGTTGCTAGAAGGTCAATAATAATTAATAATACTAGCTGGCATTGATATAGTGCCCACTAGGTGCCTACACATATAGTGCCTACACAGTGCTAAGCACTGTAGAAACATTATCCTATTTGATTCTCACAATAATCCTGTGAGACAGGAGCTGTGACCTTCATTTTATAGTTGAGGAAACAGAGAAACAGAGGTTAGGTGACCTGCCCAGGATCACGCATTTTGCAATTATCTGAAGGTAGATTTGAACTCAAGTCTTCTGACTCAAGGTCTAGCCCTCAGTCCCCTACATCCCTTGGCTGTACAGTAAGTGGAGAGTTCTTCGATGTATCTTAGAATATGTATAAGGGGGGAAAGTGCACAAAAACTGGAAAGGTGTAATGGGACAAGGTTATGAAGAGCGTGTAAAGTCAAATGGGATTCTATATTTGATTCTGGAGGTAATGGGGGAGAGGGAGGCAGAACTGGAATTTATTTTATTGGGTAGGGGCAAGTGACATAATTGGATATGGTAAAGTTTTTAGGGTTAGAAGATGGAGACTTTATTCCTGGTTCACAATACTCACTCATTGTGTGACAATGGGCAAATCACTTGATACCTCTGGGGCTCAGTCTGCTTCTGTATCAGCAATGCAGTATTCACAATGCCTACAGTAACTATAAATATGCTGATATGGTTATTAATCACAAAATGTAACAGGCTCTCTACATAAGAAATATAGCTAGAGCACTCATTTAAATACCAGAAAATTGAGTCCCAAAACCAGAAAGTCAAAGCCAGCACAGTAGTTACAAAGTTGGCACATGTAGTTAAAGTAGTAAACACCCACATTCTCAAGCCTTCAAAACAGGAAGGCTACCTCAGGCAAAGATTCTCCTCTCCTCACTCAGGACAAATGCTCAGCGTCCAGGCAGCTTGGTCCCAGCAGCTACGGCCCCTGGCAGTTCCCGTCCCTGGCAGTCCTCAGCAGGAGTCCTTAGCAGAGATTCTGGCCAAAGAAAAAAGTTCGCACCACAACTGCAGCTGCTGCCTCTGCCTCCGCTTCCAGTCAGCACCGCACGGAGACTAGCTTGGTTCCAGCATTCTCTTGCTCCACCCCTTCCTGCTACGTCAGCAAGTTCAAGGGGCATGGAAGATCTTCAAATCCCAGTATTGTTATAGCTTCTCTGTAAAGTGGGAATAATGATGCTTTAACTTATTTCCCT
>CM053583.1:360976462-361059251 GCA_028627135.1 Pseudochirops cupreus
TAAATGTTAACTGGTGTTCTGCAGTGGTGTCGATCTCACATAGAAATAGAAACAAGGGCCACAAATCCAAACATAAGGATCCCTGTGGCCACATATTGAAATGTATTTTTCTTTTTACTTTAGTAAATATTACCCAATTACATTTTAACCTGAATTGGGCTGCATGTGGCGGTGTGTGGAGTGTTTGACACCCCTGGCGTACATCACCGTTATAGAAAGCTTTTTAGTTGGAGACTGGCTCACAAGAATTAAAACTTGACAAATTCAGACCATTTACCAAGTTAGTAGTAGGAGATAAGGTGCTGGACTTGGAATCAGGAAGACCTGAGTTCAAATCCTCTCTCAGACATTATTTGTGTGAATGTGGGCATATCAACTTCTCTCTCATAACTTTATTTTATTGTAAAATGTAAATAATAAGAGCACCATGAAGCTATTCAAAGTCTTATAAACATTAACATGTTCACTAAATGCTTCCAACAGTATCCTCAGGAAAGTTTATCTCTATGCCCATATTTTCTTGTGGATACTAAGAATAATAAACAAAACCCAAAGAAATGCTGAGGAAGCTAAGTTATTTTGGGCACATCACACCAGTAATGAAGGGAAAAAATGATTACTATCAGTCTAGCAGAGCGCAATCCTTCTCCTCCTGGGATCAGGATTATATTTTAAAAGCATAAATTAAGTAACCCATTGGTCTCTGGGTTTCTGTCACTGAATTTTTTGTTATCGTTTTATTGATGCCTTTTGTCTTCCCATTCCATTTCATTTCCAAACATACTCCTCTCAGTCCATCCCCATGGAGCTATTTCCTGTAATGAAAATTTTAAAAGAAAAAAACAAACAGTTCAGCAAAACAAGTTGACACATGGATTGGGTATGACAAACAGAATATTCAGCGCTCTGCATTTCTTGTCCCCTACTTCTCCAGTGAAAGAAGAGAAAGCAAAGAAACAAGATCATTAATAAAAGAAAAAAACTAACAAAAGAAGCATGATGGAGTGGAAGGCATACTGACTGATTCTGGAGGCAGAGGACCTGATTCAAAAGACAGTGAAATCAATAGATAGGGTGCAGGGTATGTAGTCAGGAAGAACTGAACTCAATTCTAGCCTCAGATACTTACTAGCTATGTGACCCTGGGAAAGTCACTTACCTCTGGTTGCCTCAGTTTACTCAACTGAAATGGGGATAATGAAAAATGGGGATAATAATAGTACCCACCTCCCAAGGTTGTTGTGAATATCAAATGAGATATCTGTAAGTATCAACAGCTATATAAATGTTTATCCTTTTCACTCTTTTCCCTTATCAGTGTGATCTTGGTTTCCTCACCTTAAAAGTGAAAAGGTTGGAGTAGATGTCATCTGGAGTACCTTCCTGCTCCAACTCTAATTCTATAAGAAAGAAGAATTGAAATTAAAACTAGTTATCAAGAATGACTGGGATAATCACATGCTGGGGTCACTGTGGTATCGTGGGATTCACAGAATCATTGACTTTTAGCTGGAAGGGACCTCAGAAGTCAGCCAATCTAACCCCTCCTTTCACAGATAAGGAAACTGAGGCTCAAAGTAAAGTGACTTACCTAAGGTCATACAGGTACTAAACATTAGATGTTGGATTCAAACAGTCCTCTGACTCTGGAGACGAGACAGTGCTCTTTCTATTCTACCATACACTGAGCTACCTACTGTTTTTTTGTGACCATTGATAGAAGTTCTAGAATCATTCAGAGACAGAGTTTTACACAGAGGAGTTTCTACAGTTTCAAAGTTTAGTTTAATCACTTAGAAGTTATAATATTCCTTACAATTAATTACTGAAACTGAAAATACTCATAGGTTCTAGTTAAGAAAAGAGGGTTTTAAGCTGTGGTACATGAATGTAATGGAATGCTATTGTTCTATAAGAAATGATGAGCAGGTGGGTTTCAGAAAAACCCGGAAAGATTTACATGAACTGATGCTGAGTATAATGAACAGAACCAGGAGAACATTGTGCACAGCAACAGCAACATTGTGTGATGATTAACTATGATTGATTTAGCCCTTCTCAGAAATACAATCATCTAAGACAAGTCCAAAAGACTCCTGATGGAAAATGCTAACCACGTACAGACAAAGAACTATGGAATCTGAGTGCAGATCAAAGCATACTATTCCACTTTTTCTGTTGTTGGTTTGTTTTTGTTTTTGTTTTTTTTTGCTTTCTTGTGGTTTTTCCCTTTTGTTCTGATTCTTCTTTCACAACATGACTAATGTGGAAATATGTTTAACAGGAATGTACATGCATAACCTGTATCAGATTGCTTGCTGTCTTGAGGAGGTTGGGAGGGAAGGAAAAAAATTTGGAACTCAAAATTTTACAAAAATTAATGTTGAAAACTAGCTTTACATGTAATTGGAAAAATTAAAATACTAAGAAAAGAAGGGTTTTTTTTTAATAAATTTCAGCAATAGTATCATAATAATTTGTCATAGCATCTGTCCTTTCTAATTAAAACTAAAATTTAGTATCCTTCAAACCTGTCCCAAGACATTGGTATTTGGGTTTGAAAATGATAACAATCATGATTTCATGAGCGACTTAGAACATATTTCAAACAATACCCATTTAACAACTAAGATTGGGTTGGTTTATGCTAATTAAAACTTTTTTGTTAGCATAAAAGCCAATTCTGTCGCCTAAATTGAATTTTACCTAACCCTTTATAAAATTAACCTTTTCTTTTATTTAATGTTGTTTAATTATTAGTGGTTGAAATATTAGTATATTGGTAGTATAAAGTGAATGAGAAAAGAAATTCTGAAACTTCAATTTTTTTTCCCTTCCAGATGGTTGGAATGAGGAGAGACTTGAGGCAGGGAAACCAATTAGAAAGGTATTATACTACTTCAGACAAGAAGTAATAAGTATCTGAACTAGGGTTGTAAATTTATTAGGAGTGAAGAGAAGATATTTGAGAGATTTTTTAAAAGTAAAAATGTCAAGATTTGAAAATAGATGGGATATGTGGGACAAGATTGAATGGGGAGTCTAGGTTAATGCTGAGGTTGCGAGCTTGGGCAACTGGGAGGATTATGTTAAACTGAGAGAAACTATTATTTCTTTTATATTAATAACCAATTAGTAATATTGGAGAGATTTAGGATTTTTTCCCTTCCTATTTCCTCATTCTCTACTTGATCAAATTAACCCCTGAAAAATAGGGCTGATAATGAAATTGGATTTCAACATTCTCCTCAATCTTATTCAGACTCCACCCAACTAGGGAAGATTAGTTCTGATAAAAGAGTAAAAAGAATTTAATCTGGGTGGATTCCAGTCCATTGTGTTCTATTCAGGCAAGGGAGGGAGAGGTTAATCTTTGAGTAAGAGTGACAATCAAAATCATGGCCCTCAGGCCCTCATTAGAATATGTCCACCTCTCATTATAATAATCATTTTTCATTAATTATAAACCAATCAGAGTTGATTGCCATCTTTTGAGAATAGCCACTCTTCCAAGGGCATATAAGTATCAATAGACCTCCATGATCCATCTTTGGTTTACAAGAGATGGCCAAATGATCATCTTTTTATTAATTATTCACTAGCCATAATTAATAAAATGATAAATTACCCAGAAATGATCTCTCTTGTTAACTTTCTATATGGGACAAAGCTCAACAGTGATGGGGAATTTCAAAAAGGGGGAAGAGTTTGGAAAGAAAGATAATGAGTCTTTTTTAGATATGTTGAGTCTGAGAAAAGACTTAACCAGTAATAAATATTTAACCTAAACCAATCCAATTACATCATACACCATCAAATGCAATAAGACAAAAGTTGTAATCTGGATAAAATACTATAGGGCAATCTGAGGAATGAGGGATCATTTTCACAAATTGGTTGTAAAGAAGGTAGGAAGGAAAATCAGGGAAGCTTCATGGAGCAAGCAGCACCTGAGCTGGGCCTTTAAGGAAAAGAATGTTTGAAGAGACCAAATTTTGGAGGGTGCATATTATAGGCACCAAGATGAATGCACAGAGGTGAGAGAGTATGAGATAAGACTGAGCAACACTGTGTAGTTCAATCTGATAGAAATATAAAGTACATAAAGAAAAACAATCTGGTACAAGATCAGAAAGGTGGGTTAGAGCCAGTTTGTAGAGGGTTTTAAATCTAAGATTTATTTTATTCTGGAGGCAATGGGGAGCCACCAGTGGTTTTTGGGTAGAAGACTAATATGGGCAAATCAAAGTTTCAGACATAGTATGTCAAACGTTTTGTGACTATAAGCACTAAATGTAAACAATTATTATCATCATCATGATTACATTCAGAATTTCTTCTCAAATATTGCATGCCAAGTAACAGATTAGAACACAGAGGTCCTACAAGACTCCAAAGGAAATTACAAATCCAAACCATTCCCAGCCTGTAAAGACAAAACTACACTGGGGACAACTTTATCCAAAGAATTAACTGGATCATAATTTTTCATCACTAGTTATCATGAACTGTCTTTTTAAAACCATTATTTCTGAAGTCATTTATGTGGCAAATGACTTTGTGAAGTACGTTGGTTTTTTTATTCTAAGGGGAGAACCATGAAAGTCATCAAAATTGTACTTTGGTAGCCTTGTTTCAATTCAGCAAATGAGATCATCAAAAAAAGATGAAAAATATGGTGTGATGTTCAGCCCCCTGCCATTGACCCCTCTATATTGGCCCCTCTATAGTTACCATTTCTGGAATGAGGCAAAGGCAGGCTATAAAGAACTGGATTGCTTTTGGTAGCAGGTGTTTCTTGCCAAGGATAGAATGAATCAGGCAAGCTATAAGTTGCCTTAAGCATGTCAAATGATACAAAGAACATAGATTACATTCTATGTTTACTTTATGTTGACTAAGACTGAATCATCTCAAGTGCAGGTTGACTCACTTTCCTTTGAAATTTTTTGTATGGAATTCACTGCTTTTTGGAACACTGGGCAGCCCAACAAAGCTTACTAAAATGCAAATGTTTTGTTCCTTCCTGCAAGGCAAGAAATGTCATCAGGTTGGAATACCCAGAAAGGATGGATTCTTGCCAGATAGGTAGTACCTTAGACCCACTGACCAGAGACAGTCTCTGAAAACCTCTCCTTCTAACTGCATAAGATGAGCAGGAGTGAGTGGTTGTGACTGATAATATCAGAGACTGATTGAATGATTAACTTTTCTGAGGAGGCATTTGGTAATTGGTTCTGTCTTGAATCTGAATCTGTCAGATTCAAGGATGGAATCTGTGATTTTGTGCCTATAGAGGAATCTTGGATGAGAAAACTCTCCTATCAGGGTAGGTCAGCACCTTCTCTTCCATTTAGAAGCTGAGCAGCTACAAGCACCTGGGATTTAAATAACTTGACCAAAGTGATAATAGCTAGTGTGTTTTTAAAGTGGAATTGAACACAGATCTTCCTGGATTCACAGTCCACTCTTATCCTCTATACCAGAATATCAGGTGATTCAGTCTAACTTTGACTTCTTGATCTTCCATGAATGCCTCTGCCCTTGCTTCAATTGGAGTAATCTTGAAAAATGAATGAATGAAAGAAACAGCATTTATTAAGCCATTACTATGTGCAAACAAAACAAAACAATTATCTGATCTCAAGGAATTTACATTCTAATAAAAGGAGGCAACAAATAAGAGAGTGGTAGCAAGGGAGGAGAACCTGGATTTGGAAAATTACAAGGATGGTAAGTGAGGAGAGGTAATGAATTGGCACACCCCTGTTCTTTACCCCTCACCTCGACTTCCAAGCCTTCTACCCTTTAGGTTTTTTTCTCAGGCTATTGGGTAAATTCTTTTACTTTCTCTGACTCAACCCTTTGGTTCAGCTTCACATTGTGCATTCAAGTCCCTTACCCCCTTGTCCTTTTGTTGACCATGCCTTGCCAAATCTCTACCTTTTATTATTCCTTTCATCTTCCACATGCTGCCAAAAAGAGATGGAGAAAATCATGAAACGGTGTTAACTAAGTCCATTACAAATTTATGTTAAACAATCATAAATTCTCCTGTAAGGCAATCCTTTTCTATCTCCATAATCAATTCATTACCCCATTCATCACAGAAGCTCTTCCAAATCTTTAATTCCTTCCTCATGTCTCCTATAATCTGCTCTCCTCCATCCTCTCAGCTGAGGACCTCACCTAATACTTCACAAAAACAAAAAAAATGAGACTATTAACCAAGAGCTCTGTCTTCTTCATGTCTCATTACTCAGACTTCCCCCACTATCTTCTTCTTCACCTAAGTCTCATATGAAGAGGTAGCTCTTCTATGGCCAATGACACCATCTCTGTGTTCTCTTGATCCCATTCCATTCTGTTGTCTCTAGCAGATTATCCCCTCTATCATCCTCCTTCTCACTCATCTTCAGTGACTCCCTATCTATTGGCTACTTCTCTGCTGTCAACAAATACGTGAATAACTCCTCCATTAGAATGTGAACTCATTAAAAGCAAGGATTATGCTTTCTGTCTTTCCTTGTAACTCCAGCACTTAGGACAGTGCCTAACCTATAGACACAGTATATACCTAATAAATGTTTATTCACATAGGGAATGAAGTAAAACATGGTTGAGGGTTTTCTAAAGTAGTGGATCACGTAAGACAGTCACCAACCAGCACAGCAGGGCCCCAGGGTGGAAGTTCTAGAGACTGAAGGAGTAAAACTTAGCAGGAAATGTTCAAAAGAATCAAATGTAGCCTAGAACCCCTTATTGCCCAGAGGTATTTAATACTGCATCAGATGAAGGGGAGAGTGATATAGGGAAGATTATGCTACTCCCCAGTCCCCAGCCTCACCACTTCTGTCTTCTTCAGATAGGATTATAGGTTTAGCACTGGAAGGTATCACTTGGGTCAATGCCCTCATTTTAAAGATGAATGTTTAACAGACAGAGGAGGAGGAGGAGGAAGAGGAGGAGGGAGACAAAAAAACCCAAATGGAGTCTCTAGGAGTCATACATGACTGAAAAATGACTGAAGAATAACAAAAGCTAAAGAAATACAGAATAATTTGAAGGGGAAGCATTTGCAACTGTATGAATCAAGAAAGGACCCTTGTAGAAGGTGACACTTGAGCTGTATTTTGAAGGAAGTCTAATAAGTAGAGGCAAAGGTAAGAAGGGGGAATACTCTAGGAATGGAGGATAGTTTTTGCAAAGGCCCAGATTTGGGAGACAGAAGGGAATATATGGGAAGTAGCCATTAGACCAGTTCATTTGGAACATGGAGAATATAGAGAAGGCAGGTAACATATAATTAGTCTACTAGAAAGGGGGGTTGTAGTGATAAATCCCCTAACTTTAGGGGTCAGTCCATGAGCCTAGGTTCAGAGTTAAAGACCCCTTTGAGGAAGATGGCCAATACTCTAAACCTTTGGGGTCCAGAACCATTTTGTGTTGCTACGTATGAATAAAGTTATTTCTCATGACCAACAACATTAATAAGCACCTGTAACGCCATGCACTAGCAGATTCCCAAAAGAATGCTACTGTGAACAGCTTTTAAGGTTCAGATTACACAGCATAGTGAACACTCCATTTATTCCATTACAAATCAAGGCAAACATTCACAACAAATCACAATATAATATTCACAACATTACATCTTATCACAGAAAATCACAATATAGTGTTTGAAACAGCTTAACATTAGAATGGCCACATAGTTTTCACTACAGTGGCCACAGTATTTAGAATAAGAAACAAAAGAATAATCATCTGGTTTCCCTAAGGGGTAAACCCTCCTCACTTAATCATTCAATCATTCCACAATACAATAATCAATCTTCCACTCATGGGGCAATCATACATTAAATTAATCAGCCACTTATCTAGATTCACAATTACTAAGTATCATTAATCACTAAATACAATCATTAGAAAATTACACAAACTCTCCACCCCTTGGTGTCTAGTAAACTTCAATATCCAAGGAGAGGCCTTTTCTTCATCTTGACTCAGGGTGGTTTCTCAGATTCCCTGGATCCCCTTCCATGGTCCCAGCTCCTTCCTGAATCCACCAAACAGTCATCTGGATTCAGAGGCAGACAGCTCCCAGGTTTTTGTCCAGTCCTTCAGGCAGTTCCTGGTACACACTGAAGCTCACAGGGTCCAGCACATCTCAAAACCTTTACCGCTTCTGTTGCCAGGAGCTCAAGGATCAACCAAACCAGGAACAAAATCTTATCCTAATCATGTTTCTTCAATCCTCCAGCAGTTCAGCGCCCTAGGACCCAGGAGAAATTTCAGCCTTCCAGGAGGCCTTCCAGGCAGCCCTCTCAGCCTTATAGGCAGCCTTCACCAAATTCTGGTCTCATAGAAAACGCCAACTCAGTTCTCAGTCCAGCAGCCCAGCTCCCAGATGCTATGAAAATTCTGCTCCCTCCATCAGGAGACACCAGGAAGAAAGTTCCTGATTCTGATTCTCTGTCTCTGGAGTTCTTCTTATATACACACACTGGCCTCCTGTCTCAGCCAACCCCCTCCTGCCACATCAGCAACAGGAGACAAGAGTTCACGCCCTCTGTTCACACAGGAGACAGAGTTTGCACCTCCTCTCTCTCTCTCTCTCTCTCTCTCTCTCTCTCTCTCTCTCTCTCTCAAGAGGTACTTAGCCCTAAGTTACCAAGCCCTAAGTATCTGCTAAATTGATTACTGTTACAGCACCTGCTATAGCCAAGATGCTGGGCTGACCTAGGAATTCTAAGATTAAAAAATGGCAAATTCTCTGCTCTCATTTATACACAACGAATATAATACAGAGTAGGAAATGACTAGGGGTGCAGGACAAACTCACAAAAAAGAACTCAAGGATAATCTGAAGAAGAAAGAAAAGAGTGGTTTTCTTCATAACTACTCAAAGTATGCCTACCCTCCACTCTTATCAAAATGATAGGAAATATCCTTCAGCTTCTTGGTTAAGTCCAATTCAGAGAGGTTATGTTACTTGACAAAACCCTTCATTTTAGGCTTTAAAGCGTTCACCATTGTGCAATCTTTGGCATTTTCCTTTAAAATAATTTATTGCTTTGGATTTTAAAAAATATTCAGTAGAATGTGCATGGCATAAGAAAACAGTTTGTTTATTTTAAAGTTCATTTTTATTACATCAAAAATCTATACTTTTATGGGAGCAGACAGTTTGGGAATATATAGGTATAATGAGTAAATGGAAAAGACTTTGTAAAAAAAAACCCACATTATTTGCAATTATAAGTATGAGAAGGACTTTTTTAAAAATTGTTTTGTTTAAACCAATGAGAACGGGTTAAATAAGAGTGAACTCAATATCAGAATATTTCAGGGGAAGTCTCCTTGGTTCTTGAGGTTTTCAATTAGAAAACAATCTCTGAGCCAGACTCCAACTTTCAGGACAAAAGGCAGCCAGAGAAACAGCAGGTGCTCAAATACTGAGAAAGGTGAGAGCTATTATTATTGAAATGAAGTATTACATAGGCAACCACATCAAAGGCACCCACATCAGGTGTGCCTGCTGCATTCAGCATTGTCTTTTGTGCACAGTCAGAGGGGCCATTTCAAAAACCTGCACAGTTGCAAATACTGGCTCAACAATGAAAACTCAGTTTTAATTTCAAAAAGAAAACTCAAAAGAGAGAAATGTTCACACTTTTCATCAAACATGGACTGACTGCAGCTCTAGAAAGGACACAGTCTTGTCAATTCTAAATTGTGTACTAAATGTTTTAGGGTCCTAGAAATACTGCTTTTCAGAGTTAGCTAAGAAGAGAGATGAGAAGGAAGGGCCTTCAACGCCAGACTACAAATTTTTTTTTTATGTTATCCTCTAGTAGGGAGCAATTGAAAGGTTTTGATCAGAGGAGAGACACCAGCTAAATTGGATAATGTATCTAAAGCTCTTGATTAAATTTATACAACCATGAGCATCTTCTATCTCATGTACTGCTTTTATACAGATTGGTATTAGGAAATTCATTTATTTTTTGAAGAGGACATAAAGGTAGAAAGACTAATTGTATGTGTCTCTATTTGTCTGAATTCTGAAAGCAAAATTAATGCATACAAATATTGCCAATGTTCATAAATATTTTATGAGAATGACAAAGTAGGCACCTGTGTCTGTAGTCATTGATGTTTGTATAATAGCCTTTTCTGAGTATTAGTAACATGCGTGTTTTTTTCCCCATTCCTTTGGTGTCTTTCCTGACATGAGACAGCTTATGCTTTCATGAGATATCTTAATGTTTTCAAGGTTATTGTGCCCCCAACTCATATTTCATCATATGGGAAAAATGAAATGCTTATTGAAAATTGCCCATTGTCCAGAACATAGTGTGGAAGAAATGTACAAAACCTGTGTGTGGTGAGATTGGGGAAAATAGCCCCCCAGAAATAATAGCCTTAGAGGTCAAAGAAATGCAGCCTAGAGGGTTTTGTAAACTGAGACAGGACTCTAAGTCTGTGTTCTACTTTGATTCTGTCTCAAAGGGAGGCCTTATTATCTTAGATCTCTGGTCCTACCTGGATATTTTGATTAGATTACTCAGACCTCCATTCTCACAGAGATAGTTTGATAATTATCAACTACCTGTAAATACTCCCATCCAGAACAGACCTGATCTTGGGAAACACCACGTTTATCCCAAAGTTAAAATATTCTCCCCCCAAAGTCATTGGACACCTTGTCCCTATTACTCAACCTCCCAAATAAGGAAGGTGGATGAACAACCTCCTCACCTGTTAGGCTCCTTTTGCCCCAGCTCCTAAGACTGTGTCAAACCTTTTATATGTGTGAATCAACTGTCTATCAGCTGGTGCTGATTAAACTTATCTTCTAATCTTACCTTTTAATTTATTGTCAGTCAAACAGACCTACATAGGAGAAATTACTCTCTAAAATGATCTTGGTATCCCTGGACTGAGAAATTCCTAAAGAAGATTATTCAGTTGGATGATCAATCGATTGAAATAGCACATCAGGTCATCTCTCTGGGACAAGTACTGCAGATGACCAATGGGCTGGATCCCTAATTGAATAAGAGGAATGACAGCTCTAGATTTCACTGGAGAAACTGAGCAGTGATTATGATGACACTAAGGTCCCCAGTACAAAGATCCATCATTCAACACAAATATGGTATTGTGTGATAACGCTGTGTGGTTGAGAATTTTGAAACAGTCTCCAAGTTTCAGATGATCCAAAAAGCAATGGAGAGAGACATGTAATGGACACAAGAGACAGTGTATTTCTAGGGCTGGGAAGTTGAATGTGGGACCTCACTGAGGAAATACATGATTCAAAAGGAAGATGGGCTACTCATGGAATGAGAGAAAGGGGAAATGAGCGGATGATCAGAATGGCTCACTGGAACCCATGACACACGAAGAATCCCCTTCATTCTAGATCTCTTCATCTTACATTCTTTCGATGTTCTGGAGTTGATAAAAACTTTCCTCTGTCTTTTAGATTTTATATTTCTGGTTAACTTCTTCACTTTAGGTTGTTCCTTAATGCATTAGACCATGGGAAATTAACTTGTTCCTTGTCCTCCACTGCCATTTCCAATTCGTTCCTGGGTCAATATCACTTTGAAAACTTTTGCTCTTTTGAGGTTCCCCCTGAGTGAGAGAAGTGAAAAATTCTCAGACAATACTCTAAAATCCAGTAAGGCTTTTCATGGGAAACAGGCCCAAGTTCCCCTTCTCCAAAAATCATATGATTTACAAGGACTCAAAACTCAGCGTGGTCTGGAGTAACCCCTCTCCTCAGTGACACCTCAGCATAAGATATGCCAAATAAGGACAGAAGTGCTTTCTCAAATGTACGTTGGGTGGTCTAGTGTTTCCTTGTTCTGGTACTTGAGGTAGATTGTTGTGCTTAGATTGTACACCTAACTTCCAGCCAATGGAAGAAAAGGGTCAGGAGTGGGGTGGGGGAGAATTCCACTGTAGGGCTTTATAACTTCGCCATTTCCTTTTGTAAATTGCTTCTTCTCCCTGACCATTTGTCAGGAGGGTGGCCCTTTCTCAAGATCTTAATAAACCATTCTTGTCTGCTTCCTACCTTGAGAAGCCTCTGAGTATTATCTGGGTAAGGATCTCTGTTGCACACAGTTTTGAGGTGCACACACCCTCAATCCATCAGTATCACATAGTCCAGGTGCTTGTAGCTATAATATAAATGCTTACTCTCATCTTTCTCAAGATAGAAGAGATGATCAGTTAAATATTGGTTCCAATTTAGTTATTTATGGACCCACTGGTATAATATTGTGCAATCACATTACCTTTCATCAAATATTTATTGAATAAGCACATTTCACAGTAGAAAAAATAAACATTAAAAAAATCCTTCCTCTTTTCTTTGTTTCAAATCTTGTATTTTCTAAGCCTGAGAAAATGCCTTTATGAAGCAAATTAGTCCTTAGTCTAGTCTGGAAGAATCTCTTTATTCAGACTGAAGAAAAAGTTCCCATTTAATTGACACCTAATTCTTTTCAGAATGAAGGAATTATAACTAGCAATTCACTAGATAGTTGAAGTTGTGGTGTGTTTTTTTTCCCTGGACCTCCGATTTCCTTGGCGTTAGGAACTCCTGGTAAGAAATCCCCCACCTACACTTTAATGCTTAGAGTTGGAGAACTGTTTAGGTTATTAAGAGATGAGAGCTTAAGTGACTTGCCTAGGGTCATATATCCAGTTCATAGGAGAGACAGTACTTAAACCTAGGGCTTTTTGGCTCCTAGATCATCTGGCAGGAGCATCAGCATATTGGTTTATGTATGTGTTCTACTTGTAAAGAATTATATCATATTTTTATAATAAAAAATTAGTACATTCCTATACAAATACATTTTTATATCATGTAATCATAAGAAAATTGTTTTTATGCATTTATTAGAAGGTTCTACATAGAGAATGAAAGAAGAGGGTTATATATTCGCTAGTTATCTTGGGTAAAATATTCTACTTTCACTAGATTACTAGAACTAATTTTATCAAGAGTTCTAAATTATCAGTTAACTGCAAATCTTTTGTCTTCAACCATCTAATATTTGTTTATGTGGGTTTTACATGTTAACATTGTTGAGACATCTTAAATTCCACAAAGATGACCTTAGGATTTTGACAAAGACCTTTTGCTTATAGGTTTCTAAGCTTAATGAATCATTTTCCATGAGAGTTTATGGTTTGTGAATTGGTGTCTGAGAACTGAGAACATTTCTACAAGGTGATTTAAAACACAAAAGAATGCCTTCCCAGTGGCAAAGATATCCTTATATCTTGACCTGAGTAACAATTTTCATAAAGCTTGGTATTAAACATTTAAGAATAATGGTGATGCTTTAGCTGGTTTTACATCTGCCAAAGGAGCTTGACTCAGAAGTGTCAATATGTTCTTCATCATACAATTCATCGTGGGCAAACTTAGTACAACCCAATGGGTATGGTGAAAACCTCAGGACCTTGTCTGCTCAGAAAGATTTTCTCTTCTCATTTATCAAACGTTTTTGAATTATCGCTAAGTAGTTTCTACTCTACTTCATCAACTTTCTGTTAATGAGAGAGGGAGAGGGAAAGAAAAGGGATGAGGGAAGAGGAGGGTGCAAGAGTGGCTTTTCTGGTGCTTGTGGCATAATGGTAAGCTATCCTAAGATGACCAGAATTGAAGGACAGCTGAGGAAAGTCCTAAGTCATAGACTTTCATAGCCTAGAACTGAGAAGTGGAGAGGCAGATTTTAGAGAGCACTGAAAGGCCAACACCAGGCAGAAGAAAGTTAGGAATTAGGGAAGTAAGAAGAGTAGGTATAAATGTCCTGGGGTTGGTACTGAGGAGCAAGATGACTATGATTATCATATCATTAATATGCTGTTTTCAGGGAACAAAAAATGAGTGGGAATAGAGGAAACCCCTACAATGATCCTTCATGAGGACCTTCGTGAGACTTTGTGAGGTCTGGGATTTAAATAAATCTAAGAAAACTAAGAGACGGCTATGAAGCCCTAAAGGATCCAGCAAACTGATATCTGACTAGTACGTGGGTAGGCTTCTGTGTGTGGGGGGTGTAATGTGGTACAGGAGGCCTGTTTCCCTTCATGGTGCTGCACTCCCCACAGCTTATCAGTTACCCAAACCAGTTGATTCTTCTTTCTAAAAGGCTCTTGAATAGTTCTTGTAACTGACATTTTCATAGTAATTTAAGGGTTACTAAGCATTTTGCACACATTTTTTCAGTTTATGTGACCAAAGGTCTTACTGTCTCATGCTCAGATGAGTGCATAAATTTTCTTTCTAGACTCTCTTTTCTCCTTCGGCTCTAGCTAGACTGATTACTGTTCTTAACAGATAACTATTATCATGTCACTGCTCTGTTTACCTACAGCCTTTGACACTATTAATCAGCCTCTTCTGGATACTCTGTCCTCTGTTTTTGTGATATCCCTCTCTCCTCATTCTCATCCTACTTGTCTAGCCATTCTTTCTCAGTCTCCTTTGCTGGATTGTCATCTAGGTCACACTAGCTACTCAGAAGTATCCCCCAAGGCTCTGTCCTAGGCCCTGTTTATTTTAATGTCATCAATTCCCGTAGGATCAATCATCTCTATATAGACAATTCCCAGATCTATATATTCAGTTCTAACTTCTCTCCTGAGCTGCAGGTCTATATCACCCACTACCTCTTGCACATCTTGAATTGGATATCCTTTGGTCACCTTAAACTCAACCAATCCAAAATGGAACTCAGTAGCTTTCCCTTCAAATTTCCCCTCACTTCCCAATTTCCCTATTGCCATCAATGGCACCACCATCTTTCCAGTCACCCAGGCTTAAAACCTTGATGTCATCCTATATTTTTCACTTGTACTCCCTCACACATCCAATCTATTGTCAGATCTTGTCATTTTTACCTATATAACATCTCATATACATTTCCCCCTCTCTATTCACACAGACACTGTCCTGGCACAAGCCCTAATCACCTCTCCCCTAGAACATCACAATAACCTTCTAATTCGTTTCTCTGTTACTCCAATCCATTTTCCACTCAGCTGTCAAAGTGATCTTCCTAAAGCTCACCTTATTATGTCACTTTCCCCACCCATACTCTAATTCATTAAAGCTCCTCCTTACCTCTGACTCATTCCTTGATTTCCTTCAACCCTCAGCTGCCGGTTTTTTCCATGTGAAAAAGTATATGAAAATTAGTTTGTCAGTCAATCAGTGAGCATTTATTAAACACCAGATACCCTGTGCCAGATACCATGTTAGACAACAGGTATATAAAGGCAAAATTCAAACAGCCTTTGCCCTCGAGGAGCTTACATCATATTGGGGAGTATGGACATAGAGAGGTACATATGAAATAGACACAATAAGACACTAACATCTATAAGGACCAGGAAGGGCCTCAGGCAGAAGGTAACACTTGAGACTTAAAGAAAACCTACGATTCTAAGAGGCTGAAGGGAGGGGGGAGTGCATGCCAGGAGTGGAAGACATTAGTGACTCATTTGGACCTTGCAATAAGCTCTGAAGCACGTGCCAAAGCACAAAGTAATGCAGAGTGTTTGAAGGCCAGTTTCACTGAACCACAAGTGCATGAAGATTAATGTAAAAAAAATGAGAAAAGTGGGTTAATTGGAAAAGACTTCATGAAGGAAGTAACTTTTGGATTGGGCATTTGAGGGCTTTAGTGAAAATATCATGACTGAGTAGGGATTTTAAGAAGGATTTTTTTTCCTTAAGATTTAAGACAAGAAAATGCCAGGCTTTAGGGGAATAAGAAGTCATTTAATCTTACTAGACTATAAGAGAAAGGTAGAGTATCAGGCCTGAACTGTAGATTGGGGTCATATTTTAGAGGGTACTGATATTCGACATTTTAGCCTAGTAGTCAGAGCTGCCTTCTAACAACTTAGCCAGGTGCATTTATTCAGAGAATACCAAAATGGGTGTGGGGGAACCTCAACGTCTCATCCAATGCATACATCACCAAAAGTCTTCTCTTCAATAACCCCAACCAATGGCCATCCAATGAAAAATTTAAAGATCTTTAGTGAGGGAAAGATCAATAACTCTGAACAAAAATCTATTTCCCTTTTGAATTGTTATTGTCTTTTCTTTATATTAAACTGCAATGTCTCTTCAATTTCTTCCCATTTGCTTACACTTTCAAACTTCTCTCTTACAATTCCCCAATATGAACCTCTTTTCTAATGAGATTAGTCACCCTGTGTCCCTCCACCACTACCAACTGTGTTCTTTTTTCCTTTGGTTCTTTTGCTTTTTTTTTCCTTTGGTTCTTTTGCTTATCTAATTTTCTCCCCTTCTTTCCACCAATCTAAATCTAACATTTCCTTCAAAACCTATCTGAAAAAATCTTTCCTTATGCATTCCATCTCACAATGTCCTTTTCCTTCTCTGAATCCACATATACTACAGCCTGTATCTTATAATCATACACTTGATTCTATGTCCTACATTATTTTCTCATTTCCTGTATTTAGCTTTTTATCCCTTAACTATAGAAGTTAATCAATTCAGTGATTAACATCTTCTGTCCTCTTTTGTATTGTCAAGAGTAGAACATAATAGGTGCTTAACAAAAGCTGGTTGATTAGTTGAAATATTATATTAAATAATATTGAATAGAAGTCCTGGATCTAACAAATCTGATACATGTATAAAACCCACTTTAAAAGATAGATTAAAAAAAGAAATAGACTCAAGCCAACTGACCAAGCTCCCTTTAGACAGTGAATCACTCCGTTTAGTAAAAAGAGCTAGCCAACAGTAAGAATTATGGAAAGAATGAATCAGAGGTTCACCTGGGGTAAAGAGTTTTAGCTAAAAAAAATAAATCAGCCTTTGGGTTTCTAAATTTTGCTCCTGTTCCAGAATCTTTCATAGCTAACAGGCTCTGAAGGGCACAGGCATGTTAGGGAACAGAGGAGGTGGGATTTTGAGATTGGCATATTCAAAGCATTTTGTTTAAATGAGTCATTTTTAAAATACAGAGAACAATATCATGTGGAGGTAATGTTGCTACTAGCTTTAGGCAGCCCCCCCCTCCTTTGTTTAATGAAGAAAAAAGTAAGGAACAAGCATCTTCATGACTGAGGGTAAAATTTTAAGAAAATGAATCACGCTGAAGTTAGGAAATCCACATGGATTGGCTTCCTTGATGCATATTACATATAAGAGAGTCAGATAATGCTACCTGTTTGAAGATGACTGAGCTGGCTCCCATTTCTTAAAAATCTGTCCAGGAAAGTTTGAATGGATGTCTCTGTACTCATTTTCCCATCTCCCACTCAAGTCCTACACTAAGGCCTCATTGTGGCCTGGAGGTGACCCATTTTCAAAGGCTATGCCAGCAAGTTACAGGCTTTGACAGGTTCTACTAGGTTGGAGAGGTTTAGAGTAGGGGCCAGGAGATACGGTCTGAGAACCAGTTAGCTAAATTTACAGAAGTTTATCACTAGAAGATTGGACAGTGGGTGATTAAATTTCTTTGAGCACAACGAATGCTGAAGAAAGTTTAAGGGACAAAAGTTAATGTTGTACTTGCAGAGGAGGCATCCACACTGATGGAATTTTTTTTAAAAATCTATCTAAGTGTGAAGAAGCTCCCCCTTAGAAAGAAGAAGCATTTGAAATCATTCCATTGGCCTTATATCAGCATTCAAATTTGGGTGCAACCTTTCCAAAGCAGTCATTCCACCATCTAAATGCTTTCAAACTGCATATGGATCATAGGATCATAGAAATAGAGGCCATCTAACCCAACCAACTCACTCCCTAGTTGAAGAAATTGAAGCCTAGAGAGGTTAAGTTGACTTGTGTATGACCCCAAGGTCATACACGAAGTAAAAAGATGTGGGATTTGAACCCAGGTCCTCTGGTTGTATAGTTTTGGAGGGCAGGAGACTCTTATTTCCCTTCCCTCCTTGCCACAACATTATCAATACATTTGAAGGGGAAAAGAAGTAATAGAAAGGCGACTTGAGCAGTATGTGTAAGAAAGGGTCAGAAGGACAGTCATATTTTTTTGTCGTGTTGACGATGGTAGGTGATTATGGGTTGATTGTATAAATATGACCTTAGAATTTTTTTCTTTAGTGTCACCTGGAAGCCATCTCATTTTCCACCATTCTGGAGCCTTCATGCTTCACTAATGGGAACCAATATCATGAGACAATATTAACAAATCCATCAAATCTATGGATAAACAACAGCAAGCATTTGCTGAGCACTTATTGACAGTGTGTGCAGGATAGCTAAGGGATAGAGTGCTGGCCTTGAAACCAGGAATACATGGGTTCCATTCCTACCTCCAATACAGACTTTCTGTATGACCCCAGGCAAGTCTTTTAACTGCCAGGTGCTTCAGGCAACTCTCTAAATTGCAGAGAAGGTGCTGATCTTCACCAAGCTTCCTCATTTCCTCCCTATGTCAATGGCATCACTGGTCCTACTATGCGTGAGGCATTTGGGTAAGGATATAAGTATAGACAAGCACTGACCCTCCTTGGTACTCTATAGCAACCAAAAGACATGGGAACAGTAATACAAGATGAAACTGCAGAAATAATCTATTAGCTTCATGTTGTGAGTTTAGAACTTTATTGACCTGTCCTACATTGGCCATAGCTGTAACATTGATGGACTCCATGACTTTAGCTAGCTGAAAAATGAAGCATTAGCTAAGATTGAAGAGAAATATGACAGTAGACAGAGCACCAGGCTGGGAGTCAATAAGATCTGAGTTTGAATCTCACCACAGCTAGTAATTGTATGGCCTTGAGTAAGTCAATTAACCTCCATTAGCCTCATTTTCCTCATCTATAGAAAGAGAATGATAATAGTACATTAGTTTACTAAGATTTCTTCGAGACTTGTCATGAGAATCAAGAGACATGTATGTAAAGGACTAAGTCTTAAAAAGTTATATAAACATGAGCTATTCTTAATATGAAAGCAGATATAAAGTTTATAATTCCTGTTTCTTTTTGATGAAAAGAATCTTCATCTATAGTTTATCCAGGGGTGAGGAACCTGTGGCCTCAAGGTTACATGTGGCCCTCTAGGTCTTTGGGTGTAGCCTTTTGACTGAGTCCAAGTCTTACAGAGCTGATCCTTTCATTAAGGGAATTTGTTCTATGAAATTTGGATTCAGTCAAAGGGGCACACTTGAGGACCTAAAGGGATATATTTGGTCCTGAGGCTGCAAGTTCCCCACCCCTGACCATCTCCCTGGCTTTCCCCTTTCAACCTCCGCACAGAAACCAGAACTGAGGAGAAATTCTTTTATCCTGCATGTGCATTAAGCCTTAAAATTACAGCAGCACATTTTGCTATGAGCTCTATTCTCTCTAGGTTCCAAATTCCTTTCAATTCAACAAACATTTATTTTACACATTCATTCAGTAGAAGGTATTAGACTAGACAATGGGAGCACACAGTTAAAAAAAAGTCTCAGATCTCAAGGTGCTTACTCATACTGGGAGACACTGTGTGTTCAGGTAGGAGAGGAAACTGAATGAACAGGAAAGGCTTTCCACAGTAGCACATTATGTGAGTTTTGAAGGGAGTTAAGGATTCTAAAAGGCAGAAGTGAGAAGGAGAGCTCATTGAAGGCAAGGGGGATAACCTCCCATGAGAATGTGTGGATAGGGGTCAGTAAGTAGATCAGCTGTCTGATCAGTTGGTCTAGGACATAATGCATGAAGAACAGTAATGGGAAATTAAACTGGAAAGGTAGACTGAAAGCAGATCATGAAGGATTTTTAAATGACACGTTAGGTAAGTTTATATTTTAGACCTAGCAGTGGTATTACTGGATTCAAGCATATTCACAGTTTTATAGCCCTTTGAGCATAGGTTATTAGATTTTACATCCCAATCTTACATATATGTAGACCCAGATCCATATTACTATACATATGTATGTATATATATGTATATGTATACAAGTATGGAGAAAGAGAGAGAGAGAGAGAGAGTCACATCTGGAGTCAGGAAGACCCGAGTTCAAATCTAGCCTCAGATACTTATTAGCTGTGTGTCCTTGGGCAAATTTCTCTTTTGCAAAATGAGCTAGCCTCAGTTCCTCATCTGTAAAATAAGATAGAATACATGTATGTGTGTGTGTATGTATGAAAGTAACTTGGGATCTGAGATTATATGAGATCATTTATGGAGAAAATATTGAAAGAAAACAGGATTATGGACCAACCTTTGGGAGAAATCCCCATTTAAGAGATAGGAAGGAGATGAAAAGTTTGCAAAAGAGAAGTAGAACAAAAAGACTGTGGTGTCACAGGTATCCAAGGAGGAGAGACTATCAAGAAAGGGTGGAGCAGGTAGTCAGCAATGTCAGGGGAGGTCAAGGATAATGGGGAAAAGTTACTCAATTTTATTAAGAGGTCATTGGTCATTACTAACCTGGGAGAGAGCAGTTTCAGCAGAGTGGTGAGGACAGAAGCTATATTGTAAGAGTTTGAAGAAAGCAGATGTTGCCAGTATATACTATTCCTTTGAGATCTGGGGCAGCAAAATTGAGGAGAGAGACAGTATCATCGCCACAATGGAAAGCAGAGATTCCGTCCTTCCAAGACGGGATGAGGGGGAGAGAGCTAAGCACATTTGTAGGCTAAGAGCAAGAAGCAAGCAGAAAGGGAGAGATCAAAGAAATAAAGTCACAGAGGATGCAGAAGGGGTAGGAACAAAAACAGAAGTAGAGGAATTATCCTTGCCAATCTGAGACCTCTTACTCTGAGACCAGAGGGAAGAAGCACCTGGAAGAGGACGTCAGTGTGGATCAGTGACAATGTTTCTGACAGCCTCAAGATCCCAGTAAAAGAGTAGATGAGATCATTTGTTAGGAGTATGGAAATGAGGTTAACAAAGGTTTTAGCAGATGGTTGTGAATAGCCCTAACAGAGAAAGAAATGGTCAATAAGAGGTGAACAGAGGAGAGACACGCCTAAAGCTGAGAACAATGGACTATAGTTGTTAAGTAGCTAGTTTTCAATAAGCAGAACAATTAAATGGAAATTATCAAAACTGCAGACTGCTGGCCCTGAAAATAGAACCCAAAGTCCTTGATGGTAGGTCATGAGTGTCATCTTCATGTATAATGGAGAACATAGGAGTGGGGTTCCTGCTTTGACACTTACTGACTGGATAATCACAGTCAAGTCATTTTACTTCTCTACATCTCCATTCTTTCTCTCATTCTAGAGAATGAGGATAGTGACATTTGTGCTATTTCCTTCAAATGGTTATTTCTGAGGACAGCACTTTGTAACTCTCAGAGTGTTTTACAGATGTCTGACCCAATTTAAAAAGTCTGGGTCTCCCACTGCACAGCCACAGCTGAATGAGGAGGTAGCTTGCCTAATACCATAAGACAATACTCTCTCAGACTAATTTCTAGCACAGAAAAATAACTGTCACTTGCCACTGCTTTATGCTTCTGCTGTCACGGAGTCCTCCTGACTTTGCTTCACACAGATCTTCCTCTAGTTTGGATGTTTTTGTTCTTGGTTTCTATACACAGCTTTGTGCCTAGCCCTCTGGACAGTTTGCTTTTGGGGACTCCTGGTTTCACTTCAATCTGGCTTACTGTTTCCTTGCTCAGATCTGTTTGAACCACAGCCATCTTCTCCTTCCCCAATATCAAGTATAACAACCACTGTGGCCTATTAATTGCAGCTAATCTCCAGCAGGAGTAACTTTCCTGCAACTCCCTCCAATCATTCTTTTTGACCTGTCTAATTCCTGGCACAACTGTATTCTTCAAGGTCCAAGAGTTCTTACCTTTTTTGTGTAAAAATAGCCCCCTTTTGGCAGTCTGTTGAAATTCTTATCAAAAAATAATGTTTTTAAATGCATAAAATAATACATGGGATTACAAAGAAAATCAGTTATATTGAAATGTAATTATAAGGAAATTTAAATCATAGACCATAGATCAAGAATACCTAGGATGTAACAGAAAAATGAGGTATGGAATTGATAGGTACTATCATCTGTGTACTTTCATTCATAGGTGCCCTCTTTTGCCAATCAGAGACCAGGAAAAACTGACCACCCCACCTCCAGATCTCTCAAAGGTACTGGGAAGAACAGTTCTTCACAGGAAATAATGCAATGTGCACACATGCAAATGATGTAAGTATTGTTGCTATGAGGATATTCAATTCAATTCCATTTAATTCAACACATTTAGTAAACTAGGATCTTTGAATTACAAAGACAAACAAACACACAGATACAGTCTTTGCTCTCAAAGAGCTTACAATTTATTACTGGGAATAAGCAATGTAAAATTTTGATTGATGAAAATGTTCTAAATTTCTGGGCAGTTCAAAGCTTACTGTGAATTTTGTATTTACATCAATGCCTTTCATATTAAAAAGTCATAGGATTTAGAAAACTAATGATTTCACAGCAACCCCATAATGTCAAAGAAAAATGACCATCATCACCATAGTCCACTACCAAGGATCTAAAGAGTTAGATGATTTTGCAAATGGAAAAGTTATATGTTGCTTTCCATAGAAGGTGAGTTGGGGTTATAAGCTAGAGTCTCATCCTTTCGCTCTACCTCTTCTTGGTCCCTGAATGGTTTTTCTAGAGGAGAACAATGAAGGCTGTAGTATAATCCATCAACTCTCAACAGAAGTTCATCCAACAGATTTTCAAATTCATCCAGATAGAAATTCTGAAGGGAAGAGAAGAACAGCAAATGTGTCAAAGGATATGCGTACTTTTTCTTCTCCAACAGGGCTATAACAATCTCTGTAACTTTGAAAGTGAATTGATAACCCTGTGTGCCATACTTTCAAGCTTCATTTAAAAGGTTGTATGAAAAAAAAGTTGTATTTTTTTTAACAGATTACTGCAACTTTACTCTTTAGGGATAAGATGTGGTGCAGGGCTAAAGCTTCCTTTACTTGCAAAAAAAGAAAAAAAAAGCGGAGCGGCTTTTCTGTTAGGTCATACCAATTTGAGCCAAAACCATTACTGTAAGAATAGCATCAACCCAATCTGTAGTCTAAAATCCCAGTAGCTTACTCTTTCCTTCAGAGTCTCTTCCACTGCTAACACTGGTCTTTGTATTCCCAGAAAGGAGAGCACCGTCTTCCAAGTATGGTTAGCAACATCTTTGAATCTCACAAGATGATGCCTTCGAAAAGATCTCTTTGCATCTTGCATAAAAGAAATGAGTACTCCTCTCAACTGGAAAAGACAAAAGGTCACTACAGTATAAAATTAATCAAAGCAAGCTCTAAGGACATTGTTAAGTAAAAATGCATTTCTAAACAGAATCTTCTATAAGTTTAAGGCTTAAATCTGGATTTCAATAAACATGACTTGCTACAGCTGGCCAAACTTAGAATCAGCAAGACCTAGGCTCTAGTCCTCCCCTTTATATGGACTTCTTGTGTGGTCATCGGCAAATCACTGAATGTTCTCTGATTATAAGTATCAGATGAGTTACTAATAGAGGGAATCTATGCACCAGGATTTCCCTACAGTGATATAATCACAGGTCCAGGCTAAAGACAAAATAAACAGAGTACAGAGTACAATGGATTTTTTGTTTGTTTGTTTTTTCTTGCTTTAATAGGCCTACAGATTGATGGAGAACTTGATGGAACTTCCTGTATCCGAAATGCAAATATCTCTACAAGTTAGTTTAAAATAAAAACTGTATGGAGAAGGTTAGTTTTTAAAATACAGACCAAGTTTTAGTGTGAATGGGCATTCACTATGGAGTGCTCAGGTACTTTGGCTATATTAGACTCATGACATTGAGTCTTGAGGCAGAAGAAAATGTCTCTATATTTTCAAAGCAGTTCCTGTTTTTTCTCTTTAATTTGTGCTTTAGGAATTCTATTTATAGTTGCTATCAATATTTATCACAGGATAATAACAGAACCTTAGATCTGGAAGGAGCCTTAGACACCATCTCACTCAGCTTCCTTGTTTGATAAACAATTAACTGAGACCAAGAGAAATCAAGTAACTTGTCCATGGTTAAACAGTTAGTTGGTAACAGGTTTGGGCCTAGAACCCTGTTACTCTGAGAGTTACCATGACATTACCTGATATTAGATGATATCACCATCATACAGAAAAATGCATCTGTATTAACTACTCCATATCTCTATTGTTACTGGTAAGGCAGAGGTGTACTGTGTAAGGGGATAGTAAGCCACGAATGAAATACCATTGTATAATTACATAAGTACATCCCAGTACATAAAGAGAACACAGTGCTGATGGGAAATCACTGTAAGGGAATTTGACCAACCTAGAAAAACACAATAGGAACCAACGAGTATTTCATATGAAGTTGGTCCCTAGATATTAATTTAAACCTTTCTCTTAATAGTCAAGCCTAGGATATGTATTATATTACAGTACTTACAATTCCAGACCACAAAATGATCACTGCTATGAAAAGGGTCCCATAATAATAAACTGTGGCATACTGATTAGACTTGTAAAGACTAAAGAATGTTCCCTTCTCATTGGTTCCCAGAAAACACAGCACCAGCATTTGGAAGGAGTCTGCAAAGCTTCTAAATGGAAAGGCATGAGTTGAGAACAAAAATCGCCCAAGGTATGAGTAGGCCACTGCAAACAGGACACTAGCCAGCTGCAAGAAAAGAAAGAATCCTTAGCAGAAAACAGACTTTACAAAAAACTACACTGTGGCAGCAACAGAAGATATGTTTGGGTACATTAATGCTTATTTGTTAAAAATATGGTGGAGGAGAGGGAAGAAAGTAAATGTCATAGAAGGAAAATAGCACGAGAGGAGACCAAACCCTTTAAGGGATAAATGCATGTTGATCACTTTTAAGTTGAACTTAATTACAGATTAGGTATAGTTAAGGTGGCTGGAACACAGAGATTTCTTAGACTGCTGTTTAAAAGGCCAGATCAAAGACTCAGTATATTTGCTTATTCAACCCACTCCAGCAAGCATTTAAACCAACAAGTATTTTCTGAACGCCTTCAGGGTGGACAGGACCCTATCTAGGCAAGCATCTCGGGGAACATTTCTTGAAGTACTTACTGAACACAGCACTTGGCCTCTTGAATATGAGATAACCTCCAAATGACTTAAAGGCCTGATCTCATTTGTTCTATTAATTGTACTCTGTGTCTTATGGGGATATTCTTTGGTTACCTCTTCCATTTTTTCTATCTATGACTACTGGTTGTACTTTTTTCTTATTAAAGAGAACCAGCGATTTTTATATTAATGTAGACATATATAATTACATCAATATTTATATAAAACCCATATATTTTATACGACTTCCATACAAATTATATATGATATATACATTCACACACAGGCCATATGGCATAATGAACAGGAAGTTAGCCTCAAAGTCAGAAAGACCTGGTCCCATCTCTGACACCTACTGGCTGTGTGACCCTAAGCAAGTCAGTTAAGTTTTCAGTACCCTCTCAGCAACCCATGAAAACTCTAAATTGCTGCACAGATGCTGACCTGCTTTGGCAGAGAGAGTTCCTTATGGGGAATTTCTTGCATCAATGAAATCAGAGGTCCGGGGTGGGAAAATAAATAGTAGTAATAACAACAATAATAACTAACATTTATATAGTACTTTAGAGTTTACAAAGTCCTTTACAAATATTTACCTTTACAAAAACCCTGGAAGGAGGTGCAATTATTATCCCCATTTCACAGATGAGCAAATAGGTTAAGTGATGTGCTAAGTTTCATATAGCTGAGTTTCATACGTCAGAAGCCAAATTTGCACTCAGATCTTCCTGACTACAGATCCAGCACTTTATCCAATGTGTCATTTAGGGGCTCTCTATCTCTCTAATTCTAGTCCTAGGCCACTATCTCATCCTATGGCACCAAGTTCTGGCAGGTACTACTAGCTGGAAGGGTTTTGATTATGGTCCTGGTGAGAAATCACATGACTGTTATCATCACCAAACTGGTAGTATGCAAGCTCCTTGAGATCAGGGGCTACTTCATTTTCTGTACTTTGTATCTCCAACAATTAGCACCATGCTTGGTATATAATACCAGGTATTTAATAAATGTTTGCTGATTCATTGGTTGGTTGCAAAGGGATACATTTTTTGTTCATAAAAACTCTAAAACAACATCTCCAAAATCAGAGAGGCATTTGTGTGACCTATGTCAATGGATAAAGGAAACTCAGTGATGAAATTACAAATTTTTTAACTATGTATTTAGATATTATGTATACACACATATGCACACAAGCACACTCCCCTTATGACAGTTTGCAACTAGACTGGTGGTCTGATTATGGGTGGCACAAAAATATTTACCCAGGCATTCATGCTAGTGCAATTGACTACAAGGAGAGTGACAGAAGCTAAGGAGTATTAAGTAAGAAGGAATAGAAATCCTCTCATTGTACATGTGAAATGATGCACAGCAGCAAAGTGTGCTTACCCATTACCCATAATGACTTGTGTGCAAGATGTACTATTAAAGACAGCACCAAAAATGAGTATGAACCCAAAAGGAAATGGGCAAATCATAGATTAAGAATAAGAGATGATATATAGACAACTCAAGTTTTATACTAGAAGCCATAAAATATCAAAAGAGTTAGACAAAAGCCTCCAGTGCTTTGGGTAGATGATCTATAGAGAGTTTGTAGAAGAACTTTTACAAGAATCACATAGGCTGAGAAGGTATGGATCATAAGACAATTGGCACCACTGGATTCCGGCATTTCAGGATTCCATAAAAGTATCATGACCCTAGAAGCTCACTCCACCCCTCTACTTGTAATACTGCAAGTTCCCCAACCTCTGCAGCCTCTCCTTTGATTGACTGGTTTCCCCCTTCCAGGCAACATTCCTGATTCTCTGGACTTTCTCTACTGTACTCTCTTTCTAGCTGCCTTTATCTCTTCCCCTTTTCAGGTTTATTTTAGATGTTGTCTTTCTCCAGTAGAATATAAGCTCCTTGAGAATAGGAACCGCCATCTTTATTCTTCCATATGTTTTCTCAGCACTTGACACAGTGTTTTGCATATAATAAGGACTTAATAAATACTTGTTGTTAACCTATCTTGAAAGCTCTGTTCACATTGCTGAGATCACAGAATCACTGAAGCACTGGAGTAAATTGCTTGACAAAACTTGATTTTTTTTTCATTTTATTGTACTTTGCTTAAATGGCTAAATTGTATGATTACAGCAATAGTTGTTACCATCAGTGAGTATAATCCTGCCCACACTTTATCTATGATTGTTCTTGGTATTATGCATACTAGATAGTAGAAAATATAGGCATAGTTCTTTTGTTTTTTATCAAACTATTTCTATAGCAGCTAGGTGGCACAATGGATGGAATGCTGGGCTTGGAGTCAGGACTAACTGAGTTCAAATCTGTGCTCAGACAATTACTAGCTATGTGATCCTTGCTACAGTTTCCTCATTTGTAAAATGGGGACAGCAATAGTACCTACCTCCTAGGGTTGCTGTAAGGCTCAAATGAAATAAAGTGCTTAGCACTGTATAAATTAACTCTGTGCAAATATTAGCTGTTGTTATTACAAAGTCTTACATTTGGGTAGAGGTCAGAGATAATCTAACCAGGTTTCTTTAAGGAAAGATAGTAGGAGTTATAAGTCAGAGAGGGAGAGAATATACTCCTGTGTTCCCTAGGTCAGTTTAGTCAGAAAGGACACAAAGTCAGTTAGCAAGAGGACTTTTAACTAATGTAAACAACTGGACTGGTGTATGAAATAAATATTGAGAGCTGGCTAGATGCTGTGGAATAATTCTGATAGAACAAAAAATCCATTATATTATATTATATTAGAAATTCAACCCAAATGTTTAGATTAAATCCATGAATATATCATGGTATAATTATGTTTCTTGTTAGCCATATCTTTGCTCTATAATTGGTTTTTCTTATTACTGCAATACTGTAATTAATTACTTCTTTGTGATAACTTGTTTGTTTGTTTATAGACTACAAGAAACCTGAGCCCTGGTTTGTGTCACTGTAGGTTCAGTTTCTCTGTATCTGATGTTGCCAGATCACAAGGCCTTTATCACAAAATAACCAGCACCATCTTGTACATGGTAGTAGCGAGCTGAGGCATGAGGCAAAGCTCATCATTGGGATTTGTATAATCTAACTAGATATAACCTTAAGCCTCTCAAACACTATAAATAAAGTGATGGCATTTTACATCATATCGCTGCAGGCTATAATACTTGTACTTTGTTACTGTAGTAAGTAATTGGATGAATATGGGATTTCAGTGGTATGGGTAACTACCTTCACTGATGTAGATCACAGCCCTTTCATGACTTCTCATTCTATGTGATTCTTGTCTATTTTGTTCCCCATAAATCCCCAAGAGAAGATCTGACCCACTGTGCTGAATTAAGCCCTTTTGCTGGTTCTCTTAATATTATGTAGCACTCACACTGTCCATATGTTATTTTTCTTTCTCACTATAGGACTGGCCTACCTTTTTTCATCATTGACACTCTCAAGTAACGTCTTTTACAGTATTTTACACTTAAAAGGTACCTTTCATTCAAGGATGCTTCACAGCATTTTATCCACTTAGCTGTTCTCACAGTACTAGGGGAGAGGAGTCTTCTTAACTTTCCATTGACAGCTGTGAAAGCATAAGGTCTGGAAACTCTAAGGGTTGACCTAAAACTGAACTGTGGAGGATGACAGGCCAGAGTTGTGAATGACTGTCCCAGGAAACCATAAGCTTATTTTCATTTACTACTAATATTTTTTTTAAAAAAGCACTTTAAACTATAGGCATGCTAATCATTTCAAGTCCTACTAGGAAGGGAACTTGCTCAAGAGGAATATTTTACCACTGGCAGAATAATGTTGGAGCAGGAGAGTCGCATCATGGTCAAGCTGGGAGCAATTGCTTTATAAATGCCAAGAAGACGAAGGCATTTGATTAACAAGAAGAATAAAAGGATTGCTTGAAGACATCGGTTCCTCTGGAACAGAAAAGTACAGCATCTTATAGTAACATATCAATTAAATGCAAGTGTACAGATGAACCTATTTGCATAGTAATACATAGTTTGGGTTGTTTTTTTTTAAAGCTAGAGGCTGTGTACAGTGTGAACCAATTCTAATTGGATTTGACTAATTAATGCATCCTTTAAATATCCAAAGGTAAAATGACTTTTAGACATTTACAGAGAAGGATCAACCAGAAACAAACACAAGTATCTCCCAAAGCTATAAATTGGTCTACAATTTAAAGTTTCTTAGCCAATTATATCCAGTTAGGGACCCTACAGATGACTCTGTCATGTGCAATCTGTATCTCTTCAAGATCTTTCTGTTGTATTAGTGTATTATCTCAGCCTTCACTTTATAGAACACACATAACTCTTTTGGCTAATTGCCAACTACAGCTTACAGAGTCATACAACTATAAGGAACATTGTCTTAAATTTGATTTACCACCACCAATTCTATCTATCCTCAACCTTCCAAATCATTCTCCCACCATATATCAAGTTCCATCGTTATAAAGTTGTGTCTTTGTATATGAAGTATCACAATCTTAACATTAAAAAAGATGCACAGATGCTTGGGAAGGATAACACTAAGGTTAATCAGCCTCTGGATTAGCTGAGATGGAAATTCTTTAGTAATATGCACAATATACATATCTGGGGTGATATGGGTTAGCAGGCACAAAAGAGACAGAGAGGAGGTGAGAAGGTACTCAAAAGAAACTCTGTACACTGCAAAATTTTATCTAGAGTCAGCTCAGAATAGCTAGTAAAAACAGTAATAGATTTGAGTGACATAAAGAATAAAATCATTAGATTTCAGTTGGAAATTTCTTTTAGGGATCATTTTTAATATTTAATCTCCCATACAATGCCAGAATTCCTTCAACTGCATTCCTAAGAGGAAATTTGCCACTTCTAGTTACAGGGAGCTCATTACGTCATAAAACAGCCAATTTAAATTATTAGAAAATCTTTTTTTTTTCCCTGAATCAGAAAGACCTGGATTCAAATCATATCTCCCACTAGCTATGTGACCATAGGCAAGTTACTTAATTTTTCTGTGTGTCAGATAGATCTTCATGACTATTGGTTATAGACAGTTTGCAATTTCATTAGGAGAAAAAGTTCACATAATAGAGGTCATTCTACTGATAATAAGATATGTCCTTGAAGTGTTGTCATACTGACATATGATAAGAGCCTCATACCCTTCAGCTCTCTTATTGTAGTATTTTGACTAGAAATCCCAAGTCTATATCTTTTTGCTGTGTCATTTTATGTTTCTTTTCAATCTCTTTCATTATATGTATGTGTATATGTGTGTATACATATACATATATATTATTTCTACATAATATATTACTATGTATTTTGTTACTAGTTATATTATATATGCATATCTGAACAATGTATATCCTTCATTTCCATATTTTAGTAAAGAGTTTCATGTTTTCAAATGTTTAGCAATACCTTTTAATACAGCCTTCAAACTGCTACCAGATGAATTATTATGCATAAATCTTCTTAAGTCCTTTTTCATGAAAACTTTTAATGGCTTCCTATTATCTAACCAAGTCTAAGTTTCTTAGCTTGGTATTCAAAACCCTCCACTATCTAAATATTGGCAATGTAACATCTCTATAATGAAGGTTACGTTACTCTTTCTTTTTCCGGTAATTTCTTATATTTCTTTCATTAAGGAACTCTATCTTCTTGCCAAACTCAATCGCTTATGGTATGCTATACAAATTTTACATTTTTCCACCTCTGTGGCTTTGCTCATGCTCCTCTCCTCCCAATCTACCCCACCCCTACCAGTATCACTCTAATGAAATTCTGTCTCTTAAAATCCAACTAAAATGTCATCTCTATGAAGGCTTCTTTGGATATAGAGGATCTTTCCTTCACTCAATTGTACATAGAAATATATCTAAGTATGAAGTAGACAAGTTCAAATATCTCTTAGGCACTTATTATTTTCCATTTTATACTTAGATATTTTAATGGATTGTTGTGATGATATCAGTTCTCCATTCAATGGCACGGATTATAATCCATTCATGTCTTCTCATTCTTTAACACTTTAGTCCAAGTCCTTCCATAAATCCTTCCATAGCGGTTCCAACTAATGTGCTGGGAGCATTCTTATAGATCTCTTGACAATCAATCAGGGAAACAGAAATAGGGGTTTAAGTGGGACAGCGATTCCAGTAGAACTGGGGATCTGAAGTAGTTTGAGGCATTTTAGAGACTTTCTAGTTCCTTTTCAGGATCTTTTACCTGCATCCCTAAATATCTGAAAGTGGGAGCAGAAAGGACTATGCCATGTGGCAAAAGGCAATAAAGTTGGGAAGGTCAGGGAAAATCTTAAGAGAATGGGAGAAGTCAGAAGTATTCTTTAGGTCAGGTTTACAACATATACAGTACTTGGAACAATGCAAAGAAAATTTAGGAAATAGCATTCTAAATTTGAAAATAAATTGTATGACTGACAGTGCTAAGTAACTCTGGTAGGTTAAAAATTCTCCATATGCTCAATCTTTTAAAAAATGATATGCCTTATAATACATGTTCAGTTTTATCAGTGTCCTAAAGCAATCATCTACATTTTAGTAACATATAATTTTATACCTGTTGCCAGGATAAAATAGGATTGAAGTCCACAAATACTTGAAAAAATCCCTTTTGAAACTGATCAATCACATCCACCACAAGGATAAAATGAAAAATGGAGTGTGCAAAGTAAGAAAGACTCATTCCAATTATGCACATCTAGAAAATTAAACAGAAAAAAAATGCTATGACATTTTTCCATTTGAATAATTTAATTTCTACCTGCCAGTTTATATAGCTCTCTTTCCATACTTCTTAATTGATTCTTATATTTTAGCATTACAATATTATAACGGGAGAAGAAAAAAATCCAACAACTGCAAAAGATGGTAGAAATTTTTAGAAAATATGCTTTTTATTTAAATCTGTTCTTCCCATATAGAAAATGTACTATAAGTGGCAAAAAAATCTTTTTAATATTACAGAAAATAGCAGAAAAGAAGTGATAGTTAACTAGCTGTGTGACTCTGAACAAGTCATTTAATCTCTGCATGCCCCAGTTTGGTCATCTGTAAAATAGGGATAATAAAATCTATCTCTTGGGGTTGTTGGGAGAATAAAATGAAATACTATTTGTTAAGTACTTCATAAACCTTTAAGTGCTATATAAATGCTAGTTGGTCATTGTTTTTGTTGTTGTTACCTCTAGCCAGTTCCATGAGTCTCGCCAGTAGCTGAGGATCCCTTTCTGAATCATAAGGAACATTTGAAAACAGAGGTGAATGAGGCTGAATACCAGGAAAACCAACTATTTTAAAAACAAACAAAAGAAACAGAACGCTTTTAAGAGTTACAAGGCAATTGAATTTTTTGGCACACTATCCTACCACCCATGTTCTGACAATGGTACAATGCAACTCCTTGTTCATCTGAGAACTCTGTATTTATACTTCTTAGTTATGAATGAGAAGCAACATGGTGCAGGGGATAGAGAGCTGACTTCAAAGCAAGGAAAATTTGGGTTCGTACCCCACCTCTAAAAATACAGGCTGTGTGACCCTAGGCAATCAGTGCTTCAGACAACTTTCTAAGACTATAAACTGCAAAACGTTTGTGTACCTGCTTTGTTAGATGGATTTCCTCAGCAGGGGCTCCCAAAATCATGATACCAGGCATCCATTTTCTATACTATCTTATTTATACATCAATATCTCAAGCCTCCATCAGTGAGCCATCCAGGGTGGGTACCTCCCACAGAGCTTGAAATACCCTGGACAACTGAGTAGATGGCCTTCCCCCCGGGGCTCCCTTCATGCATTAGTTAGTCTTCATTTTCAAAATGGGTCCAAACCAGCCAATTTTCATTCATCTCCTGACTTTCCTGGTTATTTGTGAACTTCACTATCAAGCCCCGTCCCCTTTTCAGTTCCCTTTTATACATTTTTTTTCCAGTATTAGAATGCAAGCTCCTTGAGGACAGAGATTGTTTTATTTTTTTGTCTTGGTTTCCCCAATACTCGCTAGCATCTAGCAGATACTTAAAAATGTGGATCTATATAGAATTTGCATCTTTGTCAGCAGCTGGAACAGTGCCTTGTAATGGCAGGCGCACAATAAATGTTTGTTATATGAATAGATCCATTGCTGGATATCTATTTAGAGAGTACATTCTTTTGTTCATGCTGTCTAGGTGGTCCTCTCTACTGACAAACATATTTACTGAGTGTATTTGTGCCAGTTCAATTTTTTAAAAAATTATTTTATTAAGCTGCTACTATATGCAGAGAACACTGGGTCAGACACTATGGGAGGTACAAAGTTTAAAGCAGCAACTCTCAATCTTTTTGGTTTCAGGACCCTATGCCATTTAAAAATGATTGGGGATCTCCACCAAAGCTTTTGTCTATGTGGGTTACATCTACCAATATTTATCATACTGAAATTTTTAAAATCTTAGTATTATTACAAAAATAGTTTTGATGTCATGGACCCCATGAAAGTCTCTGGGGTTCCCAGACCAAGTTTGATAACCACTGGTTTAGAGTATTATCATTGCACTTATTGATTTTGCTATTTCTCTTCTATATCTACAACGTAAAAGAAACTAAAAACCACTCAATATCTCCTAGACTTTTGTAACTTATTAACTCAAAGTAATTGTTCAATCATGGATGTTGTAGGAGTTGAGTTACTGAAGTCTATATACATATACATATACATATATAGATACACTGCCCCTCACTGTCATTTACTGCCACGGGTACTACGTGCCACAAGGCTGCAAAATGACAATATGAACATATCTGCATACTAACATACGATACTTCCTTTGTATTGGTTTAATAAAGAGGTGCTGAAAAATACAGATATATCCACGCCACCAGAGGCTATATTTGCCAGTCTCATCTCTCCACACCCTTAAAAAAAATTATAGGATCTGAAATCTCATGAACTACCACTCTCTTTGAGCTCTGCCTGAGACAAATGGCTTTTTAATCACTCGTATATTGATGTACTTTTCGTATTTGCATTCAAACTTCACAATGAATTTTTTTTTCCCCAAAAGAACAGGAAGGTTTAAAACTGCTAAAAGTATAATTACAGAGTGAGCACACCTGAAAGCCAGGAAAGGGGTCAGAAAACAGAGAAATATAGAACACTCCATGCTAGTATTTTCATTATTTCACTGAAGTCATTAATTAAGTACTAATTAATGAGGGGGAACATGACCTGGGGAGGGATTATAATATTCATTCCTAGTGATCATTCGGATGATAACATATTCCCTTTATTACATTTTCTAGTGGTTTGGGATCAGAAAAGCTATCAAAGACTTAGTGGCCAGAACGGAATCAAAAGACTGAAAGCACACGTGTTCGTAATGAATTGAGAACCTTACTAAGGTATCTGAGCATTGGAGAAATCTCCTGGAGGTGAAATGAAAGAAGAGTTAACATTCAACTCACCTCAGAAAACATGATGCAGTAACTCCTACTGGAGTGGTTGTGATAGATGCTAAATGACTCCACAAGGGATGATGTAATGATGTCACCTGTGGGTAACACTTCTGCCAACAAGGACACACTGGTGAAAAGATTGGTAGGAGGGTTGTAGAGGGCAAAGTGCATAGATATTTCCCTGGTCCTTTTGTTTATCCACCCACTATTCCTTAGGCTGATCAGAACTGAGTAAGCTTTGGCCCTATAAAGTAAAAGAAAGTATATGTTAAAGGAAAAAATGAAACATGTAAGGGTTTTCTTAATCCTAACCAACCCTTTGAACCTCATAGTAATGTGTAATAAACAGAAATCATACTGGAAATGATTGAATCAGGTTTTCCTAAAGGGGAAAATAAAAGTCCAATCCACAACACTAAATAGATGGAGTTCTCTACCTTTCAATGCCTCCCCTAAGCAGCAGCCATCAGGACTCTACTAAAGGACCCATTGTTTGTTCTGTTTCCTGGTCTTCTTCCTTAATCATCCGGCAGTTGCATGGTCAAAGGTGAGAACAATGAGGGCAAACTCCCAAGTAATTAGCCATTAGTAATGCCCGCTCAAATGAATGCCTGTTACCCTACAAAAGTTAATAAAAGTACCTTCCCCTAACCCCAAGTATAATAGCCTAGATAATATTATTGTTAAAAGGAATGCTTAATATATATATATGTGTGTGTGTGTGTGTTTATCTCACATCTAAGGTTTTCAAAATACATCACATATATTATCTCATTTGATCTTGGATCTCCATGATGTTATTCCTATTGAGTCTATCATATTTGTATCAATAAGTTCATTCAAACAGGACAGGTTTGGACTGTATCAAATACCTTTGAAGAAGGTCTTGTATCTAAGATTTATAGACAGCTAATAGAAATATGTAAGGTCAAAAGTCATTCCTCAGTAGACAAGTAGTCTGAGGATATTAACAAAAAAAAAATTTCAAATTATCAACAATTATATGAATCATTGCTCCAAATTACCAATAATAAGAAAAATGCAAATCAAAACTCCAACCCCGCAAACAGATGAAGATAACAAAAGATGTGACTGGTCAGTGCAAGAGGGGTTGTGATAAGACGGCCACACAACTGGACGGCTGATGGAATTATGAATTGGTCTAAACATTCTGGAAAGCAATTTTAAAATAAACTAAAAAAAGTAACTAAACCGTCCATACTTTTTGACCTAGAGTTCCCACTGCTAGACATATATTCCTAGGGGGTTAATGATAAAAGCAAAGGCTCCAAAAACACCAAAATATTTAGGGGAGCACTTTTTTTTTAGTAGCAACGAAATGAGTAGAGGTTCATCAACTGTAGAATGGCCAAACAAGTTACAGCAAATTAATGCAATGAAATATTCCTGAAGACATGAGAAATCAGAAATGATGGATATAACATAAACAGAGAAGTATGAGAAGGCTTATATGACCCGATGCAAAATGGAATAAGTACAGCAGTCACTGTGGCAATGTGAACGGAAAGAACAAAAATAAAATAATTCATACAGAATGCTACAAAATCATGAGGAATAAGCTTGGTGCCAGAAAAATTAAAAATGAGAAGGCATTTCCCCCATTTCTTTGAAAATGAGTATGAATATGGTCATGGATCATTATGACTGGATATAATATCAGATTGCCAATGTGTTTAGTTTTTGCTGAACTGCTTTTACCCCCCCTCTTTTTTAAAATTCTTGGCAATAAGATACAACTCTACAGAAGGGAGAAGGAGGAATATATTGGGAAATGTAGATGATCTTAAGAAAAAGATATAAAAATTATTACCTTTAGGTAGATACTCAATTAATGATAATAATACCATTCTGCTATTTTATAGCACAGTAGACAGACTGGTAGGCTTGCAGTTAAGAGAATTGAGTTCAAATTCAATCTCAGATACTTACTAGCTGTGTGATCCTGAGCAAGTCACTTAACTTCTATTTGCCTCAGTTTCCTCAATTGTAAAATGTAGAAAATAATAGTATTTATCTCCCTAGTAATATGAAGATCTCTCAAATGAGATCATATATGTAAAGAGTTTAGCATGGTGCCTGGTACATAGTAAATACTACATAAATGTTTGTTCTCTTCCTCTTCTTTTCACATAAATTATCTTCTTTGAGCTTTATAACCTTGTAAGATAGGTACTACAGCTACTATTATCTTCATTTTAAAGATGGGAAAAGAGAGACTCAGGGAGACCAAGTGATTTGCCCTTATAGTCATATAACTTAGAAGTACTAGAGATAGATTCAAAGCCAAATCTTCCTTATAAATCCAGTAATATGTCACCTGTACTCCACTGTTTCCAAAAATATGGGCACCTCTATAGATTAGGACTATGCACAAGAACTCACAGAATATCCTGCCGTTCCTCCCCACCCCTAACCCCAGAAGAGTAGACCTTGTCCTGCCCAGGCTCACTACAGATCCTTTGTCTTCATCATTTTCCACTTGATCACAATGGAGGCATCTTTTGGTCTGGGTCAGTTTTTCTAGGTCTGATTGAAAAATATTTTCATTATCTTGATTCTGGGACTGATGTACATGAGAAGAAGCTTCAATAGGAATTGAAAATTGTCCAGTGAACTGAAAAAGAAAGAAATGAGTAAGAAGGGAAAAATGAATCCAGTTTTTTTAAGAAACAAAATTTTATCTTGTAGCTTGAAAATAGTGGTTTGACATAGGTTACTATGAAAAAGCATATACTATGTCTTTCTACATATATGGCATAGGTCTCAAAGAACCTATGTATTTGTGAACCATATGTATACAATATATGAACATGTTACATATGTACAATCTTTACCTGTATGTCTATGACTATACCAATACTATCAACCTCTGTCTGTCAGTTTATATCTACCCCTGTCTCTAGCACTACCTCTGTCTCTGACAGTTTCTAACCTATGCCTATATCTAATTGACAAATCCTCTGTCTTTGTCTATGTCTATGTCCTATACCACGGGTGGGGACCTCCAGCCCTGAGGCCACATGTGGCCCTCTACATCCTCAAGTGTGACCCTTGGATGGGTTTTACTTCCCTTATCTATAAAATGTGGATGGTTAGGTAGGATAGCTGCTATTTATATAACATTTTATACATATGTTCTTATTTGAACCTCATAGTGCCCTAGTGAGGTTGGTTCTAGAGCTATTACATTTCCATCATACAAATGAGAAAACCAAGACTTTGGGTAGTTAAATAACTTGCCCTAAGCCACACAGACAGTAAGGGTCAAGTTCTGGACTCAGGTCTTCCTGAATCTAGGTTTGGCACTCTATCCGCCAAACGAAGTTGCCTTCTATGTCTTAGACCAAGGGTTCTCCAAGCATGATTTGAGGACTCCTGGGAGTCTCCAAGATTCTCCTGGGGGGGGTCCATGAGGTCAAAATTATTTTCATAATTACATTATGATGTTTTAATTCTAATGGAAGATCTTCCCTGCCCCTTGGTCCTTTGATAGGCTTAAGTGACTCTCAGAACCTTCCCTGATTTGAAAATAAACTCTGCCCCCTAACAGGCTGAATGTGGTTACATGGAGCCTGTGGCAGGAGGCTTGTTTTTCAGGAATGTGCACACCTTATTGCTTTGTGATTGGGCCCCTTAATAGGCTGAATGTGGTCACATGGAGTCTGTGGCAGGAGGCTTGATCTTCAGGAATGCCCACACCTTATTACTTTGTGATTGGGCAGTTGGTCAAGAGGGCTGTGACATTCTCTGATCCAGGAGAAGGCTATATATACCCTGATGTGAAGTTTTGCTTTGGGGCTCACTTTGGAAAGAGTTGTGTGATTTGGCCAGATGAGACTCTGGGCAGCCATTGAGTCCCCCGGCTTTGAAAACCCTGATGTTGGTGCTTCCCTCTCTGGTAACTAACCAGGTATGGATGTAATGGTCAGACGGCTGGAAGCCCTGTCTGCTGATCTGTTTCTTTGTCTGCTTGTAACTTCTGTTTGTATTCTGTTTGTATTTTCTGAAGTTCAGGGTGTTGACTTTTCCCCCTGAACTAAGAAAATGATATATGTTTGATTGATTAAAGTAATATTGTTAACCCATTTTGAGTTGTTTTCCTTTAGAAAAGCAGATCTAAGAATCTGTGCTAGCAGCCACCCTGGGTATGCTAGGGTGCTTGCTGCTACACAAGAGTTCTCCAGGTATGATTTGAGGACTCTTAGGAGTGTCCAAGACTCTGCCAGGGGGTCCATGAGGTCAAAATTATTTTCATAATTATACTATTATGTTTTAATTCTAATACTGCAAATGTTGATGGATATAACCTATATAAACATAAACTCTATAAATTTTAGATAGTTTTTGAGACTGCAAAGGGGTCCCAAGATCAAAAACTCTGAGAACCCCTTCCTTAAATAATCTCTAAGTTTTAATACAACATTAACATCCCACCATCTTTGTCCTATATTTTAAGAAATATGAACTAAGAATCTGAGTGAAATTTTATTATGACAAAGACAAGAAAGGCAGTTGATCTCTCATAAACTTAACCGTGTCAGTGATGGATTAACAAAAGCATTCTTTTCTTTTCAGTTAGATTCTTAGTTTGTCTCAGATTGTTTATCCAAAAGGCTAATCATTTATTGGAGGAGTTGTCTAGACACCTCTAATATAATTTATTTTTATGAAACAAAATAATAGCATCTTACCATACATATAACATTACGACTAACCTTTTGCTGTCTAATTACCGAAGTACCTATCAGATGGCATTTACCTCCAAGAGGTCCAGACTGAAAACAAATTCAGAAGAAATAATCTCAGTTTATTAAATCAATAGCCAATAGTAACTAGTAGTGCAGTAATCAGAAAGTGAAGATCTTAGAACTACTGTAGATTCTGGATAATATTTAGATTACAGGTTGGAATTTTATCAGGCTCACTCAGCATTCTAAAGAAAATGTCAACTCTCTCCTTTCCCATTATACTTGAAAGGGGTGAGATCAGGGCAGTGATTTTCTAGTGTGCACCAAGTGAGAGTGATTCCTTTTCATCTCTGACGTCAACTGTTCATCAAACTGCTTTTATAAAAAGGAAAAAAAAGATTAGAAGTGGAAAACAAGGCTACATACAAAAGTAAATGTGGTACATCAGAAGAGGTCAGGGAAGTTTCCAAAGTAAATCTGCTGTCTTTGAAACTTCATGACCACATCATAGCCGTATTATGACTGTTAGACGTTTTGCTGAGAAAACAAGTATATCCAACAGGGTTCCACTATTTCTATAAGAATTACCAGATGAGTTATTTGCTGGTAAGTTACATGATGTTTTTCTGGGACCAGTGTTCAGACCATTTCTAATTTTCTCATCTAACATCTTATTTGTAATTAATAGCTTTGCCTCTCATACCCGTTCAATTACCAAGCTCTGTCAATTCTTCCTCTGAAATATCTATCACCTCTATCCTTTTTTTCCATATCCATGGCTGCCAACATCGCTCAAATCCTCATTACCCAGCATGTAGACCCCTGCAACAATTATCCCACTTCCCATCTCTCCCTCCACCAACACAACAATTCTGCCAAAAATCATCTTTATACACAGATCTATAGCAATTATTTAATAAATGGTTGTCAAATGAATGAAAGATTAGCTGTTGGCATGAAAATTTCCAGAGTACATTTAATTTCTAAATTTCCCTGGCTTTACATATTGATAAGGAAGTGAACACCAGAATATTCTCTGCTGAGACAAGAACTATTTATCAGTTCTGACACTTTCACGAATGTACTACTAGGGAAGCCCAAAGAGTGTTGATTTCATATTAATACAGAGAGGATTCTGGCTTTACATTATTAGTGGAAAAACCATTACAGAGTTGTTCCAACCGTAAGTATTGATCAAGTCAATAAATATTTACTTATGTGGCTGCTAAAGAGATGGGGCAAAAGACTAAGATTTTAGAAACAACATGGATTTTTTTTTAAGCACCCTGTTTCTGAGAAGTTTATAATCTTACTGGGAAACACAAGACTTACACACGTGAAACAAATTAACAAAAATATATAAAACCTTAAGGTTGATTTCCACCTGTCCACACTCAAAGAATCTCCTAAGCTGAAAGAGGGAAAAATGAATAGCCCAGGATCACACAGCTAATAAATATCAAAGGCAGGATTTGAATTCTGGTTTTCCTAACTCCAACTGCAATAATATATCCTTAGACAACAAAATGAAGTGTAATATCATTCCATGCTAAACTGTGTGGTACAGGTCATAAGTGCTACCATCAAACTAAATTCACTTCAGTAAGTATATGCAAGGCACTGCATTGCGTACTGGGAGTACAATAAAATGAACACAAACTCCCTTTCCACAAGAAGCTTACGTTCTCCTGTGGGTGTACATTATCTATATAGAGAGGGAATTATAAGGCATTATGAAAAAAAGATGCAAAGAAATTGGAAGAGGATCACTAGAAACTACTTTTTTTGTTTCGTCATTGATTTCTCATGTCCAACTCTCCGTGACCCTACCTGATATTTTCTTGGTAAAGATACTGGAGTGGTTTGCCATTTCCTTCTCCAGATCATTTTACAGATGAGGAGACTGACACTAAGTTAAGTGACTTGTCCAGGTTCACACAACTAGTAAGTGCCTGAGGACAGATTTGAACTTAGGTCTCTCCTGACTCCAGGGCTGGCACTCTATCCACTGTGCCACCCAGCTGCCTAGTCTAGAAATTGGTAGATGATGCTGAAGGAGAGAGAGCCAATGTTTAGACACACATTAAGATACACATGATCATTTTAATTACTGCCGTCATCATCAATCAGTTTCATCATAACTTTCATCTATATAATCCTATATGGACGGTTGTTTAAACTTTAAAATATATTAATTCATTTGATCCTGACTACAACCCTGAGAGGTGGGTGCTATTATTCCATTTTACAGATGGCAAGACCAATACTCAGAGATGTTAAGTGACTTGTGGCAGAGGCAGATTTTGTTCCCATGTCTTCCTGACTCCGAGTCTAGTACTCTTTCTATATCATAATACTGCCTCTGGATCTCCATTTTCAAGTCACTGACAAATGATACGCAATACTGACTTTCTGATTCTACCTTGTCACATGGATAACAGAAGATTCATTCATGTGTTATTCATATTACAAAGGGAATGGATACAATTATAAATACTACCATTAGTAAAGGAGAGTTAATGAGGTAGTTGACAGAGGAAGGGAAATAAAGAGTATTACTGGGAAAAAATCTTAAATGTTCACCAAAGAGTCATACATATCTGAAATAGGGAGATAAGGATATAAAGTTATCATCAAGAATCTTATTTCATAGTTTCCATGTTCAATAGGTATGCTGAATTTAAAATAGTTTTGCCTATCATAAATTATAAATTCAGAAGTGGCCTAGTTAAGAAGTGTGAGTCTTTCTACCTGAGTCTTTGCCATATCAGTATTATTCTGTTTATCCCAGTACAGGCCATCCAATAAAGTTGTCAAACTCCAGTTCCACCAGTCATCAGCATTCTTCACTTCAATGAAAGAGTTTCTGGCATTTCTGTTTTTAAAAAAGTATAATTCAGCATCAATAATTACAATTAGGATAAAGAAAGATTACCCACATATACACACATACACACATTCTTTTTTAGTCTTGATCATTCATAAATAGGACATTTTCCAGAATAAAGCTTGAAGTAAGATCGAAGCCACCCCTAAAGGCTTGAACTAGATCCCATCTAATGAACTATATCTATATTTGGTAGGCTTCTGTAGTGTCTTTTATACAAGGTGCTTACTTAATATGAGGGAATATTTTAAACATCTTTTAAACATCAAGAAAAATTTCTCATAATTATTTTTAAATCCAAAAAGCATAGGCAAAAAGGGAAAGATAAAGGGGGTAGGAGACAAAGACAAAGCACCCAAATGTCTATGATTTGTAGAAAAAAAAAATATAAGAACAAGGAAATGTAACAAATTTCCAGCCCTAAGAAATCATGGAATCTAGTAATAATGTCATATGGAATGAATCAGGAAGGATTGTCTGTTTTCTCTTTTTAACTATTTTGAGGATATGAGGAGACTGAAGGTTGCAACATTCCGGATTTGAGGTTAGAGGGCACAAAAGAGTTGTTTTATATCATCTGAAGGACTATCATGTGTATGAGATTTGTTCTGAATTGCTCTTGAAGGCAGAACTCTAAACAACGGATGTATGTTTCAAGGTGGTACATTTACTTTTTTTAATTACTAAAATTATTTTATTAAACATTTCCCAATTGCATGTAAAAGAATTGTTTAAATCTTGTTTTAAAATGTTGAGCTGCAAATTCTCTCTGTCCCTCCCTGCCCTTCTCCTTGAGAAGGCAAGCACTTTGATTTTGATTATACATGGGTGGTCATGCCAAATATATATCCATATTAGCCATGTTGCAAAAGAAAACAAAATTAAACAATAAAAATAAAGTTTAAAAAGTATGTTTAAATCTACATTCAGAGTTCATCAGCTCTCTCTCTGGAGGTGGAAAGCATTTTTCATTATGAGTCCTTGGAATTATCTTGCATCATTTTGTTGATCAGAGCAGCCAAGTCTTTCACAGTTGATCATCCTTACAATGTTGCTGTTAGAGTGCACAGTGATCTTCTGGTTCTTCTTACTTCACTTTGCATCTGTTAATGTAGGTCTCTTCATGCTTTTCTGAAATAATCTTTCTCGTCATTTCTTACAGAACAATGGTATTCCATCATAATCACATACCACAACTTGTTTAGCCATTCCCTAATTTCCAATTCTTTGTTAACACACACAAAAAAGCTGCTACGAATATTTTTGTATAAATAAGTCCCTTTTCTATAATTTCTTTAAGATACACACCTAGTAGTCATATTGCTAGGTCAAAAGTTATACACAGACATATAGCTCTTTGAGTACAGGTCCAAATTGTTCTCTATAACTCCATAACTCCACCAACAGTATGTTAGTGTCCAAATTGTTCCAGAACCCCTCCATCATTTGTCATTTTCCTTTTCTGTCTGATGGGTATGAGGCAGTATCTCAGAGTTGTTTTAATTTGCATTTCTCTGATCAGAAGTGATTGAGTATTTTTTCATGTGAGTAGTGATCACTTGGATTTCTTCATTTTTACTTTGAGGCTTTGCTCATAACTGTTTTGCTTTTATCGTCTTCTAAGTTTGTATCTTGATCTTCCATGTCACCATAGTAGCTTTATGTGATCAGGTTCTTTTTTTTGTTTGTTTTTTTGGTCATTTTTACATCCTATTTCCCTTGGAAGTGATACTGCTCCTCAGGGTTTTTACTCCCTCTTGATCAAAAGTTCTCTCTAGCCTTGAACCCAGAAGGTGGTATAGGCAATGAAGTTCGTTATTCCTCTGCAGTTACTCACCCTAATTTGACATAGAAAGTTTTGTATAGTTTGGAGATAGGATGTTCTATTGCTACTTTTCTTACGGTGTTATTATATTATATGCCTGTGATTCAAATGAATTGTGTCATTGACTAGATTCAGTTAATGTATTGGTTGGGAGGCTGGTGAGCTAAGATTTTGAGCAGATGAGGATCCATGTTGTTTTTTAAGTCTGGGGGTAACTTTTCAGGGGTCCCATGAAAGAAGAGGTGCCTTTACTGCATTCCTTTGTGAAGAGGAAATAATCCTAGACCTAAAAAGCTAGTGAAAATATTGCCAGAATTTGGGATAATAATGCTCTCCTTTCCAAATTCTGAATAAAAAATCTCAACTTTCTGCTCTGAAAATTGTAGGGTGGCATCTTATAGAAAAATATTCACTTTCATAGCTTCTTTTGGCTCCAAAGTTGCAATCCTATGGAGTATTGTGGACTTATAGGATATAATCCTGTTTTGTTTTACAAAACTAATATTTGCTCTTGATTCTTATTTCATAAACTAAATTAAGCGGTGCTATAAAATAGACATTTTGGCACCTTGGACAATCTGCATAAATGTAGATTATGATGCAAAAATAAGAAGATAACCTTTGCTGAGGAAATAAAGGGAGAGATCCTAGTATATGTCCAGTCACAAGGAAACACCAAAGAACAGAAGGCCACTGTCCTAGAAATGACTAGGGTCACACATTGGGACTGTGTGCTTCCAAGAGAAGTAGAGATCAAGATGCTTGCCTCATGTGCACCTGTTTTAAACTTATTATTCTTGCTAAGTAGACATTGAATATTAAGTTATTTTTATACCACTGAAACACTACAAGTGCTCTAAGATGTGAATGTAACATATTTTTAAATTATACAATTCTTTAAAATTAGCATTTAAAATTTTGATTCCATTAAATTTCTGTGCCCTGTGGCAAATTTCAAGTGATTACCATCACCATGCTTACATAATTCTGAATTTAATGCAAGGTCCAGATCTGGTCTAAGGCCCACAACTTCCTTGCCCAAGCTGTGTATTTGATAAATGTCTTAAATTTAGCTTGAGAGAATAGAATCATAGAATTTTAAAGATCCTATAGTTCAAAGCCCTACATTTTATAGATGGGGAAATCAAGGCCCAAAGATATTAAGTAATTTGTCCAGAGTTCCAGAGCTCAGTGGCTTTGTCTGGGGGAAGGAAATATGTGGGATAAGCAATATGGAATCAGGAGACTTGGGTTCCAATCTCAGCTTTGTTGCTTCACAGAAATATGACCACAGACACGCATCTGACCCCATCCCAATCTACAGTTTTCTTATTTGTAAAGCAGGAAAAGACTACCTCACATATATATTATGAGGAAAAACACTTTGTAAGCCTTAAAGTACTACATAAATGTAAATGGTTATTGGCATGCTCTTTACACTCTACCAGCACAGACCTAAAAGACATTAGTGAGGGGGATTGGGCCTATGATTTCACTGGCATAAGGAATTTCAGATAAGGAAACTCTTTCCTTCAATACAGATCAGCACCTGTCTGTATCTTCTAGTGCAGTGATTCTCAACCTTCCTAATGCCCTGACCTTTAATACCTGTATGTCTGGCGTATCTGCATGTGGGCGGACCTGCCTGGAGATGGATAGAGGAGGGATGTCTTGGTTCCTAAGACCATCGGAAATATGTGTTTTCTGATGGTCTTAGGCGACCCTGTTCGACCCCCAAAGGAGTCATGACCCACAGGTTGAGAACCACTGTTCTAGTGGGTAGTGAGATAGAACAATGGATAGAGCCCTGGGCCTAGAGTCAGGAAGTTTTGTTGTTGTTCAGTTGTTTCAGTCATGCCTAACTCTTTGTGACCCCATTTGGGGCTTTCTTGGCAAAGATACTGGAATGGTTTTCCATTTCCTTCTCCAGCTCATTTTACAGATGAGAAATCTGATACAAACAGGGTTGTGACTTGCCCAGGATCACACAACTAGTAAGTGTGTGAGGTTGGATTTCAACTCAGGAAGATGAGTCTTCCTGACTCCAGTCCCAGAATTCTGTCCACAAATCCAGCCTCAGATGCTAATTGTGTGAACTTGGGCAAGTCACTTAACCTCAATTTCTTTAATTATAAAGTGGAAATAATAATAGCACCTACTTCCCACCGCTGTTGTGAGAATCAAATGAGATTTTTTAAAAAATGTAGGTGCTACATAAATGCTAACTATTTATTATTATTATTACTACTACTGTTACTATTATTATAACCATTATTATTTTAGTCTTACAGTACTTCCTAAAGAACTGGGAGACTATGCCTTGCCCTAGGTCATACAGACATTGCATGTCAGAAGCCAGGACTTGAAGTCTGCTAGACTTCAAGGCTAGCTCTCTCTCCATTATATGAGGCTGTCTTTCTTAATAAATTTATGGATTATTTATAGAAAGAGTAAAGCTAAAGGACCAAAGAATATTCCGGTCATGACTATATTAACGAGAGTCATCTAGAATGTTAAGCAATGCTAAGACTTACAGAAAGTAATGGATGTTGATGTTTCAAGGAGATTATATACTGCAGGGAGAAAAAAAAATCTAATGTAAACATTCCGGCTTAAGTTTTTGATATATAAATATCCCTACCTGAAGTCAGGCCCTTAGGGGCCTATGGAGCCATTAAGATGGCTAGGACTAGAGCTAGACAAATCTTGGGGTCTCTGTGGGAAATAAGTCAGATACCAATCCACAACTCTCAAAGGAGACTCAAAAATCTGAACCATTAATCTGAGAGCGTTAGATATATGTACACGTTAGACATTTTACAAATATTATCTCAGCTGGGAAATTACTCATTTTAATATCAAAAGGCTACAATTCAGTTTAAATATCTGTCCAGTGACTCTGATTTATGAAACATGAGACAAAAAATAAACTAGCAGGGCTCATTTTAAAAGGTTTTTTTCCCCCTTTCCAGTTTGTTTTTCATTTCTCTTCCATGACTTGAACTAAAATACAGTTCTCCTGGTCTACATACTAGCGCCATCTATTGGCACCGGCTGGCTAAAAGACTTCAAATAACTATTCGATTGTGCCAGTGTTCAAGTGCTAAAAGTTGATCATTGATGGAAACTGTTGGTGTTTTTTGCAAAGGGGGAGGCAGATCTACACAGTTAATTTCACTGGTGGAATGTTTTTAAATAGCAAGCCTGATTTACAGGGTTACTTGATAGCCTCAAAGGACTGATTTAACCAGGACAGAGAAATTCACATTGTTAGCTAGTCATAAAAGTGACAAGTACGTAGACTTGGGTTAGCCATTATTTGGCTAGACATTAAATATCATTTCTCACTGTGGAATTAAAAATAAATATTTGACAAAATATTTGATTTAACTGATAAATTTTGAAAAAAAATATTCTGCAACAATCATTTACATAAAAAATTCAGAGAGAAATCCTCCACTAACAAAACTTTCAGAATCAGTCAGCAAAATGCTCAACTTAACTGAGGATGCCAGTAGGCCAGGCTATCTGGTACTTAACAGCACTCTCCTCCCATGCCTAGTCATGTATGTAGAATTGATGCCTTCTGAGGTATCCCCATAGAACAAGAGCTCTTAACCTTGTTTTATGTCACATACCCTTTGGGTACTCTGGTTAAATCTATGGACCCTTCCTTGGAATAATGTTTTGGGGTTTTTTGTTTTTTGGTTATTTTGCTTTTTGCACAGGAGAAGGCAGGGCAATTGGGGTTAAGTGACTTGACCAAGGCCACATGGCTAGTAAGTGTTAAGTGTATGAGGCTACATTTGAACTCAGATCCTTCTGACCCCAGGGTCACTATGCCACCTAGCTGCCCCCAGAACAATGTTTTAAGTACAAAATAAAATACATAGAATGACTATAGAAACTAATCATATAGAAAGTTATCAATTTTTTTTATTTCACAGAAACTGAAGTCTATGTGGTATAGCTAAAAGAGCACCAAATTAGGATATAGAATATGTGTATTCAAATCCACGCACTGCCATTTACTACCTTATGATGATGGGTAAGTCATTCTACTTTGCTATTCCTCATTTTCATCATCCGTTAAACGAGGGGGTTTGAATAGATGATCTCTACAGTCTCTTCCAGTTTTAATATTCCACATGTCTCTAAGTCTATGGTCCTTGTGCTTCTGTTAGCTTGAAAATTTGCTGATATTGATCAATCCATTTAGCAGGCATCCTGGATGTTGGACTATTCCACTCATGGAATAATAGCAAATGTTTTAGCCTTGCCATAAGGAAATATGAGTGTAAAGGCTAGCATAGTCACTCTGAGTCATGGATTTAGTCATGAAAGGGATCTTACAAGCCATCTCATCCAATCCCTTCATTTTACAAATATGATAGAGGTTTGAGAAGAACTGGCATTCAAGGATTTGTATAACAGAGAGAAAAACATTACACAAATGAGGTATTTGTATAACACTTTCTCTGCACGGTGCCTCATACATAGCTGCTACTTAATAAATGCTTCTTGCCTTTCCTCCCTTTTATCCCTGAGAGCTAATAGGGGCTATCACAGTCTTTTAGACAGAAAGTAGACTTGAGTCATACCTGGGAGACTAATTCAATGCCTTCTTGGAAGACACACATACATTATGTGAGAAAGTAAAAGGAAAGAGTAGGTATTCAAAAGCAGTGGCAGAAGTAGTAATGGGTGTCAGATGTAAACTGAGGCAGAAAGAATCAGTGGCCTAGAAATAACAGGCAAAAAGAAACAGAGAGATCGAAAAGAGAGTACAAAAGAACCATGATACCAGAGAAAAGTGAGAGGTCAGGAGGGCCATCAGCCCTGTGGGGTATCTTGGCCTGAAACTGCTAATTGTGTCCATCTCATCATAGACAACCAGAGGAATATCAAAGGTCTGCTCTTCCCCCAAGTTCTACAACTTCCTCTCCCCTTTTGCTTGTCCCACAACTTCACTAATACATTGTTGCTTTTTTAAAAAAATTAAACATTTCCTATATCCTGAATTTTGTCTCAAACATACAGAAGCCAGAGGTTAGCTAGAGATAAATTTAAGATAGGACAGAGAACTAAGTCTCTGCCTAATGTTGGGAATTTTCCTAACGGGGTTCTCTGAGCATTCCCAACTTTCATCTAACAAAACCCCATAAAGTAGCAGAGGCCGCAATCACAGGAACCTGAGGGACCATTACATTGCTCCCTTGGTTTAAAAAAAAAAAGAGCTAATTGTTGTAACACGAGTGGCTGAATAATTCTCCAGAGATAAGGGGGTGGGGGAGAAAACTGAGTTCTGATGAATACCAGCTGGTCAACTGTACCTTCCACAGCAACAGTCACAATCACAGTATTTATACAGTAAGGAAACTGAGTCCCTGAGAGCTTAAGTGCAAGGTCACACAGGCAGTAATTGGAAGAGACAGGATTTTAACCTCACAGGTCTTTTGGCTTCAAATCCAAAGTTCCATCTATTGTAACACTAGATACGTGACTATCTAAACCTCATTTTCCTCATCTTCAAAATGGGTATAATAATTCCTGGAAAAATTATATAAATATGAGCTATCTCCTCTTCCAGACTCCAGCTCATCCACTCCCAGGTGGAGTCCTCTTGAATATTTCCCCTTGTCTTACTCACTTCAGCACTGATTATTTCACTTACCAGTAACTGGGCCCCCATTCCCAGACAAATAATCTGCACATTCCAACAGTGCTGAGAAGACGAAATGATCCCATCACTTTACTTTAAAATGTACTATATGTAATGGATAGTTTATACCTTTGGAATTCTGACAAGATAAAAGAAAGATTATGGCTTAGATAACATGGACATAGAACTTTGAAAATAGAAATGGTTGGCCAAATCCAACGTTTTAGAGAGGGAAGGTACCTGAGAAGTCAAACTTCATTTTACAGATGAGGAAACTGAATCCGCGTGCGCGCACACACACACACACACACACACACACACACACACACACGGAGTTAAGTGATTTGTTCAAGGTCACACAACTAGTAAGTAGTAGCGTCTGGATTTGAACTCAGGTCCTGGGACTCCAATTCTAGTACTTCTTCCATGGAACTATACTGCCTCTCTGTATGAAATGAAAGAGTATTGTTTTATCATGATTTGGAGACTATTGCTGTCTAAACAACGATTGTCTAAAGAAATTATATAGATAATATTAGAAAAATAAATGGACATGTTTCTTTCTCTGACCCCTTTCTTTCCCATGTCATGAGGCTATAGTGGAGAGCCAGTGACTATTGGACAAGAAAATGAAGGGAAAACTCCAGAAAACTGACTTTCTTTTTGAATCTGACCCATTGGGCCTTTCCTTAAGGGGATTTGGTGCAACACTAGTTATAAAAGGTAACAGTGCAGAAGTCCAAAGGTACAGAAGGCTTTAAGACTCTAAGCTTAAACTCTGAGTTTAGTGATAAGCTCATTTAAGGAAAAATGAAACAAACAAAACAAAGCAAAACAAAAAAATCCCCAAGCATACACAATAAAACTTCAGTCACAAACAATATGGGGGCATATATGAAGTCCTTATAATTTATACCCAAGGCACTATTCAGACAACTCAGCAATTCCGCCCTTTCGTTTGAGGACCTTAAAGATCTTTCAGGCAGCTTAGGTAACACAGTGGTTAGAGTGCTGGGCCTGGAGTCAGGAATACTCATCTTCCTAAGTTCAAATATGGCCTCAAACACTTACTAGTTGGGTGACCCTTGGCAAGTCACTTAACTCTGCCTCAGTTTCTCATCTGAAAGATGAGCCAGAGAAGGAAACGACAAAAACCACTGCAGTATCTTTGCCAAGAAAAACTCAAACAGGGTCATGAAGAGCTAGACACAACTAAAACAACTGAAAGATGAAAAAAGTTATTTCAATAACCTGTTCTGGTGTAGCATTGAGGAGCTTCAGGATCTTAAAACGTCTTATGATAGCATTTGTAAAGTAGGCGGTTCTTAGTATATCTGTTAAACAAAATGGAAAGAAAATACCTGACTAGGTCCCTGGCTCACCCATGGAGAGGGATACTGGGAATGAGAGTCTCTGTGAGTCTCTTCGTAAGCATTATTCACAATTTAAAGAAGAGGCTTTTTAAAACACAATATCTGGTTTGCCCAAAGGTTTATGTAACCCAGAGCTTACTTAACCAGAGTACTTACATAGCTTCCCCTCCTGTGGGAAGAGGAAGAGAAAGGAATAAAAAATTTATTAAGTGCCTACTAAGTACCAGGCACTGGAAATATAAAAAGAGGCAAAAGACAGTCCATGTAGGTTAACGGGGGAAGGTGACACACAAACAAATACAGACAAACAAGGTAGATATGGGATAAATAAATAATAACAGATGCAAGGCAATGAAATTAAGATGGGTTGAAGAAGACTTCCAATAAAAGACAGGATTTTAGTTAGGACTTAAAGAAAGCCAGGGAGGTGAATAGGTAGAATGGAGGAGGGAGAGCATTGCAGAGACAGCCAGAAGAAATGCCTGGAGCTGAGAAATTGAGTGTCTTATTTATGGAACAGGCAGGAGACCATGGTCACTGGACCAAAGAGTAAGTATTGGAGAGTAAGGTGTAAGTAAGAAGACAAAAGGTGGATGATAAAGGGTTTTGAATGCCAAATAGAGCATTTTTTATTTGATCCTTAAAGTAATAAGGAACCCATTATTGAGTAAGGGGAGAGGGGTGGGGAGTGACATCAGACCTGGGCTTAGGAAAATATTTTTAATGGCTTTAATGGCTGGAGAATGGATTGGAATGTGGAAAGACTTGAGGCAGGCAGGTTGCAATAGTCCAGGCAGACATGATAAGGGCCTACACCAGAGTGGTGGCAGTGTCAAAGGGCAGAAGTGGGTTATTTAAGAGATGTTACAGAGTTGAAATCAGGTCTTGACAACAGCCTGGATATGCAGTGTGGGAGGTGGGGCATGAGAGAGAGAGAGAGTGAGGAATCCAGGATCAGTCCCAGATTATGAACTTGAGGAACTGGGAGGATGGTATTGCCCTCTACAATAACAGGGAAGTTAGCAGAGGGGGGAGGGTTTAGGGCAACAGTACTCAACCTGTGGGTTATGTTCAATTTGTAACAATGAAAATACATCCTCCATATCAGATATTTACGTTACGATTCATAACAGTAGCAAAATTACAGTTATGAAATAGCAACGAAAATAATTTTATGGTTGGGGGTCACCACAACATGAGGAACTATATTAAAGGGTCGCAGCATTAGGAAGGTTGAGAACCACTGGTTTAGAGGAAAAGATAACAAGTTCTCTTTTGGATATATTGAGTTTTAAATGCCTGTAAGACATTCACTTCAAGATGTCTGTGAAAAATAGTTGGAGATGTGAGATTGAAGGCCAATAAAGAGTTCTCAGAATAACATTTTTAAGTGCACAAAATGAACCTAACATGACAAAGTAAGAGAATTTTACTGAAATATAGTTATCAAAATATATTTTAAGACAAGCTCACAAACCTCTTGTTTAAAACTTACCTTGTGAATTCATTACGGATGGCTTGATTAAGAACATATTCATGATGGGAATTTTTTCCGAATATGATAAATAAAAGTAGAAACAACATTAGTACATACATGAAAAAGTTTCTGCAAGAAGAAAAAAACAAGAGTCATTATTTTGCTGAACAATAACAGCTAAAACAGCAAAAATACTTATAACAAAAATAATAAGAGCAAGTATTTCTATAGTGCCTTAAGCTTTGCAAACACTTTATAAATGTCTCCTTTGATCCTCACAACCGCCCTATTACAATTGCTATCATTATTCCATTTTACAGATGAGGTTACTCAAGAACAGGATTACTAGTTACACTATTAACCTTGCTAGTAAATGTCTGAGGCTTGATTTGAACTTAATCCTCCTAACTTCAGGTTTAGCTGCTATGCTACCAAATCCCATCTAATACTTTATATAAATATGTATATATAATATTATATATTCTTATATACATATTATATATTATATTATGTAATTATTATATATTTAATATTTTATATATTATTTTATATATTATCTATATATAATTTTCAATTTTGAAAAACACTTCACCAAGATGATCCCAATCTCACAACAATTCTATGAAGTAGGCATTATAGGTGTGCATTATTGCTTTCTTTTACAGATGAGGTAACTGTGACTCCAAGAGTTGGAATGATTTGTCCATGGTCATAGTTAGTGAGTATTAGAGGTGAATTTGAACTTCCTGACTCCAAGCTCATAACTATGTAGAGCCATATTGTCATAACTTCATGAAACTAAAGCATATAATGCTTACAATATACATTGGTAGAGGCTATACCCATATGGTTGGAATCGTGGATCCTTGAAATATTAAACTATGTTAGACATATACACTTTTAAATGTCTTAGGAGTGTGCAAATAACTATTGAGTTGGTTTGCTATTGGATAGACAGTATTTATAACTTCTCTTTTAGGAAGACTTCTATGCTCTCTATAGACTCTTTTTAGTGGGAAAATCGCAAAAGCCTGTTTGTTACTCTAAGCTCTCTGCTTTTTAGTCTCCTGCCACTATAACAACAAACAACGGCAAGCATTTACTTTGTCCTTTAAGTGTGGAAAAGTACTTTACATGTACTCATAGTGCAATGGAAAGAATACTTAGATTTGGATTCAGAAAAGCTGGGGTTAGATCCTACACCAGCCATTTACCACCTCTGTGATCCTAGACAAGTCTCTGAGGCTATCTGGGCCTCAGTTTCCTTATCTGTCAAGTAAGGAGATTGGACTAAATGACCCCTATGGTACATTTCATCCAATTTTAGATCTATGCTCCTCTGGCAGCAAATATAGAAAAGGTAGTATTCCAGGTATAATCACTGTCATCCTCATCATTAAGTATTAATTCATATATTAAGAAACTGAAATTCAGAGATTAAGTGATTTGACCCCAATCAAAGAAATATTACAGTAAGTCTCAGAGGCAGGATTTAAGCCAGGTCTCTCATCTCTCCTCATTCAAGTATTTTTTTCCAGTGTTTGCCAGAATACTATGTTGTCTTAAAGGTAATTGGTAATTCCTACTTGAGGTACAGCTAATCAGAGAACCAAAGAGCATTGTATGGGGACATCCTTCTCAGGGTTTAATATTTAGATGCTATGAGGTATTAGTAAGGCTTTTAGCCAATGGAATGAAATGCTGATGATTGAAATTCAAGCATTATAGAATAGGGTGGGGAGAAATATTTGGGTTTTTCTTCATGTTTGTGAAATCATATAACATAAGCTACTGCCTACTTCTGCTCATGCATAATGCCAGCCAAGAAGGTTCATAAGATTTAGAACTAGGATTGACCTTAAACATGAACTACTCCAACCTTCTATTTTTGAAGATAAGGAAAGTGAGGATAATTTGGGAAACATAATGTTTGGAGGACTAAATTATAATAACATGTGTTTGACTTTGGAAAAAAAACAGAAAAAAAAAACCTAATCACTGTTGGGGCTCTGTTTTGCCTTGACAAATTGGTAGAAATCACTATTTTCAATCCATCTTTTCTACTGACTAATAATTCTTTACATTTGCCTCCTTACAAATGATCATGATGTATTTTAGATCTGACTTTGAGGGATTTTACAGAAATTCAGGAGTAGACAATGACTAGCTTCAACCTCGACTTCCTTCCTCTACTCTTAATTTAGTGCCTACTCTGTGAAGCAATCTTGAGGGTTCAGATAACAACTCTTCCTAAAAATTACAACACTGGATTGCCTGGAACTTGGATCATTCTTACTGTGACCGAGCATGAGTTCACATCATTCCATCTTCACATCTCCTCCAAAATAATTTTTATTTGGACGACTTTGCCTAGTTTTTCATTTCTCTTGGTATCCTTTGGATGTTTGGGATATAGCTTTTAGGCAGTTTATCGTGAGTGTCAGAATTCCATCTGGGCCACTTGCTGACACACTTCCAATAAATGCTGTATACCAATAAAACCATGACATTTCTCTTTGGAAAAATAATTGCTTTTAGAATATATTTCATATTACAATGGAGAGAATGGCATCCCACATTAGACAAGCAACATCAACTCTCATTTCTATTTGAAGGTTTACAATGCACAATGATACAAGTATAATCTTCCTTCTACTCACCAATCAATAAAAGTGAAGTGACCATGCCCATGGTCCCATAGCTGCTAAGTGCCTAGGATTTGAACTCATGTCTCCTGATCCCCAGTTCAGTGGTCTTTGTGCTAAACCACAACTGCCTCTCCAGAGTAAGTAATGAAGTAGTTTTAAAAGAAAGATGATTAAGATTGGTAACTACATGACATACTTCAGGATTGGGGGGAGGGGGCAACAATTGATCATTGTTCATTCACAAGCCACGTTGGAGAGACTGACTTGAAAGTATGGTTGTTAAGATGAAAGAAAATGGCTTTAGGGAAATCAGTGTTGGATTTTTTTAAATAAAGCAGTAGTTCCAGGAGGGATGGGGTGAGTGTGAAAGGGGGCAGAAACAATTCTGTTCTTGCACTTTAAAGTCAGAAATGAACTTGTCCCAGAACCTTAGAGTCAAGAAAACTGAAAGAAAGGCATGTTTCTCCCACCTTAATGCTGTTTGTAAAAGGACCTCTTTTCTAATTCTCCCTCTGGCTTCTTTCAATTGGGCTGAAGTTGGTGGGTGAACCCACTGTAAATAGCGTGCTCTTTGACGGGCCACCAGTATCTGTCAAAGAGAAACATACCATTCATTAGTCACGCTGGAAGGAGAAAATGAAAGAGTTACCCAGAATTCTGTTCAAACCAAGAAATTAAGATACCACAACGTTGTATATTTCACCTTATAATTTAACAACAATATTCTCCCAGTGATTCTATATGGCCATGAATTATGGAACACCACCAACTTGAAAGAATCAAAATTATATGTAGGTGGCATACTAAGGATTAAAATACTGGAGACTTCATTTTCTATGTTTAGGGTACAGAGGGAATTCCTTACTGGGAGAACTTCCTTGAATTTCATTTCCCATGAGGCTGTATGTCTAGCCACAGCCAAGGCATTGCCAAACATTACTAGGAAAGAACTTAGTGAAGAGTCTCCTGGGTGGTAGGAGAGGTACTTCAAAAAGTAGAGTTCAGAGGACAAGCACCAGTGAAGAGGGAAAGACAAGCATGGAGATAAAATTAGAATGGAGAGATGAAGGAGAAGCATGCGTACTATGATGTACTAAGTACTAAATGTACTAAGAGAAGGACCCAATAATCCCAGCAGAATCCTGAAATCCTGATGGCCTTAGAGCTGTTATAAGAGTCTTCAACTGATCCCCTGCTTGTCCAAAGAGGCCTCAGTAGATCTCCAACCTGCTCTGAAAAGCTCCCACAGAGCTCCAAAAGGCAAACAGCATAGAAACTAAAGCTTTTTACCTCTTGGCAAATGACTGTGTAGGCAACCATCCTTTACACAATAAAAAGCTTCCCTGTGTTCTTTGTAAGATATGGAAGTTTGTGTATGCCCAGCGTGTATCTTTCCAAGCTTTTAGGCGATTTTTCCATTTTAATTTTTCTAAGGCTATAATGTTTCAGGACTTCCAAATGTACAAAAACATCAGAAAAACACTTTTGTATTAAAACAGATTCTAAACACATTAAAGACAACAATGTCCAAATGGAAAACAAGTTGTGACATCTGAAACTAATAATTAAGTGATATTTGGGGGAAAACAAGCAAAGAACAACCTTTGTGGGTGTGATGGAGATGGGGGAAAAGTATAATGCAACTTAATGAACATAATATGCAATGTTCAATCTGACTGTAAGCATCTTGAAGGCAGATTCCACGTCTTCCTTTGTATTTATTATATTAATCACTAAAGTGCGCTGTACGTTTCTTTAAAAAATGCATTATTTCATTTGTATGAATATGACCTTCACTGAGGAAGTTTGCAACTTCTCCATGTCTTAGCAGATGATGCTTTCATTACTTGTCTTGGTACTTCAACTCCTCCTTCCTCCAGTAGCTTTAGTGCAATAGACAGCAAGGGGGCACAGTGGATAGTCAAGGACCTGGAGTCAGGAAGACCTGAGTTCAAATCTAGTATCAGACACTTATTAGCTGTGCGACCCTGAGCGAGTCATTTAATCTGTTTACCTCAGTTTCCCCACCTGTGAAATGGGAATAACAGCACCTACCTCACAGGGTTCTTGTGAAGAATAAATGAAATAATATTTATAATGTGCTTAACACAGTTCCTGGATCATACTGGGTGTTATATAAATGGTTATATAGCATTTACTCTCCCATCCCCCTCTTTCCCTCCAACTCCCCCAAAAATCAGCTGGTAGAAACTTTCAATTAATTAGCATGTCAAATCTAGACAAGCAGGTCCACAGAGTAAGGAAAGCTAACACTAGGCCCATGCATATAAATCTAATAATACCTGTTGACAGAATGATTTTCCCACGTGTAAATTAGTATAGTATTAGTCTCAAAGAATACGTACTTCATGTAGTGCCACTTTCATGGCCAGAAAGTGAATTAGTCCGTCATTCAGCTCATCATATTATAATATGTGCACCTACTTAAATTCATTCTCTGTATTCTTTGAGGGAAATACATATGGATGAGTTTTCTGCATTTGTGCATAATATATCTTTTATATATTTGTGTTAGAAGAAGTAGAAGACATCAATAAGTAGTTTGTTATCTTCCAAAGCAAAAATCTAAATCTCTCTCAAAAAATAATCTTAGGTAAGGACCATGACAAGCAAAAATAGTCACATTTGCTCTATAAAACCTAAAAATAACTCAATAATAATAAAAAATAATTATCATTCCTATTGAGATAATTCTTTAAGGTTTATAAAGTCCTTACAGAGTTAAATTTCTTACTTTTTCCAAGTCAGCTGCAGTGCTGGGAGTACAACAGTATGAAGGGCACAAGGCACAATTCTTGGAAAAATGATGCAATTCATATTCAAGGTTCTTGGTTGCATCATATAATGCCTCAATAAAGAAACCTTTGTGGTCTCTTTTTCTCCAAGCCAGGGCCAATGCCATAAAGAATATCTGGAAAGAAAATCACGATGTAACTTATAGCCAAGCCCATTTGGTTTGTTACCTTTCTCAACATAAAAACTCCTTTCTGTTCCCAGGCCAGAAACGGCACTCAAGTTTTAGGTTTAACTAAGCCCTTTTCATATAAACAATAATGGCAAGCTGAAATGTCTTAATATATTATCCCTCTAATCGTCGTGGGGTCTCCAAAACTCCTGTCCCTTAATGTGCCGTAATTGTGTACATTATTGTCAATTTAGGACTAGAAGGCCTGTGGCAGTCCTCAGAAAAAAAAAATCTCTATAGTCATTTTCTTAGGATTATATGCCAGGCTCTGACTGAGAAGTGGTATTCTCTCAGAAATTATTGATCAGAAGAATACAGAGCTTCCACTGATTTTAAATATGCAAATTTATCAAAGATTACCTCCTCCCTGTGGGGCTAGCAGCGCCCAGACTTGAAGGGAGTTTAGTTAAAGCCACATAAACAGAAGCTGGGTACATGGAAGGGTCATGTTCTATAGGTTTCCCTTCCTAGAGAAAAATTTTTTAAAAACCTCACATGGAGGAAAAACACTTTGGGACCTTGGACCACAGGAATCATGCTGTTTTCTACTGCAAAGTACCCACCAAACTCTTCCTCTTAACCCTCAAGCAGTTCATCTTTTTTTTGATTAGTTATCACAAAGAGGATAACCTAAGCAAAATCTCAGCAGTTATTTTTTTATTCCTTTTAAATAACTGGTAACCCACGGCAATTTATTGCACTGAGTGGAAACATCAAGGCATGCAACTTATGCAAACCACTATAGCTCCTCCCCTTCTTTCATCTGTTGTGCCTTTCCCCATAGTAACATTTATGAATATAGCTCCAATCTTGGATTATCTCTGCTATGATGAGGATGATATATGGGCGGGGGGGAATGAAACTAACAGATAATCTTAATATTTTAAACAATTCTTTCAAATTCCTTTCAAAAAAACCTTTTTTTATCATGACAATAAAGATCCTGACTTTCTTCTACTATGAAGCCCAAGACCCATAATTTCTAAGAAGCTTTATATATTGAACAGTAATCCAAAACAGCCTTATACCTGTGATGTATGTGTAACAATTTTATCTATGCGTATTTGTTAGGCAGCTTGGTGTCACAGTGGATAGAACAGTAGACCTGAAATCAGAAAGACTTATCTTCCTGAGTTAAAAATCTGGCCTCAGACACTTAGTAGCTGTGTGACCCTGGGCAGGTCAAATAACTCTATTTGCCTCAGTTTCCTCATCTGTAGAAATGAGCTAGAGAAGGAAATGGTAAACCACTCTAGTATCTATGCCAAGAAAACCTCAAATGGGGTAACAAAGAGTCAGAAATGACCAAAAAACAAAGCATATTTGTTATTTTGTAATATATGTCAGTCTCCCCTCTTGGATAACAGATCATGTGATCACAGATTTGGAGACTGAAGGGATCTCAGGAGTCATCTACTCTAGCCATTTCACTTCACAGATAAGGAAACCAAGGCCTACGACGAGGAAATGACACCAAAGAGCAGCCTTAAAGTGTTGCAAGCTGTAGAAACTCATTAAATGTTAAAACATCAAAAGTGCATGGTTTCAATTTTCATTCCTCTCAACTACTCTTGCCTCCATCCCCAAAATTGTCTGTTAGTGTCTACAGACTTGTTTATATGATTGATAATAGATAATCACGGTAACGATGATGATGATGATGAGTCTAACTGCTCCATTAATGAAAGCAAAATACTAGAGCAAATTTCTTTTTTTTTTATGAACTAAAGGAAACTACACTGATCTGGAAAAAAAAATAATTTCTATTCAACAAGAGAATTGTCTATTTCCTGGTCACACAGTGCCTAGTACATAGTAGGAGCTTTACAAATACTTATTGATTGACTTTTGGCTTACTGATTATCAGGTCCATCGTTTTTGTTGTTGTTTTTTTTACAACAAACTTACAGCAATTAGAATGTTTCTTACCACAAGTGGCTGGACAACAAAAATACAGCCCACAATGGAAAAGAACACTGAATGGATCCACTGGATACACTCTGAAGCACCAAACCTGTACAAGGAGGTAAGAATGGAGCTATATTTTGTGATGTTCAAAATCAATTTTTTTCTACTTCCATAGTTTAATGAGTTTTTTATTGCTTCCACAGTGGAAATTGAGCAATGGGTTCAGGGTATCCATGAGGAGCCCCATTTACTCTTCCCTCTGCTAAAAGTGATGCCCTTGATTTCAAATGAGTCAGAATATTTTTATATTTTGATCCTTAATTTTCCTGTTACACACTTGCAGATTCATTCTCAATACAAATCTCCCTAGGGACATGGATAGGCAAATTCTGAATGGAATGTATTTCACTATGAGGGGATGAGGCACTATTAACTATTTTTATTCTGCCTAGCATAATAATTTCCACATAGTAAATACTTCTTAGTATCTGTCTAGTAAACTAGAATCAAACTCTCTAGTAATATTGATATTAATAATTAATGCTAATTTGACAGAATTATAAAACTGTAAAGGATCTTAACTAGTAACTTACTTTATAGAAAAAGAAACTGAGCCAGATGGGTTGAATGACTAACCTTCTGTCACCCAGCTTCTAATAGAATGGGAGACTACTTAAGTGCCAAAGACAGTCCTCTTTTCTCTAAACAATACTGCTCTCTTTAGGTGGATTTTGGCATGATAATTAGTGAACTACTGAGGGATGACCTCAGTATTCTACTCAAATATATCCTCTCTCAAAAAAAAAAAAGTAAATAGGATGCTCTTCTGCCTGAAAACTCAGCAAAATAGCAATGCATTGTCTATATTGCCTTTTGAGCAAATCATTTCATAACAAACACCCAAAATGTAGCCTATTGTTTCTTAGGCTTGTACAGGAAGAACTGGAAAGGAACTCCAAGATTATCTAGTCCTACCCCCTCATTTTGTCAATGAGGAAACTTAGACTAAGGAAGTTACTTGCCCAACATGACAGAGATCATGAGTGTTAAAGGTGGGGATCTGAACCTAAGTCCTTAAATCCAAAGACAGTGCTATATGCACAGCACCACTCTGATTCAAAGCAGTTATTATGATGTTAGAATTTCCATTGCATCTATCATTTGAATGTCTTTCCTAATTTCTAGCTTAATAATTTTAGATATTCAGCTAGAGAAAAGTTTTATAGACTATTATCTACTTTTGGAAAAGTGCCAAAAATTCAGATCCAAGAAATATTTACCAAAATGATGGGTAATCTATATTATTTTTCACTCCACCAATTCCCTTGGCCTATTATTTATCTGTAATTGTTATATCATTAGTAATGAAGAGTCATGTTGGAGCATTAAATTTGGGAGAAAGAGAAAGTGTAATGATCTAATCCAATACTAGCCTAGATGATTGGTATCATTTAAAAAGGCGTATTTCATCTTTTTACAAGGTAAATTATCAGGTTATGTCTCAAGGTGGAAAGAAAAAGAACATGATAGAAATCTATTGTGGATCTGTTTAATTACCAGACAGTGTTCTCTCTACTCAGAACTGGCAGTAAATAAATCAGTCCTGTGTTCTGGGAAAAGGGCCAGTCTCTGATTCTGTGAAACTTGAGATATTCCGGCACGTCTTTCTACAACAAAGTATAATGATGTTTGCACCAGTCTCCTGTCTCAAAAACTCTCCTTGGAGAATTGCATTTTGCAGATATTCACACAGCTTTTTGCCACTGCGACCTGTAAACTATGCAACTTAGCAATTTGAACACCTACTCCTAAAACTTCCTATGGGGTTACATGGTATATAACAATTGTTTTTTTTAATTTGAAAAGAGAATGATTATAGTGTTGAAAATGTTACTGGTTCACCATAAGCTCTTTACATTCAAAGTCATTATCAATCTGGCTGCATCCCATCTTTCCAGCCTCATTTCGTGGTACTACATGATACTATGCCACCTTTCTGGGTTATTAACATTACTCCCCTTTATACATTTTACCATCTAGTCAAACTGGCCTTGAAGTTTCTCACATATAATATTCCATCTCCTGTCTCTGTAACTTTATGTAGTCCATTCTCCCATGCCTCCTCATTTCCCCTTCTTAGAATTCCTGGTTTCCTTCAAAACTCAACTTCAAAACCACTTGCCACACAGACCTTTCTTGATTCTTCCAACATCTGATTCCTCCCTGAGAAAAATTCCATCATTTTAATCTTATATATATTTATATATGCACATTTTGTCTCCCCTAACAGAATAAAAGTGCTTTTAGAGGGACAGGGTCCACTAAATTTTTGTCCTTATAGCTCTAATGCCTAGCTACAATGCTAGTAGTCACTTAAGAAATTAATGATTGATTTATTTGCACACATATCTTTTACAGGCAGCTGGGTGACCAAGTGGTTGGCATGCTGGATCTGCAGTCTGGAAGACCTGAGTTCAAATCTGAACTTTGTATCAAATGCTTCAACATAACTCTTCATTACTAATGATATAACAATTATAGATAAATAATAGGTCAAGGACTTGGTAGAGTGACAATAATATAAATTACCCATCATTTAGATAAGTATTTCTTGGATCTGTGACTTCCAGCTTACTGGCTGTGTGACTCCGAGGAAATCACTTAACCTCTACCTCAGTTTCCTCCTCTATAAAATGGGATGAATGATATCACTGATCTCCCAGGGTTGTTACAAGGATAAAATGAGATAATATTTAAAGTGCTTCACAAACCTTAGAGTTCAATGTAAATGTTAATTATTATTATAATTACAAGGACAATAGCAACAATAGGACTATTACTGTAATTACCACCAGTATTGCTACTACTTCTGCTGAATTAGATCATTTTTATCCAACATGTTCCAGTCTCTTCTTACCACTGCCTTCCTTTGTGCATACTCCACCACTCTGACCCCTACCCCAATGTCCTCCAAGCCCACTCTATGACATCTTCTCTAATCAAATTCTAGTTAAGTCTCTCATGTCACACTTTTTGTCATCACCAACGTACTTTACCATTTTTGAACTTGTGTTATAGTTATTTTGTGAACATACCTAACCCGACCACATACCTAACCCTACATTGATGGTAGGAACTATATAATTCTCTATCTATTCATTCCTTGCACCCAGCAGAGTGTTAGATAAATGTTTGCTTGCATTTAAAATTATATGCATGTAATATAAAAAAGCAAAGAGAAATAATACAATTATTTATTCATATTTAAAAATTTTATATAGTGCTTTTTCTGCAGGAAGCCATGTAAGTTCTAAAGCTGCTCTGAGGTGTGGTTAGGACATATAGTTGGTAGGTCCAGAGAACGTGTGCTAAATCAGACCTGCAGGGCTAGATTGGGTTAGTTGGAGTGTACTTTGGGACTTACTTGTATCCTAGCAGTCCTGTCACCAATCCACAAACCACAGAAACTAGCCCACAAGTGACCCAAGTCACATAGGACAACCAAAGAGGAAGAACCATCAGTTTTTGTGGAGCAGATTCTTCTAACCCATTGCAGGGCTCTAAAGAAAAGACCACAACAAAATATATTTTTTGTAACCAAAATACATTTTCTAGCAGAGCATTTTGAAAACATTTCAGACAATAGACATTTTAATTTGAGTATTGGGAGGCATAGATTAATGGACCTGGGCTAAGATCTGAGTTCAAATATTGCCTCAGAAACTTATTGGAAGTGTGATCCTGAACCCTTACTCTTATTGAATTTGGCTTAGGGAAGGAATGACATACACTCCGAAGTGGGTATCTTGCCCTACAGGAGAGTAGGGGGGATGGGGATAAGGGTGGGGGAGGATGGTGGGGAGGATAGGGTGGGGGAGGAGAGATGTTAGAAGCACACACTTCAGTAAAGGGACAGGGACAAAGTAGAGAACAGAACAAGGCGGAGGGGTGGGATAAGAAGGAGGGATATATAGTCAGTATTACACAATATGTTCATTGTGGAGATGTTCTGCATAACTACACATATACAGCCTGTATTGAATTACCTGATTTTCCAGTGGGGGTGGGTGACAAAGGAGGAATGGAAAGAATCCAGAATTTAAAGTTCTAAAATTAAATGACAAATATACACATATATACATATAATAATAATTATTATTATTTACATGCAACTGGGAAATAAGATATACAGGCACTGGGATAGGGAGATCCATCTTACCTTACCAAAAAGTCAGAGGGGTAATGGGGAAGGATATAGGAGAGAGCAGATTGGGGGAGAGGGTATACAGTGGGATCACTGTTTTGGGGTGGTGGGTAGGGGAAAGACAGGAAGAAAATTTGTAACTCAAAATCTTGTGGAAATCAATGATGTAAACAAAAAAAAAAAAAAGAAGTGTGACCCTGGGCTAGTCACTTAATGTCTCTCTTTCTCAGTTTTCTTAACTATAAAATGGGGATTACAATAGTACCTACCTCACATCTCACAAAAGATCACAGAAGATCAAATGAGATTTATAGATATCACTTTGCAAACCTTAAATTGCCATATTAATGGCAGCTATTATGATTATTACAATTAATCATTGGTTATTTTCCTACTAGGCCAATGATGCTTGAAAAATTGTATTTTCCATAGTGATTTTAACTTACATTGAAACTGTTTTCACTTATGATCATAGGACCACAGTTTTTGAGCTAAGAGAAACCTCAGAAATCTTGGAGTCTATCTGGATATTTTGTGTTGCTTAACTTGAGATCATTGCTAACTGGCACCCCTTCAACCATGCAGAGGCTCTCAGAAGTCCCCCCTCATGACCATCTTCAGGTAAGCAATCATGATTTTAACACATATGTATCCAGTTTTATATAATTCTTTCCACGCTTTGATTGGCAGTCTTTTAAAGATGGAGAAGACTATATATGTATCTAAGTATATAGTCTCCCAAAAGTCTTAATGTAATTTTAAGCTATTAAAGCTGAAAATTTACTAATATTAATTAAATTCAGAATATATCATTCAGAAACTATTTGCATTATTCAGATTACTATATTATATTCAGATATACAGATTAACTATATTCTTGGGTACTGAAAGAACTAGTGGAAGACATTTGTGAGTGATATTTGGGAATATGTGGAGAAAGAGTATAAATACTGTAAAACTAGAGAAAATTTTGGTTGTAAAAGAGGAAAGACAAAGGGGTCTATAAACTATAGACCTGTGAGCTTGACTTAAATACCTGGGGAAATTACAGAATGGCTAAAGAGACGGATAGTGAACATTTAAAAGAAGGAGTTGTGATTACAAACTGCCATCAAAGCTTCATCAAGAACAGGTGATAATGCCAAATTAACCTTATTTCCTTTTTTGATGGGGTAATTAAGCTGTCAGTTGAAGGGCAATATGGTAGATACAATTTGTCTTGATTTTAGCAAAACATTTGATAAAGTATCTCATCTATTCTTGTGGAAAGGCTGGAGAGAAGTGAATTAGAACATAATACAATGAAATGGGCTCAGAACTGGTTAAATGGCCACATTCAAGGAGTAGTCTTTAATGGTTCAACGTTGGCTTGGCAGGAGTTTTCTTTTTTTTTTAATTTTTTAAATTTATTTTTAAGTTTTCAACATTCATCTCTCCTCTGTCTCTCCTCTACCCTGTCTCTCCTCTACCCGCATCCCAAGATAGCAAGCCTACTGAATACCCCCTCCCCCAATCTGTTGTCTCTTATATCCCCCCCGCCATCTTGCCCCTCCCCCCCACAACTTTCTTGTAGGGCAAGATGGATTTCTATAACCCATTGCCTGTATATCTTATTTCCCAGTCACATGTAAAAACCAATTTTTTTTAACATTTGTTTTTAAAACTTTGAGTTCCAGATTTTTTACCTTCTTCCCTCCTCACCCACCCCCACTGGGAAGACATGCAATTCAATATAGGTTGTACATGTGTACTTATGCAAAACATTTCCATAGTAGTTATATTATGAAGGATTAACTATATTTCCCTCCATCCTATCCCGATGCCATTTATTCTATTTTCTCCTTTGTCCCTATCCCTTTTCAAAAGTGTTTGCTTCTAACTACCCTCCCCCAATCTGCCCTCCCTCCTATCATCCCCCCTCTTATCCCCTTCTCCACTACTTTCCTGTAGGGTAAGATACCCAATAGAGTATGTATTTAATTCCCTCCTTAATTGGCAGGAGTTTTCTAATGGAATGTCCTAGGAATCTGTGCTTGACCCTGTGTTGTTTAATATTTTTATCAACAACTTGAGTAAAAGCATAAATGTCATGCTGGTCACATTTGCAAATGACATCAAGCTCGAAGGGATCATTAATACACTGAAAATGTCAAAATCCAAAAAGATCCTGCCTTCAGGTGAATCTAATAAGGTAAAATTCAATCCAGATAATTACACTTGGGTTCAAAAAATCAATTTTACCAGTGTATTAGTGGAGGTAGGATTAGATAGCAGTATGTCTGGAAAGATGTTAATGTGCTGTCGGTTTCAAAACGAAACAGAAGCGAATGTGATCTTGGGCTGTATCAAAAGTAGCATCACTGTCAGGAGGGTGAGATAATAAACCTTCCGTACATTAGTCAGGCTACATCTGGAGTATTATGTTGAGTTCTAGGCACTACTATTTTTAAAGGGGTATTAATAGACTGGAAAAGACCCAGAAGAGGGCAACCAGGATGATGGAAGGTTTTGAGTCTGTCATATGAGAATCAGCTCAGAAATTGAAGATATGATAGTTATCTTCAGGTATTTGAAAGACTATTACTTAGAAAATTGGTGACTTGTTCTATTTGACCCTATGGGGTAGAATCAAGAGCAACAGGTAGAAATTTGAAAGAAGCAACATTGGGTTTGATGTCAGAAAAACATTTCCTAAAAATTATAGATGTGTGAGTGGAATAGGCTGCCTTTAGAGGTCGTAGGGTGCCCTTCACTGAAGGCCTTCAAGCAGAAACTGAATAACTATTTGTCAGGCATTTTACAGAGAAGATTTCTTCTGAGTATAAATTGGGCTACTGTAGATTATCACTGATATAGGGATGTGCTGGCACTAACTCTAAATAGCTAGTGAGATAGCAATATTTTAAGTGTGAGCAATGACACTTTAGAGATCTTCAAAAGCTAAAAATCAGGATTTGACTTATTGTTTTATTAATTGTCTAGAGTTAAAAAGTGAAGAGAATGTTCATAACGTAGACTAAACTTAAGAGTGTGGAGTGCTTATAATTTTGCTTGTTTCTTAGAGAGTTGGTTGTTAAATATTTACAAGCACACCTCTGCTAAGGACTCTTCCAACTCTAAATTCTATGCTGTGATAAGCAAATCATTTGGTTTTCCTTAAGAGACTGAGAAAATCAGGGGGAAAAATCATTGCAACATATGACTATTCAATTTTATAGGCTTTCTAGGGCCTCTTGTTATATATAATAAACCATTATTAAACATTCCAACCCTCTTATTTTAATGAAAGAGGCAACTCTAAAGAAGGCTAAACATTTTTGTAGTTGCTGATTAAAAATTGTTTTTAGTCATTGAACATAAACATTTTTAGCAAAAATTGTCTGTCCCCTATTTTGGAGGAGGGTTTGGACTTGTGATTTTCGTCCATGCATAGAACACCCGATGAAAAAAATTTTTTTTCCACCAAGGAAGAAGTTCTTCAGTTTCTAATTTTAGTGAATTGCTGTGGTCAAGAAGAAGTGAAGTGAGTTGTTCAGCATCACACAACCCACATTGATTAGAGGTGAAACTTGAACCCAGGTCCCTCGTCTCTGAGACTGACTCTCTATCCCATACACTTAGCTGCCTCTGTTTGCAAATTTCCAGTTCTTAAAAACTTATAATTCATAGGACATTTTGTGTATTTCTATTGATTGGTTAGATGTGCCCACATCTGGCTAGGTCATATTCCAAACTTGCTCACATCTTGTTGGGCTTTTATCTATTGGAAATAAACATATATATGTTTTATCAAAGTATTACTTGGATTTAAACCTTAATTTGCCTTAATGTGTACATTTATCCTGTTTCTCAATTGGCCTATAACAACTTTTTCCATTTAAAAAAATAAATATTTAAGAACATTTTCCAGCATTTCTTTGGAACTATTGTAGGCATGTGAATCCTTAACATGGAAGATAGGTAAATGCATTTAAAATGCACTATGAAACTGACCTGAGGAGCAGTTAGAATGAGCATGGGATCCTTTTGGAATAGGTCTATGAGGGTCAATGCCATAGTCCCCAAAATGCCCAGAGTATCTGATAGAGACAGTGCCACTTCCTTCTTCCTTCTCATTCTCATTTCCAGGGGAAGCCTCCAGAGTAAATTCCTCCAATGTGTCTTGCTACAGATAAAAAAGAACAATGTTTACCAATATTTCAGCATCAGTGGAAATGCAAACACCAAGACTGCTCAGAAAGAGAGAATGAAACAGACAATGCTTTGCGTAATAATCCTTTGGGTTAATTCTGAAAGAGTAAAATTACGGGAAAGAAAAGCAATAGGCCACAATGGTTCAGAGTTGTTAAAAACTATGGAGCAATAGTAGCATATAAAGGATAGAATCAAAAGGATATTTATGCAAGAAATTAAGAAACTATATAGTATGACACTTCAAGATAGGTCTGGTGCTACCTCAACACACTATTCAAGAGGTTTTTTAAAAATCAGATTTTTGAAACTCTACAGTTTGAGAATTCAATTGCAAAAAAATCAAAAGTAGAAATCATGGAATTAGTTACTAAACTATTTACCTCATATTTATTCTGAGAATTGTGTGTCCATTGATAAAAATTGTGACCTGATGAAAACAAATAAAAAGCAAGATGTTAAGCTGAGGGACATAACTTAGGGGCAATAGTGAGAGTGTTTTCCATGTGTACCTCCTTCCTATAAACAGAATGACCCTTCTTTGAGAACCAAAAAGTATCTACAGGTAAGATTTTGTGACACTGATGCCATTATGTGGACTCACCTCTAACAATCATTATGCCCTGAATAAACATTACTTTGCTGAAAAAGTTTAACTCCTCCCTCCCCCCCCAAAAATAAAGGAGGAGCCTTTTTTTTTCTACCAAGGGATTTGAAGTCTTCATATTTCCCAAAGTATTGTATATACATGTAAAGCCAAGCATGAGCAGCTTTCCAGAGGACTGCTGCTATGAACAACTTTTCAAGGTTCTGATTATACAGTATAGTGAACTCTCTATTTATTCAGTAACAAACTAAGACAAAACGCTCACAATAAACAAAGTACAGCATTCAGAATATTATAACTTCACAACTTATCACTAAAATGGCCACATAGTTTTCACCAAAGTGGTCATATAGTTTTAAGCAAAAGATAACATTCATTTAGTAAGTCCTTCATTTAGTAAATCCTTAATTCAATCACAAACTACAAAGGTTAAAGTTCTCTTTTAAACAAGGTGCATTCATTTAGTCAATCACGAAGTCCACCCTTAGGTCACACAGTCTCAATCTCTTCAATCAGAAAGTCTTCCTTTTTAAACAAAGTACATTCATTTAGTCAATCACAAAGTACAAAGGTCATCCTCCCCTAGGTCACAATTAAGTTTACAATATATCAGTCACTACTAAGTACCCTCTTAAGAGGTAGTAGAAAGTACAAAGGTCATCTACCCCTAGGTCACAAGTGAGTTACAATATCATTCCCTACTAGTTACTCTCTTAAGGGGTAGTGAAAAATACAAAGGTCATCCACCCCTAGGTCACAAATAAGTTACAGTCTTGTCAGTCAGCATTAAATACCCAAGGAGAAGTCTTTTCATCTTGACTGGAGGCAGGCTCTCAGCTTCCATGGTTCCTCTTCCATGGTCCCAGCTCCTGCCTGAATCTAACCAACTGCCACTTGAGTTCAAAGACAGACAGCTTCCAGTTCCTTGTCCAGCTCTCCATGCAGTTCCTGTTCCATATTGAAGCTCACAGTGTCTAATCTACCTCAAGTCCTTCACAGTTTCTGTTCCTGGGAAGACAAGCCTTAACAAAGCCACAATAACATTCATTCACATTGTGGCATCCTCATCAATTCACTTTCTGCCTGTGAAATCAACATAGACCCAAAACAGACAGAGTGCCAACACCACAGTCATGATTCCTCTGGCAGCTCCAGCTAGCTCTTGGAAGTCTTAGGCAGCTCCAGTTGGTTCTCAGAAGCTCTCAGCAGAAGTTTCAGCTGGCTCTCAGAAGAAGCTCCACCACCAAAAGCTCCATTCTCAAAATCACTTTTTCCTCAGAGTTCCAATTGGTTCTCAGAAGAAGCTCTGCCACCATAAGCTCTGTTTTCAAAATCAAAATCACTTTTTCCAGCTTAGGCCTCTCCTCCTCAGCCTTCATGCAGCTTGCTCCAAGAAGTTCTGACTCTCCAGCTTGTGCCCTTCCCTATATAAGGCATCAGCTCCTCCCTGTTACATCAGGAAGTCCATCCCACTGTTGGATTCACAAGTTCTGGGTCTTAATACTTGACACAATTGTGAGCTTGGAACTAAGTGCTAAGTACCTGTTAGCTTGCCAATACAAGGGGGATCTTCAAATTCCATTACTATTACAATACGTAAATCTGGTCTCGGCATTGAGGCTGTGAGGTTTGAAGCTGGATGGGTTGTAGGTCAGTTAGTCCAATCCTCTTCTTTTTGCATGGGACATTCAGTCACAAAAAGGTCAAGTGACTTATCCAAGGACATACACATATAATAAGTGGCAGATCAAAATTCAAATCTGGGTCATCTAACCCTAAATCCAGAATTTTTTCAACCACCCCATGTTGCTTCTTCATTTCTTTCTCAAAATACTACTGATTAAGAAACAGATTATCAATTAAGATGACTGTACTTATTCTTATAAATTAACAATTCTTTCTTTTTCTTCTTCCTCCTCCTCCTTCCTTTTTAAAGGCTGGGTCTCCCTATCTCATTCAGGCTAGAAGTACAGAGCCTCCTCATGAGCCTAATCCCACCACTAATCAGTACAAAATCTTTGACTTACTCTATTTCCTATTTGGGCTGATTCACCCCCTCCTTAAGCAATCTGGTAGCCTTCCACTTCTGGGGGTCTCACCATATAAATGCTGAACTTACTGTGGATACCTTAATGGTCGAGCCCACTGTGGATCAGAACTCCCAAGCTCAGGAGATCTACCAACCTCAGCTTCCCCAGTAGCTAGGGTTACAGGCATGTACCACTGTATCTAACTATATTTTCTTATGAAAAAAATACAACAAAAGAGCTTTCTCTTTTGTTTGCCAAATGTTACCTATGACAGGAAAAATACTTCAAAATTATCCAATAGTGTTCTATTTTTAAATTTATTTTATTGATATATCATATTAATTTCTGAATAACTCCCCTTATCTCACTTAGGAAGCCATCTCTTTTAATAAAGTTTTAAAAATAAATGCCAGTCAATAAAATCAACTAATATTGACAACGTCTGACAGCATGTGAAATATTACATAACTATAATTCCCCATTTTTGTAATGATGGGAAGTAGGCACCTTTTCTTAATTCTTTCCCAACACAGGTCCAACTATTCTCCAATTTAAATCAATATGCTATCATTTCTCTGACATGTTTTTTAGGCTTGACATATGCAAATAACCATACATTTATCTCTTAATATGTATATACAATATTAATACTACTATATACTCTTTACCTTTTGCTGAATATATTGGAGAGCCTCTTTGGGATTTATATTGCTCTTCAATGGAATTCCTAGTGGTCCTCTGCAGAAGTAAGGAAGACATTTTATTAAGCATTTTATTTCCAGTACAACAGCTACTATAATATGAACAAGTTAATCCAACAACTAAAACCATTCTATTTTTACCTCACTGAGCCTGAATAGCAGAGACAACAGTAATGCCACCGGGGAGATGATGAAAATGGAGAGTATGCCATTCATTAATGAGGCTACAGAGACATCTGGGAGGCCAACTTCAGGAAAGTGCTTTAAAAAAAATTACACAACCCTAAGAAAAAATCATACTACTTTCAAAATATCAATAACTCTTACTAGAAAGACCTAACTTATTTTCAAGCAAAACACATATAACCCAAATGTACAGTATTTTGATTCTATAAAATTTCCCTTTACTTTGATTTCCTCTCTTGTCCTATTCCACTGAGATCCCCCCTTCATTCCCAGAAAATGAAAAGATGTTTCCTGAAAATAAATATATATGCATATATATATGTATGTATGTGGATACATATATGTGGGGTTTTTTCCCTATAGAAATCCTTTAAAAAATTTGAGTTCTAGTTCTTATTTTACAAATTATTGACAGAAAAACTGAACAAGGCTTTTAAAAAAATTTACAACCATGGCCCTTCATATACACTGAAACAACTGAAGCCTTTCCTACATGGAGTACAGAACTAGATATCCAACAATTGTTTCAAAATCTTCAGCATATGGAAACATGATATTTCATAGACATCTGCTGTTTTAGCATTCTTAAGTACATTCTCCAACTACCCAGAGGTAATGAGAAAGTTAGCAGTTTCATAGTATGATGAGGGAGTACATATTTAAAATGTTTTTCCTTTCATCAAAAGTCATTATATGATTTCTCTCAGGAATCAACAAATTTAGTCAAAGATAAGAACTTAATTTTAATCCTTCATAATTATTTCAATGACATTAGCTCAATGCTTTCAAAAGTGTGTCAGTTACACTATAGATTTACTTGGTCCATTCTGATCACTTTCCCTTACTTGATTTTCTTAAATGACACTTCTATTTTCCTGGTGTGAGGAAAGGTAAAAGTATGGACTTCAAGCTAAAAGGAACCTTTAGATGCCATCTAATTATAGGATCAAGGACCTAGAGTTGGAAAAAACTAGTTCATCTCCTTCATTTTGCAGGTGAGGAAACTAAGTCCCAGTGAAATTAAATGACTTTCTCAAGGTCATGTAGGTAGTCAGTACTCCAGGACCCACCAAGGCTTTCTAATTTCAAACTGAGGATCCTGTCATCAACGATGAGACTCAACTATTAAAGAAATCTACGCCCTTTTTGGTCCATTTATTGTCCTTTTCTAGTTTCATATGGGTATTTTATTCAAAAATTTTTTTCAGACTCACTCCCTCACTTCTACTCACTGCTGCTTAGTATTTTATGAGGCAATACTCCTGATATTCTTCTGCTGTCCTCCCCTGTACTGGTTTTCAGAATCACATGTAGCCTAAACCATATTATTCTTGCTTTCCAAGTCTTCTCACTTGGAAATAATTTTTTTCAACAAACGTCTGATTATCGTTATCAAACAAGATATAAAAGAAGACTGTATGTTTGCCATTGTTATCAAGGATACCCTCCTGAAAACAGAAGAGGGATTCCTATAGATTGAGAGGTTTTCCAGGTGCCACCATCAGACGAAGACATCGTTCTGATTGCATAATGCCCTGAGCTCTTCAAGGCCTCCTCAATGAGATTAAATTTTCTTCAAAAGAGATCAGCATAACAGTCCACATAAGAAAAGCTAAAAGCATCAAGAATGTCTACTGTACAGATCATGCTGTGCATTTACAGGGGCATATGGGCATGCATATCTCTTAAAGTACACCTATAAAGTACAGGCATTGCTTATGAATAATTGCCTGAACCTAGAATTGGACAAAAGGAAGAGAATGATTTAACCCAATTTGGGAAATGAAGTGCACTTCTGATGATCCCAAATTCCTCCCATAGATGAAAACTGATTGTCTTTTTTTTAAACACCAACAGACTTTCTTAGCTGCAAAACATGGGACACCACAACCTCTAAAGATTCAAAATTGGGGTGATCCAAGGGTACACGTAGCTCATACTCTGTTACTAATAATGACTTATATGCAGGAATAATACAAATGACAGCAACCAGGAAACATTTGATTACAAATCAGATACGTTGGTCATAGAACAAGAGTGAGAGATAATAGATGTAGAATCCAAATAATGAGCTGCTATCCATAAAATGTTAGAAGACCTAGGAGAAAGATTTCTAGCACATTAAATAGAGCCTCAGAGGAGGATTCACTGGAAGACAGGGGTAAGAATTGCACAAGATGAGAAATACTTATTGTTGCCATCTGTACCAGTGGATGTAAAATCACATTAATGAGATCATGAAGACACTGAAGTACTGAAGTTGTTGATAAATAACAAGCAAGACTCTTCAGACCTTACTGATCTTCTAAAGTTTTTCTTTAAAAAAGATGCCAAAATATGGGTTTGATTCCAAGACCATTTTAAAGATAATATAGTCTCACCTACCTCTTCTTGTTCCATGGCAATTAATGCAGCATTGATAGACATATAGCCCAATGTCAAGAAGAGGCAAACTAAGAGCCTCTCAGTATGAGTGAAGCAACTATAAGATGGACGGCTATATACTGATATCCACATGTGGAAATCTTCTAGGTACTCAGTGAATTTGGAGTACAAAAGCTAAAACAAAGATAGGCAAAACTACTATTATTGATACAATGTACAAATGAAGTATATGAACATACTAAAATCTCCGCTGATATGAGAAACACAGTAACTTAGATATCCAATGGTTTTACAAAACAGTAATTCATTAGTGTTGTCTCTTATGATTTCTTATGTTGTTCAATTAAATTGTTCTCAATCACTTTCCAATATACTGCATGTTTAATATCAATAAAATGAAGATTTACTAAGGTATCCCCCCTGTTAATTCTATGCTAGAAAAAGCAGAATAGGAATTGGAAATAACTTGAGGAGATAATGCAAAAAAAATATGTTTCATCCATTCACTTAACCAGTATTTAAGTGTTTGCTACATGCTAAGCACATATAAAAACAAAAGGAAAACTAAAAAGTTCTTTGGTCCTTGCCCCCAAGAACTTTATGTGCAGAGTAGGAGAGTAGGAGCAAGAGTAGGAGCAAGAAGGTGGCAGTGGAGAGACATTCTGTATGGAAGCTAGATGTAACAGACAGAAGAGAACAGAAACAGGGGAAACAAGTAGAGTTTATTACAACTGTCTCAGGGAGAGGTGATGAGGGCCTGAACTGAGGTGGTAGATTTTGTAGAGATTGGATCCATGAAACTTGGCAACAGAATGGATATGAGGGATGCATAAGAGTGAAGACTTGAGGATTGCAAACCAGGGAGGTTGTAAGGATAGTAATACCCTCAAAAGAAATAAGGAAGTTGGGGGAAAGAAAAGTTTGAAAGGTGGGGGGTAGTGTGGGATACAATGTATTATCTTTCAGATCTATTGAGTATAAGACTTCTTTCTTTTTTCTTTTTTTTGGAGGGCAATTGGGGTTAGGTGACTTGCCCAAGGTCACATGGCTAGTTTTTGTGTTCAATGTCTGAGGCTGGATTTGAACTCAGGTCTTCCTGACTCCAGGGCTGGTGCTCTGTTCACTGTGCCACCTAGCCGCCCCAAGTATAAGACTTCTATTATACTTGCAATTGAAAATATCTTCAGAAACCTAATCCAGTGTTCTTTCCACTATGCCGTACTGCCTTTCTTCCCCAGTAGAGTGGAATAGTCCACTGGGCTATGTTTAATAGGTCCATAAAAATATAATGTTAGATAACTCTGAAACTAATACATAGAAACTGATATACAGTGGAACATAATGCTGTTCTACCTCATGCTGGTCATTGAAACTATGTTATGGTGATTTTAAATGATTTCATCTTCATTAGTTCAAAGAGAATGTTCCTACTTATAGAAAATTAAAGTGAGATTTATCTCTAACTTCTACAAATATACCATAGATTTTAAGATGTAAAGAAAGTTGGAAGACATCTAATTTAACTGCTTCCCCTCCCCTTTTTATAGTTGAGGGAAGTGAAAATGAGAGAGGTTAAATAAATTACCCAAAGTCACACAGTAATAAGTGGCAATCAAGAGCTAAACCCAGAAGCTCTAACTCTAAGTCTATGGCACTTTCCACCATACCATGCAGAGGTATAGCCAAGAAAGAGAGCACGTTGTTGTGGATAGAGGATTGGCTTTGGAGGCAGGAAGACCTAGGTTCAAATTCTACCTCAGAAATATACCGGGTATGTGATCTTGTTTGGAAAGAATATTGGATTTACCATTAGAACAGTGGTTCTCAACCTTCCTAATGCTGTGATCCTTTAACACAGTTCCTCATGTTGTGGTGACCCCCAACCATAAAATTATTTTCGTTGCTACTACATAACTGTAATTTTGCTAATGTTATGAATCACAACGTAAATATCTGATATGCAGGATGTATTTAAATTGAACATAACTCACAGGTTGAGACCTGCTGCATTAGAAGATCTGGATTCAAATTGTAGCTGCACCACTTACTAATTGTAACCTTGGATAGGTTACTTGAACTCTCTGGACCTCAGTTTCATTATCTCTAAAATGAAAGGTCTAGACTAGGTGAACTCTAAGGTCCTTTCAATTATAAATCTTACAAAGCAATTAGTGACCCCAGGTAACTCTCTAATATTGAGCTGCCAAATAAGGAGCTTTCTAAACTGATAAAAACCAGATACCAGACACCCTTCCCCCCAGAAAAAAAAAATTACAGCCCAAAATATACTTTGAAGAGCTCAAAACATTAACTTGAAATCTAAGTCAGACTTCAATTTTGACTTACTTTCCTGAAACCAAGTCCATTTTTGAGAGCCATGAGTTCTCTATCAACTTTCCCTTCCCACTTGTTCACAGCCAGCCAGCACTCAGCAGGAAAGAACCAGCTCACTCCAGTGATCAGATCTTTCACAATCACATGACTGAGGTACCAGCTTGGAGAACATCCGCTGTTATCATGCCAGAGGTGGATTTTCCAAAGCGGGCCTAGATTATTTGGAATACTAAACATACATACATATAAACACACATACAAAAAAAAATCAGTAATCCTATCTGGTCTTTTTATCTCTTCCTACATTGGTCATTTATTTTTATGGTAAATATGTCATCAACTAGACTCTACTAATATGAAATTCTTGTTAATTTGGCCTGAATGGGACTAAACATTATCCTCATTCTAGCGATGAAGCAAAGGTTTGCTTTGTCAGTCTTTGTTAGACAAAGAGGGAAGCGATTGCAAGATCTTTTTAGCTGAAGTGAATTTAGAGGAAGATGAAGAGTAGGGTTGGCCATACATGGCCAAGTATAAAATCATATACACCAGAACACTGGAAAATGTCAAAAAAAGAGAACTTTTTTGCTGAGTTCAACAAAGGCAGTATTATTTAGCTGAAAAAAGGTTGTAGTTGGAGTTAGGAAAGCTATGAGTACAAATCATTAACTAATTGTCTGATGGTAGACAAAGTTTCCTAATCCATAAAAAAAGTAATACCTACTTTACAGGGTTGATTTGAGGGAATTACTTTGTAAAATGTAAGTGTTAAACCTCTAATTGTTTTGTTGAAAAAGACTTATTGTTGTCTTGTTTTTCCATCACAATCACTTGCCCTTAACTTTATACCCTCACTTCCAATCACTGAATTCCTATTCTAGCAATAATAATAATAAATAAATAAAGCTCCTTAACACACTGACCATATCTGCCCCATCCCCAATGCTACTGATAGAAACTAGTCTTTCTAAACTTCCTATAACCAAGATCATTCATCAAAATGCATCAAAATCTCCTCCTTATTTGTGTCATTTACATTATTATAGTCTTTGCATACATTACTTTATGGTTCTGCCTTTTTTCACTTTCCATCATTTCATACAAGTCTTGTTATTAAGTTCTTGCTACTCTGGCATTCATCATTTCTTACTACCATATGATATTCTATTACAATCATTCCAGTTGATTTGCCACTCATTTTGTTTCCACTTTTCACTATTACAAAGAATGCTGCAAAGAATGCTATATATGTAATTATTGTTATTACTTGATTCTATGTAGCATTTTTAGGTTTGCAAAGCACTTTATACATATTTATTACCTCAACTGCTCTTCACAACCTTGTGAAATAGTACTATCACTATCTCTATTTACAGATGAGGAAACTGACCCTGTGAAAGATTAAATGGATATTACGGAACCTCCCAGACAACAAATATCTGAGGCAGAACACAAACTCAGATAAACCTAACTCAGAATCCACTTCTCTATCCAATGTGCCAATGACTTTTCTTTTTAAAAATTTTACTCATTTTGAACTTAAATACAAAAAGACCCAAAAAAGAGAACGTTTCTATGTACATAGCACAACATAAAAAGAGGATTCAATATAAAACCATGAACGTCCACTTCATGCTGGTTTTTTTTCCCTAAACTGTATAATAAATACAACTCATTTTCAAAGTTACTCTGCTTTTCCGTGCTTCCTTCTCAAAAAATTCAAGTGATTTCCAGAATGATTGTACCAACTCACAGCATCACTGGGAATGTTTGTAAGTTTACTTCCCCTCCAATATTAGTTGTTTCTACTTTTTAAATCATCTTGGCCAATTTTAAGGATATGAGGTGAAAACTCAGCATAGTTTTCAAATCTGCAAATCACGAGTAAGTGATCTGAAGAAATATTTCATATGTTTGCTCATCATTTGCATTTCTCCTGAATAGTGTTGGGCTATGTTTTTTGATTCTTTATCTTTTGGAGACAGATTTTACAGGAATATGCAAGAAAGTTTTTAACAACTGCCAGTCTGGGGGAAAAGAAAGTCCACACAAGACAGTTAGATTTAATCTGAATCATTCACATTTTTTCCATAACTTTCTTAAGTCTAGAAAATCAACAAAATAATACATTAAGCCCTGAATTTGTAATGTTTCCTGATTTCCCAGGTATAAACATTCATGTTCAAAATTTAACAATCATCCTTCATGAGCCAGTACAAGCTGGTTCCAGCACACGCCTGGACAAGAGACTTCCTTTTGTACCCAGAATGCTGTTGTGATGCTGGTTTTGACCCTGTTTCCATTTCACAAACCATTTATCAGTCCTGGCCCTTCAGCTCCATATATCCCCATAGGTATGGATCTTGTCTTGAGTCATATGTAATTCTTTCCACATATACACACAGGAACTTCTCCCCATAATCCTTCTTCACCATCTCTATCAGTCTTCCCCGCAATGGTGCCAGACCAGAAAATCATCGATCAGTGCCATGGAACCCCATCAGTAACATAAGTGGTTAAATTTCTATCCCAACCCCCATTTCAGGTGGGCTCAAAGAGAATAATAATATATTGCTAAGCAAATCAATAGCATTAAAATATTTGGGGAAGGGGAGAAGAAAATGTAATCAACTTAGGAAAACAAGCTTTTAATAGTTGGGGGGGAATTCAATATACAAATAGATATTCTCCAATGCAAATATGTAACATATTTACATTTCCTTTAAAATTTTTGCTAATTCAGATAGGTCTTATCTTCCAGTGTGTCCGAATGAGTAAAATTTAGCTATATTTCAAAGTACCTTACTATAAAGGTATGCCTGGAGTTCCTTTCAAACAGGGGCTTCTCTGGGCAATAAAGTTCTCTGGTCTCTGAAAATTCATATTCTCCATAGAAAACAATGTGAACCTTCCCATGCAAAAAGATAGGAAAACAGGAATTCATTAAATATGGGTACAATGAGAATTAAGATCAGTTAAGAATATAATACATTTTCATCTAAGTACATTAAAAGATGAATTTGTAAGTTCCATCCTTTTCTATATGTAACCATTAATCTTCTAGAGGACTACACCTTTAGTTTCAAGGGGTATCCTGAATAACCTCCTGGATAGCATAGAAACATAGGGGCTGAACCCATATTCAGTTAACAGTCAAAAATAGTTATTAAACACTGTTGCACGCCTTCTTCTAAGCCAAGGTCATGCTTTTGTTGAGGCTTCAAAAGATAGAATCTTTGCTTTCAAGAAATTTATTGAAGTACTGGCGAATATTTGGCAAACTAAAGTGAATTTGATTTGCTCTATGTGCATTTATAGTAGCTCTCCTTTTCCAGTATTTCTTAGGTAATTTAAATTTTAGTTTTCTATTATATATAAAATGGAACAAGGTCCTTTTCAATAGCCTCAATTCTTAGAGACTACTATAGAATGTATAAAGTATCCACCTAGAAAGGTACTTGGGTAGAGTCAACAACCACTAGTAGTTTCCTAGTTTATTTCAACAAAATCATTAGCAAATGGAAAGAAAAATTATAATTATCTTGTTAAACCATAGTAGTAGAAGTTGAATATGTAATAAAGGCATGGGGGACTTGTTACCAAGTACATACATCTCTGAGGGAATTGCCTCCAGAGGTATCCTGAATCATTTCCTAGATACCACAGAGACACAGAAAGCTGAACATATGGTCAGTTCAGAGGCAGCAGTTATCTATAAAGCACCTAGCACTCTACTCAATAAACCATTAGGCTTGTGTGGCACATCCAGAGGAAATAGAAAACAGTCTTTGTTTTCAAGGAGTTTAAAATCTAGTTTAGGAAACAAGATAGATATCCATGAAGGGCCCTGAGAGTAAAAGATTACTGGGGTTTTTTAGTATGGGATTTGTGATTTCATGGATCTAGTGAGCTTTCACATGGGGAAAGTCCTTCTTCTGATAGAGTAGCCACTGTCAGTCTTATAGCACACTGGGGCACTGAAGAGCTAAGTGATTTGCCTGAGTATTTGATATATGGCCAGCTTGTGTGAAAGGTAGGATTTGAATCCTGGTCTTCCTGCCTGCAAGACCAGCTCTCTACCCACTCTTCCTTACTGCTTCTAATAAACAATATCAGAAGATGGTAGTATATAATCAATGGAATGAGTGAATTCTGCAGCATAACTAGAAGAATTCAAATAAAGACAAAATCAGGAAAGATTCCATGGAGGAGGTGGTGTTGAGTCTTGAAGGGAAAGGAATATACCACAAGTTCCCAAGTATATATCTTTAAACTAAAAAATTCTGGGTATACTTTGCAAAAAAAAATGTGACCATATAGTAATCTGTCTTTAAAAGACCTTGGGATTTTGGTATAATTAGAATTTAATATAACATAATACAACAAATTTGAAGGCTAATACCATCACAGGCTATGCTGAGTAGCTTAGCATCTAGGAATAAGGAGGCCTTGCTGTGCTCTACCCTGGGCAGAGTACATTTAGAACACAGTGTTCAGTGCTAGGCAACACATTTTAGAAAAGACACTGATATCCTAGAGAGTATCCAAAAGAGGCCAGATTAAGAATGCTGTGTTCATTCCATATAAAGCTCTATCGAAGAATCTCTAGATGGAAACATAAGAAGAAGAGAAGCCTTAGGAGGAGGGGAAAGGCAGGGACCATGATGGTTGCTTTCATTGGTTTGAATGGCTATACAACTTCTCTTTCCTTCCTGGTTTCACATTCTTCTGCCTTATGGACTCCACAACATTGGTTTCAAACTCAAATAGAAATGGGGCCACTAAACTAGATATTAGAATCTCTGTGGGTTCTATATGGACCTAGAAAACCTATTAAAAACGTATTAAAATTATGTTCCATTGGACTTTTATTTATTTTGTTCAATATTTCCCAACTGCATTTTAATCTGGTTCAGGGGACACTCAGAAGTGCTAAAGCTGTAATACACCCTCCATACTTGACACTTCTGCTCTACATTACAACCAAACTGGTCTTATTTGGTCTCAGCAAACAGAATGGAGAAAAGTAGCAAAGAAGCAAGTTAGGCTTCATTGATTTAAGGAAAATCTTCCTAATGATAAAAGCTAGCCAAAAGCTAATGATATCTAATGATAAAAGCTAGCCAGAGTGACAACTTTGAAAAGTAATGGGTCCCCTTCACTTGAAGTCTTTAAGCAAAGATTGCATGACTATGTATTAAATGTAATAGAGGGCACACTTTTTCAGGTTTATGTAAGGCTAGATGACCCTTAATTCAATAAGTAGGAATGGAGATTCTCAATCATTATATTGTAGTTGGGGAATCTCTAGCTTGGGGGATCCCATAGGAATTATGACCACTGTCACCAATACATTTATTTATAGGTGATGGAGTGGCGATAAAGCTATAGGATTGTAGTGGATATAAGCTAATAATAATGCTGTCTAGATGGCGGCGTCGCAGAAGCAACATATTGCAGCTCTCACATAGCCACCCCAAAATACCCATAAAATATGACTCTAAACTAATCCTAGAACTCCAAAACGCACACAAATATACTTTCCACTAAAGTCAGCTCGGCTACGAGGAACCATATCAGCTCTGCAAACCAAAACCAGCCTGGCCTGAAGCCCTGGCTGAGCCTTGCAGGGCGGCTGGACGGTAGGAGCCGAGGAGCCTCTCAGGTGAGCGGATTAGCAGCAGCTGCCAGCAGCAGCGTTCAGAACTAGGTCAGTAGACCTTGCTAAATTGGGGGAGAAAAGCTTCTGGCCTAAACGCCTCCAGGGAGGGAAAGAGAAAGGCAGAGGTTTTGCACCCGTCTCCGCATTGCAGCTTCTGCGCCCGCGGCCTGCAGACAGCAGCGGGACTAAGCAATCGTTCAGAGGCCAAGTGCTCTCACGTTGAGTGGCCTGGATCCAGATCGCAGTCTTGGGCTTTCGGTCCTGGAGTCTTTGTTATCCAGTGAGCCAGAAGTAAGTAGGAAAGGGACCCAGCACCTTCCTGAGAGCTACGGCAGCCAGGAGGACCCCAGCGATTTGGGACAGAGCTTTCCCTTCTGGAAGCAGAGCCCCACAGAGATTT
>CM053583.1:361059751-361091784 GCA_028627135.1 Pseudochirops cupreus
AAAAAAAAAAAAGAAACTCAAAGTGGAATGGAAACAAAAAAGGTCAAAGTCTAGAAGTTGTGTAGCTTTGGGGAAAGATACTTTAATGAGATCTACAGTACATCCCAGCCATGCTCACTAATTATTTCTCACCAAGAAAATGAAAAATCTGTATGGAGGGAGTAGTCTTAGTCACATGCCAGCAGAGAGCTGGCTCACTGAGGGCTCCTCCCAGCATCTGGGAAACAATGTGAAGTTGCTGGGGAGTGGGGTGGAGGGATGCTTTTGCCTGCTGAGCTGCTGAGTGTGTCTGGGTCTAGATTATGTTATAACTACCCTGAGGAGTCAAAGGCAGCCATGAGAAGCCAGTGTAAGGGGAGGGGGGAATAGAGTGTTGAACTCTCATTAGTGAAGGGATGGTTGTGTTGTGTTGAAGATGAGCCTGTATGCAGGGCAGATGAGATGTGGCTGACCCATATTCCTACTACCTTCCAATTCATTTATTACACACGCCTTGGATGAGGCTATATTGCCCACTTTGGAGATCAATGGTACAAATAACAGTAGTTGCAGAACTTTCAGAGAAGTGGGAAGTATCAAATGGAAGAAATGGGGCTTGAGCTAGATCATAAAGGATAAGTAGGATTTGGATAGGCATAGAGGAAGCATGGGCTTTTGAGTTAGGGAGCACAACCTAGGGGAGAGCAGAATGAGCATTTTCAGGGGAGAAATAAGGAGACCAGATTGGATAGAATAAGTGACAGGAGACATGGATAAGTAAATTTGGTTCAAATTATAGAAACATGGCTGGCAACTGAACTGTATACTCTAAGCAATGGGGAGTCATTGACTATTTTCAACAAAGGAGAGGCATGAGGACAGCAGCATAAATTTTAGAATGATTGATTTGTCAGTAGTGTGCAGGATGAATTGGAAGGGGAGAACCTACAGATAGGAAGACTAAGAGGCAACTACAATCAATCATCCATTCAGGTATTTGTTGAGTGTCTGCCATGTATTCTGTGTTCTATCACTTGGACAGCCTATAAATCATCCTCATGTGCTAATATCATACTATCCTGGGATTCTACTCTATCATATTATAATTTTTATAACTCTATTCAATTTAAAATAAAATACACATTTATTCCATTAAAGACAACTCTTAGCAGGTTTTTTACATTAATGCTCCCTGAGAAACAGTCAACTCATTAGTCTAGGAGTGACACTTCCCATGCTATATAAATGAGACTAAAATTCTAAATCATAAGAACCTTTCACTGACCTTTCAGGGAAACAGCAGGTATATAAATCTGAACAACATGTTCATCCCAGGAGCAAATCTGTTTCATATTAAAAGCAGATACAGTAGGTTTTTCAGAGAATCTAGGGGAAAAAATGACAAAGCAATGGTGATTCTACTCCCATTAGGTTATCTTACATGTTGTTATATTCCATTAGAAACCATTTTACTGCAAAAAAAAGCCTGAATGGAAAAAAAGCATTGCCATGACCCTGCTAGGAAAACTTTGGGTTTTCAACACACACTTGTCTTTTGCTGACCAAATTATCCATACTACTGTTTAAAAACAAACAAACAAACAACTAGATAACAAGGGAATAGATCCTACAGAGAAGAAACAGCTAGATTGTTCAGTGGACAGTGCTATATGTGGGCATCAGGAAGACTTGACCTTAAGCACTGCCTCAAACACTAGTTGTGCAATCTTGGGCAAGTCACTTAAGCTTTCTCAATCTCAGTTTTCTCATCTGCAAAACGGAGATAAGAAAATCTACCTCACATAGATGTTGGGAAGATCAAATGAGAAAACATTTTAATATGCTCTGCCAACCTTAAAGAGTGATATAAATGCCAGCTATTACTGAAAATTACCTACATTGTACATCTGAGACCCACCTGACAAGCAGCATTATGGGGAAAGTTCTTATGTTGGTTTTAGAAAATTCCACTACTATCTGTAGGGATTCCTGGGAGGCCTCGGGAAGCCCAGAGAAATAATGGAAGTTCATTTTGTCACGATACAATGAAAATACTGTTTTATTTTCCCCATCATCCTGTCAATACAGAAAGAAATAAAAATCCAGCTAACAGTTTTCTTTGAAAGTACAAATGGTATTTTAAAAAAGTAATATACTGCAATCTAGAAGGAAGGTGGATGGTTCAGAACAGCTCTCCTTACCTGAGCATTAATCTTCTCAAACACTATGCTCACTGGACTCTCCAGTCTTAGTATGTTGATCTTCCTTTTATTAGTGCAATTGTAGAGGTTCACAGCAACCACTGCCCCATCGATCTTTGAAAAACAACATATTCCATCTTAATTGTGAAATATAAAGCTATAACTAACTCTTCTAAAGAGTAAAGTATTTATTAAATAATTTCTTTGTGACAGGCACTATGCAAAACAATTGGAATACAACTACAAAAAGGATGAGACAGTCCCTGCCATCAAAAAGCTTACACAGTGATTGGATTCCATTCCCATAGGTGATCAATCATAAGTAGAATCTTAAGATATGAAGTGTCAACTATCATGCTGTACCTGAACAGGAACTCTCTCCTCCAAATATGGATATTCCTTGAAGTATATTAGCTGACTGATGTAGCAATGGTCATGCAATCCCATTCTACTAGAGATGTGCTCATCTAGGACATCTGGTAAGTGGACCTCAACGGAGCCAACATGCTCAACAAAGTTGTGAAAAGTGTAATGTAAACTGGTCTGGAATTCCAGTTGTCCACTGCTAATATTAAACTGAAGTTCCTTACTTGAAGAGACATAGTTCTGAAACAAAGAACAAAAACATATCAAAAAGCCTTAACTCATCATCTGTGAGAAGTCTTGCATCTCTGAAGAATGTGGAACTATGGAACTCTCATGACCCTGAGAAAATGAAGAAGACCGTTCGTTAGTAAATACAGGACTCTGTTTCCTAAGGTGCATTTTTCTTAGAAGTTTCTGAAAATGCAATTTGAAATGTAATCTGAGAATAAAGAAACACAACACAAATAAGAAGAGACAACAGAAAAAGACTATAGATATTATTCTCACTCTCAACCCAACCATCAGATTTTCATTTAAGCAAATTACATTTACCCAAGGGGAAGGAAGAGAGAGGTAGAAAGGAGGACAGAGCGAGTATTTTAGGAAAAAGAGATGATGGAGGGGAAGAGGAAGAGGGGGAAAAGGGAGGAGGAAGAAAGTCAATGGGGAGGAAGAGGAAAAGAGGGGAGTGAAGGGGAACCATAGGGTAAGGAGGGAGGGGGATTTATTGAAGGGGAAAGGAGAAAGGAAAAAAGAAAGGGAAGGAAGGGGAGGAAGAAAGGGGAAAGGAAGTCAAGAGGGGAAAAAAGAAGGAAAATGGAGGTCAAAAGAGAAGAGAAAGATGAAGGGAAGTGAGGGATGGGAAGTGAGGTGAAGGGAAAGGAGGGAAAGAAAAGGGAGGAGAAAAGAGGGAAGGGGAAGAAGAAGGCAGAGAAAGGAGAGGAGAAGGGACAGGGAAAGGATGATGTGTAGTTTAGTTACAATGAAAATAACTGTGGAAAATCTGTCTACTGAATTAGGAGACAGAGAGGGGGGAAAAAAGCTAAACAACTGATGAACTCATATTTGTTTGGTTTCCTTGCCTTGGGATCAGCATCAAATCTTGATGTCTTAGTTTGTTCCATAAAGCAGTGATTCCACCATGGCTATTATCAACAAGTAGATTATCCTGATACTTTTACTCTCAACCTAATGTTTTATTTATTCGGTGACAAAATCTGTTCTCATTAAGGCTTTTAGAACACCAAATGAACATTAACTAAAAATAGCAATTAACTTTGGTAATTAAAGTGTGACCACAAATATATTTTGTTATTTTTGCCAGATTGAAGCAGAGGCAAAAAATAGGAATTTTTTTCCTGGAGGAAAATCTGGCAAGAATGCATGAGGAGAAATGGGTAGGAGACTTCAGGGAAGGACCTCAAGGCCACTAAGAGGAAAGAACTCAGTCTGAGAGAATGAAGAGTCTAAGGATCCCATCTCCAGCACACGGTGGCCTTCAGCTTCATTATATCATAGTGAATTTCTGTATGAGTCACTTATGTTGAAGTTACATTCAGGTAGGGAAAAGGGTGATCTGTTCCTGAGAAAGTATGGTCTGCCTCTTTTCAGTGGAACAAGTGACTCCAGTCCTTCAACTACAGGGGAACAGGGGATGTAGATGTAGGGGTTGGGCAAGAGGTGAAGAGAATATTCTATCATGCTTGTCTCCTTTAGCTGTTGGAAAAGTATAACAGGTATAGTAGTAGGTCACCAGGTCTCAGTGCTGCTACTAAGACTAGTGGCTGGGGTGGCTAGGTGGTACTGTGAGTACAACAACAGCCCTGGAATCACGAGGACCTGAGTTCAAATCCAAACTCAGACACATAACACTTACTATGTGACCTTGGGCAAGTCACTTAACCCCAACTGCCCTGCCTTCCCCCCTCCAAAAAGCAAAAAAAAAAAAAAAAAGACTAGTGGCTTATGTCAGGAAATAGTAATCATCATGCTAAGGATATAGAGATCATGGCATAGAAAGCCAGTAGAGGAGCATGAATCTTGGGGACAGAAAACCAAAGGACCACTGAGGAAGAAGAATGTCCCTTTAAATTTCAGCACTTTGGGAAAAGCTGCATTTACCCTCACCCTAGTTACAGTTCTGGACTCAAATGACTACATTAAGTTGTGTTAACATCTTCTAATGAATATAGTGGCTATCTTTTTTTAAATTGGGTTAAGAACAAAGGAATAAATGGAAATATTATCACCCAGTACACTGATGATGAACATTAGCCAGGTCACAATGATATATGACATGGAATGCTCAATTACATAACTGAAGCATTCTCCGAGGGCCACTGCAGCAGAAATAATATCATTCTAGAACTGTCTTGCAAAAACAATGAATGCCACATTTCATCATTTTGACATCCTGTCTCTGGCACATATTGTCTATGTGACCCTGGGCATGCCTCTTAAGCTCTCAATACTTTAGATGGTTCTTTAAAACTCCAAGTTATAGAATAGTTGCCAAACTGCACTGGCAGAGGGAGTTTCCTAAATCAATGAAAACACAGATTCATTCTAGTCTAGTTCAAGTGCTCAGCATCATTGGGGTATATGGCATTGCTGAGACATTTTAGAAATAATTCATCATGCCTTTTTTGTAGGAAGCAGTCATCCTTCAGGGGTACCATTACATCATATATCAGAAAATCCTTTAAGAATTTAAACCTGAGAAAGAATGGCTTCAGGGAAAGGCCCATGCACTAGAAGGCAGGAGACCAGGGTTCAAATGCCAGCTCTGCCACTTAACAGACATAGATCCTTGGGAAAATTACTTCAATCTCTTGAAAACTCAACTTCTTACTTTATAAATGAGAGCAGACTAACTGGCCTCTAAATCCCCTAACCTCTAAAACATTATCATTCTAGATCATCTATAGTGAACTACATGCACACAGATATACAAACTTAAAGAAATAGAAAGATGCAAATAATCTAATATTCATTGAGAAAAATACAATATATTGAGAACTACTATAGATCTATGGTGTCACTTTTTACACACCAAACCATTACCCATAATAATGAAGGAAAACACATCAGAAATCAGTCCTATCTGTCCTCTGAAAAAGAAATAAACCTTCTAGAACAGAGAATGAATGATTTTTTTCTGCAAGGAAAAAAAAATTACTTACCAGTAGCAAGTATACAATGCTTTTAATGCCTTCTTCTCTGAAATGTTTTGTATTCCTGAATTTTTCCTTTTCTTTCACCTCCATTACCCTTGATGCTAGAAAGATCAGCTTGGATATCAGCTCCTTATTCATCACAAACTGGCCAGATAGGTTGTTGTGATCAATTAATTTTCTGACATATTTGATCATCAGAACTGCACTATCAAATGTTACCTTCATGAAATGAAAAAGAGAATCGAGTAACATGCTTAATCTTACCCTCTAAATGATCACTTTTACTACCTCCCACATCATCATGAAGAAATATACGTAGGTAAAATGAAAAACTACATTAGAAAATCTGAGCTTTATCCTTGACACCGACGACCTTCAGTAGGGCACCTTAGGGAACAGAATCCTGTACTTGCTAAAGGCCTTCTTCATTGTCTCAGACAGCTCAGATCTTGGGCACATAGCTTCTTTGGGCTTTGATTTCTTTATCTATAACAGGAAAGGGTTTGACTAAATAATCTCTAAAACCCAAAAGGCTCTTCTATCCTAAACATGCCATTGGTTTTCTCCCCCGCCCCCCCATATAAGGAACTGATTGAGGTTCTAGCTTTTTATAGTTATTTTTGTTCAACATAAATGGAGCCCAATAGTGGTCTCTAGGATTATACTCCTAATTCATACTCACCAGAAAATCCCAAGCAGTCAAAAGGCAGTCCTATTGAAGAGGTATAAGTGGGGGGGGGATTTCTATTGAAATCCTTTCTAGGTTCATTGTCCGAAAAGAATTACTGGACTCAGCTGTCTTTTGGCAGAGTTACAAAAGTTTATTGTTACACTGGGGCAAAGGGAGGCTAGGAGACCTGCAAGCTGACAGGGATTTAAGGCAGAGTTACAAAGTTCTATGTTAGAGAGAAAACCTGCAAAGTGCAGGGATATGGAGTTTAAGCATTACGCTCTGCAGTGGGCAGGGGGAGATAGAAAGACGACCTGCAAAGTGTAGGGGTCAGAGATGCAGTTTTTAAAGACCTAAAACTGTCAGTCATAGGTTCATTAGGCTAACTAGGTGTACAAAGGTGGAGTTAGGGAGGAGTTGGGGAGGAGCTAAGGAGTAGCTAATACTTAAAGGAACATGCACCTTGTAAATCAGCTGTGCAGGTGTTTTGCCCATAATTCACTGGGAGAAATCCAAGGGGAGGGGAGCAAGAGGTGTGGTTTTTGCCTTGAAACGTCATAAAGTCAACCAGTGGTCAAATTTAAATGAGAAGTACCCATCCAGTTTGCAAATGGATCAGTCTTGTTTATTCCTAGATTACAACTGGCTACTAGAACAAAAGAGGTATACATTTCTCTAACTAAGGAATGCTTTTAAATTCCTAGGTATGGCTTGTTATCATAGCTATAGAGTTAATGGTTTCAAAGGAAATACTTTTAGGCTGGGGGCAGGGGAGAGACAGAGTTAATGCTTTACAGCTGGGGGGGAGGGAAGGGACAGAGTTAATGCTTTGTGGCTTTTACAACTTACTTTCACAGGCTGATGTTACAGACTGATATTACATACATAGGTACTAGAACACAAGACTGAAGTTACAACAATGTTACAAAATTATTAAATCACCCCAAAATATTCCAGAGGCACCTCGTCACTATCATAAACTATATCTGAAAATTTAACATCAGAAAAGACTTTCAAAAGCCTGCAGCTAGTACAAAGATTATTCCCTTTCTTGTCATGTCAGGAAAAAAGCAGAACTAAGAGAGAGTGGCCATATCCATTCATTTGACAAGCATTTGGTAAAGATCTGTTATATTCAAAATATGTATGGCATCAGCACTATAAGAGAAATAAAAACAGTTCGGATTTGGTCCCTGATCTTGAGGAACTTTTAATCTTGCATTTCTCAAGGATCTTTGGGGACTTAGTCCACAAAATAGCAATTTCTAGATAACTGAAGTTTACCCATGTTTAAACACCAAACTTTTTATTATAATTTTATCTACATTTATTGGCAATTTTTCCAAAATGCACTCCCTTCCTTTCTGCCTCCTTTTCTCCCTTCTTAAAGAAATTAAACAGTAAAACATCTTCACTTTTTCTTGATGATATGGGATCATAGTTATGAACACAATATACTTCTGTATCTATTCTTAAATCTATCTCTTCCCCATCTGGCTTTCACACCTCCAATTCTCCTAGCTGTCACAGCATCTCTAAAGGACACTCCCAGGCCACATCTCTCAGCCCTACTGGTTTAACTTCTGAAGTCTGGGAAACAGGATATTCAAAACTGTTAACAAATGAATGGTAAGGGAGAGCCCTGAAGGCTCTGAATGAGAGCCTAATCTACTTTTAGTGAAAAGTCTCTCTGACCACCAAACTCAAGTGCTTTGGGGTGATTTTTTCTAATTTTTGTTCCTAGGGCTAAGGTCTGAGGGTTGAGTTTCCTACAAGTCTGATCTTCATATAACTTACTATATTAAAAGAGAAATGTACTTCACAAAAAGTACATTTTGCAAACTTTGTAATAAGAATGTTTGCCACTGTTGATGAGGTGTAGGCTCTGGGAGCCCCCTTGAGCTCTCCTGGAATCTTCCCACATAAGGCCTTTGCCTGAGGCCACGGGCCTTAAGTTGTGGCTCTGCCCAAGTCTTTAAGTCTCCTTTGTCCAGCAATTTCCCACCCTTGATCCTCCTGCTGCACCCTTGAACTGGTCTGGCCCACCACTGTCTATCCTCTCCAGGTAGCCTCCAGCAACTTCCCACCCTTAATCACTCATTTCTGGAGTCTTTGAGTCTGACTATTCCTGAAGACCCTCCCCAAGCTCCTCCTCTGAACCACCCCTGGATTCCTCCCACAACCTTTCTGTATATAAGACCCCATCTTCCCTCCATGTGTGGGAGCACCATAGAATGACTTAGCATAGACTTACTCTGTGTCAGATGATTCTGGCCTACTTGCCCAATGCAAGCCTTACAGATACCTAGGCTCCTTAAGAGTCTACCCAATATGGCAAACTTTTAATAAACTTTTCTTTGGCTGAGAGAAGACTTGAGTTGAATTCACTCAGCAGGAGCTGGCGTGTTGGTATTTTGGGGTCTCAAGCACCCCTAACCCTAACATTCTTTATGGGTAACCACATCATTGTCATGCAAATTATCTTTAAATATAATCTCAAAATCATATCTCACAAATTAGAAGATTAATTTTAAAAACCAGTTTTGATATGGAAGAAATTGATTTAAAATAAGAGCCATGTCTATCTCCCTAGGCAAACTACTAGAATCTCTAAATGTATAATAGTGCTTTAAAGATAAAAATGCAATTGTACTCCTCCTGTTAATAAAAACTAAGGCGTAATACTTATACTAAATTGAATCAGTGTAGGGATATTACATAAGATCATAGGATTGACAGCTAGAAGGGATATAAAAGATCATATTTTCCAGAAAGAAACATTTTGATAACTATATTTCAATACACATGGTTTCCTTTGTAATCCTATGTTATTTACTGAAAAGCATTACTCTGAGATGAATCCATAAGGCTTCAGCAGACTACCAAAGGGGTCCATAACTAAAAAGATTTAGAATCCCGAAGGTCAACTCACTCAGTTTTTATAGATGAGAAAATTCAGGTCCAAAGATGTTAAGCCACTTACCAATTGCCTCACGGGTTATAAGTATGGAAGTCAGGTCTCAAACTCTTTTCCTCTGACTCCAAACCCAATACTCTCGACTATGTTGAATTGTGTCTAGTAGAGTTCTTAATGTCTCACCCCACTCACATATTTTAAATCCATTTCTCCTTTAGGTTTTGAACTCATTTTCTATTGAATAAGACTCCTCACCAGTAATTTCAGAACTTGAAATATCATGAGATTACAGAATCACAAGATTTTAAAATTGGAATGGAGCTAAGAGTTAGAAGGGAACTCCCATAAAAGTAGATAAATCTTCTACCCTAACTTACATTGTATAATACTTATTATGGTTTATTCCTTATGAATATTTATTAACCTGAACAGGAGACTTTAAAATTATGCAAATAAGTAGGAAACTGCATCTTGAAATGAATTATATTGGGACTCACCTGCTTGGAGATACTTATTAATTCATTCAACATTAGAATAGAATCAGCCATTTCTTCCTGAGGCAAGAAAATCAGTCAAAAATAAAGGAAAATTAGGATAAACTATTAAAATGTATTTTATCTCCTCTTCATGTAAAATTGTCAGAGAAAAATAGCTTTTACTTTTCAGATTAAAATAATAACTTCAGGTTAAACAGAACTATCAGAGGTAATTTTTATGTTAAACCATATTGACCATACACTCCTGGGCTGCCAAGGAGTGAGCATCTAAGTTTGTGTTTGTGTGTGTGTGTGCATGTATAATTTTGAGTTTGTTTTTCTACATCTTTCTTAATTACGCAAGTAGACTATAAGCTCCCTGAATGCAGAGCAGGTACTTAATAAATGTTGAATTTTTTTAACTGAAATTATCTTTGTATCCCAAGCCCCTGATAGGGTCTTACATACAGCTGGTGTTCCAAAAATGTTTGTTCAATGAACATTCACAGTCTCATATATCAAGAAGTGACAAGATCCTCCAAAGTCCAGTCAGTGCATTTTGTCTAATGTGTTCCCAGACAATGTAGTTAAACAGCAGAAGTCCATAACACCATTCAGCTCTATATAAAATTTTTTTCCAATCTTGAGTATAAGACTCTGAATTTAATTCTTTTACTACTGAAGAAACTTTAGAAACACAATAACGCTTTCATTTTAACATTCCAAGGAACCATGAAACAATAAGAGCCATGACAACTTTGAGTAATAAATGATCTGACAAAATATTCCAGGAGGGGGAAGAAGTACTTTTTGTATGTCTCTATAAGACTTTCCATAGTAATTTGGCAAGGGAACTCACTTCTCTCATCGATAAAAGAAGGAAATTGTCCTCTTTGTAAGATCTTCTAAGGAAGCTCTCTTCCAGCTCTAAATCCAAGATACTATGATACACAGCTAGTAAATGTCAAAGACAAATTTTAAACCCAAATCTTCATGATTCAAAGATCCAGCTATTCTCAGATCTCCTATCTCTAAGACTAAAAACATTTGATTGTCAGACACTGGTTGGTCCTCAGGGGAAAACAGCCATGCCTTTAAAGCAGCGATCCCCCAAATTTTTTTTGTCATCTACAATATCAGTAGATAGTTTTTGATCATGTATTCCCAATATGGGTATATTTAGTTCTTTTTAAATTATATATATGTGCTTCTATACTAAGTAGATATATTATACAATTTATACAAAAAATTAAAAGGATGAGATCAAAATAAAATAATACTTGATCCTTGAAATGACAGAGACTCAAGTTTATTAAGTAAGAGAGTGACATGATCAGCACATCACTTTAAGATGATCACTTTGATAGCTGTGTGAAGGATAGATTGGAGCAGAGAGACACTCAAGGCAAGAAGATCAAATAGGAGGTCATTGCAATAATTCTAGCAATGGGTAGAGAAGGACTGAATTTCAGTGCTAGCTGTGTGAATAGAGAGAAGGGGACATATGAAAAATATTATTGAGGTAAAAATAAGATTTGGCAACAGATTAGATATGGAGGGAGAGAGACAGTGAGAAGTTGAAGATGACATTACAGTTGCAAACATGAATTATTGGAAGCATGGAGAGCTCCTCAATAGTAATAAGGAAGTTGAAAGCAGGGTGATTTTGAGCAGAAGGATAATTCAGTGAAATCTCTGATACAGATTTCAACCTATCTGTGGCTGTTCATCCTATACGGCTAATTTCCCACTTCAAAAGAGAAAGCAAAGTGGGGGTGGGAGGGGGTAGGGAGAAGAGGACAATTCTTGCCTGCCATAGCCTCATTACAGATCCTATACTCTGAGGGGTATTTATGGAGGCCAGAGTGTGAAGATATGTGTATGTGGTGGCAGAGGAGGTAACGTTTTGCTACATGACTGATTTGATTCCAGTCAGGTTATAACTACCTTGAGGAATCCATAACGCTGTCCCAGTCATGGTAGGCCAGCAGTTGTTGGTGGGAAGCGGGGGAGGAAGGAGAATGGAAGTAGGGGAATGTTAAGCTATTATGTGTTTTGGGAGTGGTATAATTTTGTTAGAAATAAGTCAACTATTGATTTTCACAGGAAAGGTTAGATCAGTGGTTCTCAACCTTCCTAATGCCGCAACCCTTTAATACTCGTATGTGGGCGTATCTGCATGTGGCCGGACCTGCCTGGAGACAGCTAGAGGAGCGGTGTCTCGGTTTCTAAGACCATTGGAAATATGTGCTTTCCGATGGTCTTAGGCGACTCCTGTGAAAGAGTCATTTGACCCCCAAAGGGGGAGCAACCCACAGGTTGAGCACCACTGGTAGATCCACCTTCCTGCCCATTTGATTGGTTGATCGTATACCTCTTGGAGCAAAGTCTTAGCCCCTAATTTGGAATTTAGAGCATAATGCTAATGAGATCAATAAAGTAGGTGAGTGAACCACAAACTCCTATGGACATATATAAATATATACACACACATATATGTGTGTGTGTGTGTGCGTATGAATGTGTGTGGACATATATACTCATTCTGCTATAATTTATACCTGATGCTACCAAAATGATCACTTGATTGGAAGGAAAACTGCCATCTTCCCTCTCTTCCCACCTATTCAACAAAACCCTAAAGTTCTCACCAGACTGAATCATAATCAAGAAATCCAAATTGAGAAAGTAACATAAATGACCCCTTCCCCCCAGAACTGCAGAAAAGCCAGTCACATGCAATAGGAAAGAAGGGTCTGCATTTCTCTCCACCAAACAAAGGCAGAATCCTGGACACCAGAGGCCGGTATAGCCTTCTGGTTCTGTGTCCAGCAGCAGCAGGAGAAGAGGACTCCCATGAGAAAACATTGAGGTGACCAGAAAGCCTCGGGGTAGGGACCTTGGTAAACAAAGGGAACAGGAGCAGGTCTCAGCACTCTGACCAGAACAAACCAAACCCAAAAGCTCTGAGGTCCCTAACACTGTTTGAGATGTCAGAAAAGATCCTTGAAGATCCAGCACACTAAACCCCAAGGATCTGGGGGGACCTGGGACACACACAGAAATAGGGAGGGGTCAGGTTAAGAAGGAGAATAATAAAGGAGAGAGAATAGTAACAAGCAAAACAAACCTTATTATTATGAAGTGAGCAGTAAAGTGGGTAGAAGGAGCATGGAGAAAAACAAAGAACAGAAATCTAGGAATCTTGGAAATCTAAGAATGTTACTTAGATTAGCACTTAGACAGTTTTGAAATGGCAGAACAAATTATGATACGTGAATATAATGTCGTATTATTGCACTGTAGGAAATGACAAAATGGGCAGTTTCAGAGGGAACTCGGAGGACCTCTATGAGTTGATGCAAGGTGAAGTGAGCAAGGAAAAACAGTTTTTGAAGATTTCAGAACTCTGATCAAAGCAATGACTAATCATGTCTCAAGAGACATGGATGGAGTATATTACCCATGTCCCAACAGAGGTGGCTGATGCAAGATACAGAGGCGTATGTCTTTGATGTGGCCACTAAATGGAATCATTTCACTTGACTCAGTTTGTTGCATGGGTTTGCTTGCTTTTTCTTTTATTCTTTCACTGGGTTAATGAAGTTAGAGTTAGAGAATTAGCAACATGATACTCCCCCCTAAAAAAGAGGGCCACTTTAAAGATGCATAAAAGAGAACAGGCAGAAGTTCAGAAAGAAGCACAAATAAGCAGCACAGTTTTGAAAGTAATACTTCTAATTTCCTTTAAAAAAAACTAAGCAGTGTAAAATGGAGATTCATAGTTTCATAAAGATTCTTCTTTTTTGTTCTTCTGTGTGTATAGAAATGCTCCCTTTTTTGTGATTAAGTCCATAATAAAAATAAAACTTAAAGGGAGTAAAGAAAACACACACACACACACACACACACACACACACACACACACACACACACACACACACACACATATATATATAAATATACCTGATCCTGGAATGATAAGTTGCACACTGAAGATATCAATGAATTCCTCATTTGTGACTGTAAGCCAAAGGTAGAACTTTGGTCTTCTGTATAGAAATGATTCAGGATTCTGGTTAGCATTATGATATAATTTCTAATTTCTCTGTAGTTTCCCATAAGTAGAAGGGTGGTTAGGTTTTTTAGACTTGAATTATACCTAAGGAAAAAAATAGAGGTTTTCTTGATGGTTGCTACAGCATAATTTAATATATATATCAACAATAACAACCTACCTGCTTAAAAACAAAGCAAAACAAACTTCTCCAAAGTGGATTTTTAACACAAAAATATACACGTGTCTAAATAGATGCATACATATGTATATATGAGCACACACAAACATTTCTACATACACACGTGTGTCCACATGCGTGTGCGTGCAGTTAGGTGGCACAATGTATAGAGTCCTGAATATGGAGTCAGGAAGACCTGAATTCAAAATACAATTCATACACTTGCTAGCCGTGTGACCCTAGGCAAGTCAAAACCTTAGTCTGACTCAATCTCTTCATCTATGAAATGGAAATTTTAATTCGACCTATCTCCCAGAGTTGTTGTGAGAATAAAATGATATCATCTTTGTAAAGTGTTTTCAAATCTTAAAGAGCTATTATTGTTATAAGTATTACATACAAATATCATATATATACACACACACATACATATGAATATAGATAACTAAAGTAAGAAATCCTAAGCTAGGCAATCAATGATAAGATACCCTAAAAACATATGCTGAAACATACTATAGAAGAACTGGGTTCAAGTCTTGGGTCCATTATCACTAGTTCTACAACCACAGGCAAACCATTTAACCCTTGAAAGCCTCCATTTCTTCATCTATAAAATAGGAATTTTATCTATCTATAAATTTATATATTTATATATATATATATATATGTACGTATAATGGGAATGTTCTGTTGGACGGTTACTTCAAAGAAATATTTTGTAAATTATGTCATAAATACAGAGAACTTTAATATTATTATAAAAAAAGAGTAATTATAAAAATAACAATAAGAACCTATGTTGTATGTGGGAAATAAGAGCAGAAAAAGAAAAACCTATAAAATTAGAAAGAAAACACAAACTTTTTAAGTCAAGAGAAACAGAAATAGAGCCTAGACTTAGCGACCGATCAGATGTAGAGGTTGAGGGAAAAGGACAAGTGGAGGACGACTTAAAAGGTTGCGGACTTAGGGAAGTGGAGGAAAGGTGGTGCCCTTGACAGAAATGGGAACATCAGAAAGAGGGGTGGGTTAGGGGCTAGTAGTCGTATGTGTGTGTGTTGTGGGGTACAGGTGAGTTTTGTTTTAGATACATTGAGTTTGAGGTTCTAGCTCCTAATGAGAGACTCAAAATGACAAGAGTAATGGTAATGGGCAACCCAGCAAGCAACCAGAAGAGATTTAGGATATTAGAGGGTTAAGCTTTGATGAGGAAAAAGGCTCTGCCATTCTCACAGATTGGAATAATAGAGGAGAAAATGGGCAATAATGTTAATGGGGGAATGGTTAATTTAGAGGTATGGAGTGAGAGAGAAGAGGCAGCTCAGCACAAATATCCTTCATTTTCTCAGTAAGGTTAAGGAGGCAAACTCCTCTATTAGGAGGGAGACAGAGGGGTGGTTTTATTAGGTACAATATGAGAAGGCTTGGAATAGTTGCTCTGATGTGCGTAACAGGACCAGTCAGGTAATAATGGAATTTGTTTTGTATGTGTCTTATGTCCTATTAGATTATAGCTCCATGAGGGCAGGAATTTAATCTAATGTATCTATGTACCTCCTCTATTGCCTAGCATAGTACCAACTAGTTCTGTTTGGACTTAAAGGGCAAAACAAGGTACAAAAGGTAGAAATGGCAAAGAGGTAAATTTAGATCTAATATAATATAAAAGCTTCTTCAGGATTAGAACTGTCCCAAAGTGAAATGGGCTACTCTGGGAGGTAGTGGTTTCCCTCTCACTTGGGACCTACTTGTCAGGAATGTTGTAGAAGGAATCCTTTCTCTGGTATCAGTAGGAATAGACGGCCTTCTGAGGTTCCTTCCAATTCTGAAATTCTGTGATTATGCAAAACTGTATTACAAGGTATGAAATCACTAGCAGAAACATATATTCCATGACAGTATAAGCTATCCTAATCCTCTCAACTCTAACTGAGAATGTGACACTCAACTATTTCTTTTTCCAAAACCCTCATCCAGTTAAACTTCATCCCACTGCCAGCTTGATCCAAGTATGACCTCTCAGAAACATAAATGCTTTCTTGGGGCCTTTTCATTGTAAATGTTACTTACAGATCCTCTTCTGGTCTGTAATTCAAAGATGATATGTTCCTATGGAAACTTGGCAGTACTGTCACATTCACAGCACAGGGATGAGATTTAGAGCCATATCTGTTTGTGATCTCAGTAAAGACAGTTACTACAACAGAAGACAAAAAAGAAATGTGAATGTGTACATATGGAATGCATCAAAAGCCTCCTCTTATCCCAGGATTCAATGCAGGCTTACTGTCTCGACATTTCATACATTAATAGTCAATTAGTGGCAGGTGAAGACAAGTTTTATCCTTGACAAGCTCAGTGTGAAATGAAATGGCAAACTTTCTTACCTCCCAAGTCAGAAATATAAGACACAGATTTTAAACTTTATATGTAATAGTTAACAATAAATCAATAACCTGTTTGTTGAGTGCCTAGTAGATATAGAGTGAGCACTTTGGGAGGCACAGGAGGGACAGAGAGATGGTATGACAATGCTACTACTCTATCAAGTATCTTTGTCCTTTACATGTATAAACACACACACACACACAAATGGTACAGGGGAGAGAGTTCTGGATTTGAAATCACAGGATCTGAGTTTTAATCCTGGCTCTCCACATACTTGAGTGATCTCAGGCAAGTCACTTAACCTCTGTAGCCCTTAGTTGCCTCATCTGTAAAATGAGATGATTGGACTAAATGACCTCTAAGGTCTCTTCTAAATCTCAATCACTGCTAGTTCCTAATTCTATAATGGTATATGTTTTATATAACACTTTCTTCACAACCATCCTAGAAGATAGATGATACAAGCATTATTTGCATTTTACACATAAGGATTCAGCAGAGGAACTTGCTTGAGCTAACTCAGCAAGCAAGTGATAGACCTGATACTCAAACTCATGTCTCTTGACTCCCAATCCAGTCTCATTCTACTACGCAAAGTGAGCCAAGGAAATTTATAATTAATCAAGTTCAGAAGAAGAGAAATCACTGCAGGATTGTATTGTTGGAAAAGAGGCAGAACTATCAATTTCACAACAAAATATGATGAAAATTCTCCCATTGCTCACTCATTTTGAGTTCAAATGACTCAAATATTCACAGGCATTTATAACACTGGCATCTTAAATTTTAGGCCAAATAATTGACTCTGACTTTAGTTGAGAAACACTATTGACTCTGGTGGTTTATATAGCTCTAATTCCTAGATTTGTATTCTGTAGAAAAAGGGAGTAGTGAACTCTTTTCTTTCTCCCAAACACACCCAAAGAACCAAATAGATCTTACATTTGGGACTCTTCCTTGGTCTAGATGCTGGACATGTAGTAACAGAGCTATAATATCCTGATAAGCCCCACTGCTATGAGGAATATTGTTCAATAAATCTTTCCCCGTCAGTGAGGCCAACTCTGTCCTACTTCTAGAGTTTAGCCACATAACTAACAATATCTTGAGAGGGTAGGAAGGCATCTACTTCATTCTGGAGCATTCTGGAATGAGTATGCCTTCTTTAGAAAATTAGAGGCAGAAAAGGAGGAGAAGGAGGAGGTGAAGGAAGAGAAGGAGGAGGAGGTGATGGTGAAGGAGGAAGAGGAGGAGAAGGAAGAGGAGAAGGAGAAGAAAAAGAAGGAGAAGGAGAGGAAGGAGGGGGAGGGGGAAGAGAGGAAGGGAAGAGGAGGAAGAAGGGAGGAAGGAAAGAATGGAGAGGAAGAAAGAGCTAGTTTGGGGACAATTTTAGAGTTCAAGTAAGATTTAAAGAAAGTTTAAAACAACTCTGGAAAACCCAAACTAAAGCAGCCTAACCTATCTTACTCAGGCACAAACTGACTTCTCTTAGCCCTACTAGTTTCTTATGTTTTTTAACCATCAAAATTCTGAAGACAGGACAGACATCAGGAACTGGAACCAAATGGGATTGACTTTGGAGCATCAGATTCATCTAAACTTAAGTATGATGGCATTCAACTAGTGATTCAATACCATCAATCAGTCAATCAAAAAACAAACATTTATTAAACTTCTGCTATGTTCAAAACACTGTGTTAAGTGAGATATAAAGAAGATATAGAACAGTGTCCCCACATTCATAGAACGTACACCCTAGCAGATGGCTACATCACATAAACAAAGTATTACAACAAAATAAAAGATGGTAAATACGTACAATATCTTCAAACTAAGAGCTTTGCAAATTCAAAGGAGAAGAACCTTTTTTTTCCTTCGGAGTGATAGGAAATAGGTTTAATAATAATAACCAGTATTTAAGTTTTACAAAGTACTTTACATGTTATCTCATTTAGACCTTATGACAATCCTGTGACTCGAATGCTATTATATTCTTAATTTTACAGGTGAGATAACTGAGGCTAGGAGACATGTCTAGGTGGCACAATGGCTGAAGTCCTGGAGTTATGGTCAGAAAGATTTGCAAACCTTAACACTGTATAATAAATGAATGTATGAATAATAAACTTAAAGCTAAATAACAAAGAAATTAAAAATAAATAATAAAACTTACAACTATATAAATGTTGTTATTATTACCGTTGTTGCTGTAGCTGTTGTTGGCTGTTAGTCAAGTGACTTGCCTGGGGCTGCACAATTAGTAAGGCAAGTTCAAATTCATGCTTTCCTGATTCCAAGACCAACACTATCTACTGAGCTACATAGCTGTCCCAAGCAAGTAAACTTCGAGCTAAGCCCTTAAAGGACGGGTAGAATTTCAATATGGAGATTTGGGAAGTAGAGATTTGGCCATCTTACAAAGAGGAACCACCCAAGAAAAAGAAAAATGAGTCCAGGGTTTCAAAAAAAGGAGACACTGAGTAAATGAGATTACTAAAGAATGAATGAGATTACTAAAGGTGAGAGTACAGAGAAAGAAAAGGACAGATGACAGAGGATCCATCAGAGGGATGAGAGAACTAAAGTATGTCATGGAAGCCGAGGGTCTGGACATAATTTAGAAGGAGGTGATCAATAGTGTGGACTGATGAAAGGGCAAAGAAAGCAAGAACTGAGAACTATTATTGAATTCGGTGAGATGACAGTGATTGGAGACATTTGAGAATGTATTTTTGCTCAAATTATAGGGACAAAGAACAGATGGGAAAAATGTTTAGGACTAAGTGAAGGCAATAGGCATAGGGATTTGTAACACATTCCCCTCATCACTGATTTTCCAAAGTCCTTTCCAGCACTTAGTTTATCCCTACTTCACTTTTTGACCAGAGGAAGACATGTGGTTCAGGTCATGCATGACAAACACTTCATATTCACTTTAGCTCATTTATCTAACACTTGGCACATACTAAGCACTAAATTCTTTTTCTATCACTCATTTGTTATTTCATTAATAATTAAAATATTTGGCCTCATTTTTATTTACTTTTCCAAAAGGCATCATTTTACTGTTTTTCTTCCATACTATTCACAACTTAAGAACAAATGATGCTGTTTTGAAATATCCCAAATTTTCATTCTTGTCAAAAAAAAATAATCCACCCAAAGCTCTAAGGTATCATACTTATCATGAAGAATAACCTCCCATTCAATAAAACAATCTATTAGTGTCACTGTCATAATTCAAAAGCTTCATTCAGACACATAAATATCTATTCAAAAGTTATGTGGAAAGGTTCTGGAACTAAAACATAATCACAGTTAATGAACAAAATACAATAGGGAGACTTACCTGTATATTTGTCCATAGCTTCACCACCCGGCAAAGTAAAGTAATATTGTATATCTCTCCCGCTATACAAAGGTATTTTGGAGGATTCTCCTATTTGGTAACTGAATTCATAATGGTAGTCCTATATTCAATTTCACAGGAAACAAAATAAAAACATCAGCAAACCATGACATTTACAATGTCATAATTCTTTATATTCCAACAAAGTAAAATTTTACATAAGAGAAAGTCAACATAATATAGATAATGGAATCCCTAACCAAGAATCTGAAGTCTTGGGTATTAATTCCCCCTCAAACACTTAGTAAATTGGCTAATATGCACTTATTAATTCCCTACCATATGCTAAGCACTGTGCCAAAAATAGGCCACATTTTTAGGGAGCTGAAAGTCTAATAGGGAAGACAAGATGCAAACAGCTATGTATAAACAAGATATTTATAAGATAAATTGAAGATAGTCCACAGAGGGAAGGCAGCAACATTAAGGGGGATCAGGAGAGGTTTCTTACAGAAGGTGAAGTTTTAGGGAGGTCATGAAGGAAGTCAAGGAATCCAGGATGCAGAGATAAGGAGGGAAAGCATTCTTGTAAAAGCATTCAGTGAAAATGTAGAATTGGGAGATGGAGTGCCTCAAGGTGTTCAATATCATTAGATCATACAGTAGATAGGGATAAAGTGTGAGAAGACTGGAAAGGTAGGAAAGGACCAGTTTCTGGAAAGGTTAGAACATCAAACAGAGGATATTTATATTTAATTCTGAAAGTGTTAGGGAATAACTGGGGTTTATTGAATAGGGGGGTGGCACTACACTTTAAGCCTGCACTTTAGGAAGATTAACTGACAGCCAAGTGGAGAGCAGATTAGAGTGGGCAAAGACTTGAAACAGGGAGAACAACCAACAGGCTATAACAAGAGTTCAGGCAAGAGGTGATAAAAGCCTATGCCAGGCTGGTGGCAGCTTTGTGATTATGGCAAAGATTTTACCCTTTCACTTTCCTCATGTTTATGGTGGAGATAATGATATTTGTACCACCTGTTTAATGCTGTTCTTTTAAGTAAAATCCTCTACAAAGTGCTATAGAAATGTGAGTGAATTCTAAGTGAAATAAGATTTTTAAAATGCACTGGAATCTCATTGTATTTAGTGACTGGATTATAAAAATGTTTGAGTAGAAAGGGACATTAACAATTGGATAAGTGGTTCTTAATCCTTTTTGTAGTATGGATCCCTTTGGTGGTGTGGTGAAGCCTATGAACCTTTCCTCAGAATAATGTTTGTGAATGCATAAAATTAAATATATATAATTTCAAGGGAAACAAATTATAATAAATGTAGTTTCAATTCTTTTTTTAAAAAGTTCATGGATCCCAATTTAAGAACCCCTGACTAGTCCAACCCCTTCATTTTATAGAATTTACCTTCCATAATCTCTTTCTACTTTTACTACCACAATCCTAGTCCAAGGGCCTCATCATATCTCACCCAACAGGGTATATTTCCTATAAGTTTGTTGTATAATTTATGTTATAAAAAGGAAAATCACAAATATATAACACTAAATGAATAAATACATTTAAATTGTTTCATTGTTTAAGGCCACTTTCCTGTACTACATTACTTTTTAAGTTTCTCCTAAGATGTTCATTCACAGGAAAATGATAAGCCTGCCAGAGTGGGAAGTATAGATGAGTCTAGAGTCAAAGCTCACTTCCCTCATACCAAGCTTCTGTGTCTACTATTTTGTAGTAGCCTACATTTTTACCTATCAATTAATGAAATCATTCTTGTTTTGCCCTCATTTATGGGGGAGCAGAAAGTTTTGGTCTCACAGGGCTGTCACTTTTACATCATTTTACATTCCGAGTTTGTTTTATGTGCTATATACTGAAGTGGCTTATAGTCAGGAGATCTCAGACCTGTTAGGCTCACACAGGAATCAATACAGCGAACTATAACTAGAATCATAGCCTTTAGATCTGATTTAGATCTAGCAACCCTAGAGTTGCATCTGGCTCCTTTGAACCCTACATGAAGAAATTCAGACAAATATGAGATATAGTTTCCTGCAAATCTGAAATCTGCAAGAGTCTGTTTGTATTGTTCATGCTTAAAGTCTTCTCTCAGGAAACCTTCCAGAAGAAGAATCTTCTAGAAGAGGGATGCTATGCCCTCAGGCCATGCATTGGGGGACTATTTCTTGGGGAGCAGAGATTATATTAACCATCAGAAACTGTGACTTATGACCAGGTGAGTGTGATTTCAGCACCTGGACAGCACTCAGTGGTTCTGTGACTTAAGCACAACTCTGATCACTTTCAATTATAGGCAATGAGAATTTACTTGTAGTATAGTAGCAAAAATGCTGAAGTGGGACTTAGGAGAAATGAATTCTAGGTCTAGTGCTGCCACTAATAGCTATATAACTTTGGGCTAGTCACTCACTGAGCCTCTCTTGTCCTGTTTGCCATTTGAAGGGATTGGTAATGGCTGTGATCTTTTCCAGTATTAATACTTAAGGATTTTATGAATACTATCCACTCTACTGATTACCATTTTAGAGAGGAGAATGGTCTTTGTAATTGCTTTAAAAGCCTTCAAAATGTTCAAAGTAGTCTTAAAAGAAAAAACTGAAACCATAAATTATAATTCCTTTAATAGAAGTGTGGTTATGACAGCTTTGCCTTTGTCTATAGGTTTTTATTCATAAGCAATGATACATATATTTTCAGACATTATCACTTTTAGTAGCACATCATAAACTTGATAAGTAATTATTCTATAGAGTTATCAAGTATAGATGCTATTTGCACTTCAAAACAGTAAATGATTTAAAACACCAGATAACATCTGTTGTCTGACATGTCTTTGGGACCTACTTTGGCCATATAGGTAGCATTAAAGGACTGTGAAATGCTTACTGCTTTCCCAGACATGCAGAAAACACTGAAGACTGTATAAGCCTCATAACCATGAGTGGGCTGTACTTGGCATGCCATCTCCTTTGGAACTTCATTGACAGTAAAATATAGTTGTGCTTTGCCTAATGGGCCATGGTTTGATTCTGCAGAGAAAAATAAAAACCAATTGAAACAAATATGTAATACCTAGACTTATCTTGAGAGACATAATGGTACAAGAAGTTCGAGAAGAAAACCAAAGCCTGAATCAACAAAAGATCTTGTTGAAACAGATGCCAGATGCTAAATGTATTATTAATGGCAGCTTATCCAAAACGTACAGGATTAAAACCCTGTGCTCAAATGTAGTAATAAAAAGAATGGGAGAGAGAATTAACAAAGATCAGAAGTACAAAGGTATGAGGCAAGAAAACTCAGTGTCTTTGGGGAGAATGAGTCAGCCTACATTTAGGAAAAGTTTACACTTGAACCCTTCCTTCTCAGACCATAAAATCTTCTCAGTCAAGTGATCAATCAGTGCTGCTCCAAATCAGCTCCCTAGCTATCTAACCAAGGGAAAAAGATCAAAATATGGTAGACTCCAAAAAGCAAATATATACATATGGTCGAATAGGAAGAATACAAAACTGAAAGTAAGGTCAACTGAGTTTTGCTCCATCCAGCCTTCACTTATGCATACAGGAAAAATATGCACAGAGACATAGAAGTGATGAAATTACAAGTTCAGAGAATACTAAGCAGTTTAGTTTCACTAAAACATAGTGTGAAGCGGAATGATATAGGTTGGAGTCAGATTGAGAAGGGCGTTAAATGTGATGGCAAGGAGTTTGTATTTTTATCTAGCAATAAAAGGAAGACACTGAAGATTCTTGAGCATGCTCAGACCTGTGTTTCTGGAACACTTGCAGTAGTTTTGTGGAGATTTTAAGTAGAGACACCTATCAGGAGGCCTAATACAATATACTATAATAATAAATTCACAAATGGTTAGTTGACTATAATTTCTAGGGGATTAAGAAGACCACAAAATTTTCAGTCTTCCTAAAAACTAAAAATGTCTATTTGAAAATACCACCTACCTACAGAAGCTTGTATCACATATGTCTCTCCACCTCTCAGGAAAAATGGTTTAAATGTAACAATTTTTGATGTGATACCTAACAGAAAAGAGACCCACATGACTCCAGTTACCAGATGAAATCATTTCCTGGGACAGATGACATCTACAACAAAGCTGGCCATATTTCTATAGTTCTGGGATACTAAGTTGTTTCTACACCTAGTCATTACTCACACACCCAAAATTTTAAAAGCACAGATATACCACAGGCCATTGGGAAAAGGTGTAAATGCTTTTACCACTTAACAAAATACTTTCTAATTTTGTAGGAGATGAGGGAGCAAGCATCACCTTAAATTTCTTAAAAGTATTTAACCTAGATCTCTAGTTGACTGACTGGCATGTTTTTTCCCATTTAACAGACTATATGTTCTTTGAAAGTCAGGTCTGTGTGTCATATCTATCTTTTGATATCCAAAATAAAAGATATTAGTAGCTTAACAAAAATTTGTTGGAAAATAATAAGGGCCAGAATGGCACAGAGATGTTCTAACTCCAAGTCTAGCACTTTTTCCATTACATCATCATACTTCTTCCCACTATACTCAGAAAGGAAAGGGGTATAATGTAATGGTGATGGGAATTTGGGGATCTTCCCTGTCCCTTGTGCTTGCAATTGGGCAGGTGCTTGTCACCTTGTTTCAGGTTCGTGATTGTGCTGAGTGCTGAGATCTGGAACTTGTGAGTCCCACAATGGGAGGAGGTTGCTGGTGTGGTGGGAGGGGGCAGAGCAGGGAGGAGCTAACACCATATATAAGGAAAAGCCCAAGCTAGAGAGCCAGAATTGCTGAAAGAGAGAGAGAACTGCTAGGAACCTGAGAACTTCTGAGAACTGCTACAAATTGAGAACAGAATGGAGAACAGAACTTGTGGTGGCAGAACAGAGAACTGAGAAATGAACTAAGAACTGAGAAGAACTGAGAAGGAAGCTCTTGTGGTGGAGAAGGAGAAAACTTGTGGTATCCTGGCACTCTATGTTTGTCTGTTCTGTCTGTATTGATGATTGTTTGTGATACTTTGTACAGAAGCCCTGTGACATTACTGGAATCCCTGAAAGAGGATTTTCTAGTTGTCTGTTTACAGGAGTGCTAGAGGAGGGTTTTGGAGGTCCTGAGACTTTACTGATCATTTGTGTTGATCTCTTGGATCTTGTTTATGGGTCTGTGTTGATTTCTATACTGATGATTTGTGCTGAGACGTGATGATTTGTCTCAGACCTTGTTGGTGGGTCTGTGTTTATTTCACAGTCAGATAGTGAATTGATGATGGTGCCAGCAATGTGTATGAATGTTGTTTTGGCTCTGTTAAACTTTGTCTTCCCATAAACAGGAACTGTGAAGGACTTGAGGTGGATTGGACACTGTGAGCTTCAATATGGAATGGGAACTGGATAAGGAAATGGACAAGGAGCTGGACAAGGAGCTGAGAGCTGTCTGCCTTTGAATCCAGGTGACAGCTGGATAGATTCAGGCAGGAGCTGGGACCATGGAAGAGGGACCATGGAATCTGAGAGCCAGCCTCAAGTCAAGATGAAAAGTCTTCTTCTTGAGTACTTAATGCTGACTGAGAAGATTACAATTTACTGTGACCTAGGGGCGGAGAACTTTGACCTTTGTACTTTGTGTCCATTAAAGAGACAAGCCTCCTTAAGGATGACTGAATTAAGGACTTACTAAATGACTGAGTTACTAAATGATTGTACTCTGATTAAAACTATGTGATCACTTTGGTGGCCATTTTAGTGATAACTTGTTATGCCATAACATTGTGAATGCTGTACTTTGATTTCTGTGAATTTTTTGTCTTAGTTTGTTACTGAATAAATAGAGAGTTCACTATACTGTGTAATCAGAACCTTGAAGCTGTTCACAGCAGCAGTCCTCTGGAAAGCTGCTCATGCTTGGCTTTATATATAATCACATGGAAAAGATATGAATGATAAAACCATATGATCACTTTTTAAAAGTATATTAAGACTAAATACTTGTCTATTAAACCAAATGACCCTGGAAAAAAGTTAGTAAATGATATTTAAGCCTTTCTTATATAAACTGTGCCAAGCCTACAGGTGAGCAGAAAATACATACCTGAGGTTGTGTAGCTTTGAAAAACAGCTCTACTAATTAATGATTTGGACCAATCTACCATAAGCAATGGTGTGTTATTTTCAGTGGAGTAGGATAAATCAATTAGGTTGTAACCATCATCATTGTCAGACATAATATCTATTTCTTCATTTTCTCTTGCTTCTGTAATACTGATACTGCCCCCTAAGAAAACAAACCATGCCAATGGATGATAAAGAAAAAAATCATAACAATTCTCCTAAATAAAGTCTTAGAGATTAAAAAAATCATATTTCCAAAAACTCCCTGCTTCTCTTTCTAAAAATATTGTAAAGTATATCTGGTAAATATGGGGGGATTCATATGAACTGAGAGAGAGTGAAGATGTCAGAGGCAGGATAACAACATACATAATAAGAATAATATAAATGAAAGCAGCACATAAAAACAACTAAACTCAGATTCAATTACAAGGGTCTATTTTAATTCCTGAACACAGATTTATGAAACATACTTCCTTCCTTTCAATTAGAGATGTAGGATGAGTGATAGGGATGGAACATGTGTGTAGAGTTTTACATATATAGTCGTATGTGAATATTGTGTTTGTTTTTGCTTCACTGCTCTTCTTTGTTACAGGGGAAATTTCCATGTGGGAGAGAGGTATATTAGAAATGACTGTGGTATATAAATCAAAAGACATTAATACAACTTAAAACAATGTCTTTAAAATTTTATCAAAATCCAAGAATTTGTTTTTTTGAGATTACATTTTTTTGTCATCTGATTTTCAATAATGCAACTGCATAGGCCAATAGTGCCAATAAATAAAAAGTCTGGAAAATGACTTATTGAATGGAGACATGTTATAATTGATTCAAGAAGAAAAAGTGAATGGTGCCCCTACTGGTAACTAATGGTAATTGTAAGTAAAGAATGGAAAAGTATATTGATACGTCTAATGTTAAAATAAAGATATCTGGAAAAAAGGTATAAAAATTGAAGAATCAGATCAAGATTATGTAACACACCATAAAAATGAAAGACCAGTGAGAATGTCTGAGAAAAATGTTCCAGTCTACCACATCAATGACAAAATTTAATTCATTACAATTCAGTCACAGTCATAGGATATATTAACCTGGTTGTCTTCCTCTTGATGGTTCTACTGCCTCCTTGATATCACTATAATAAGCTTCAAAATCTATGGAAAGAACAAAAAGATCATTGGAAACACAGCTTTGGGTAGTGTTATATGTATTTAAATCAAGAGCTTCCCAAACTCAGCTTAGAAAGAATGTTAAAATTTAGCAAAATCTCTTGCATTAACTATAACTCTCTTTAACTGGCATATCTATATTTAAAATGATTGGTTTTCATAATGATATCCCTGAGGCAGGTAAAGATCCCAAAGTGTTCCTGAATTATCAAAGAAAAATGAATATCGAGAAAGAGCACTGACCTTGAAAAATGAATGATATTATACTATCTCAGACCTGGAAGAAACTTTATAGGCAATGTAATACAACTGCCTCTTGAAGTATGTTTTAGTGTAAGAAAATCTGTGTCTTAATCCTAAGGGAAAGAGGTAGGAGGAATGCAAAACAAAAAAATGTGAACCATTCCAAACACTGTTATTATTACAATAATTACAACTCCAACATAAAATTGAAAGGGGACACCAAAAAAAAAAAAAGATTCTGTTTCTATAACTTCAACAAACTGGTTCCTTTATGTAAAATATTCATATGTAATTTAAAATTATAATCTCAATTTCACTGCAAAATAACCTGATATATAATGACTAGCATCTGAAATACCTTCTTTGATAGTTGTAGGATCCCTTCAATCTGGATACTCCCTTCACCAGTGCATACTACAATTCATCCATGTTCTTGATTATATCCTCCCATAAATTCTCCATAAGAATATACTCAATATAATACAGGATTGTAGGCACTTAAAATTTTTTGGATACCACTGTAGTAGTATTGAGGATATTTAACTCTTACTCTCATTAAATGACTGAAAAAACTCCTTTCAAGAGTGTACATTTCTTTTTTCCTTTTTTTTTTTTTTTTGGCCAGCCCTTGACTGGCCAAAATCAACTTTCATTTCAAGAATAAAGCTCAAATTCAACAGATTTTTGGTTGACTTCCTCAGGGTCACTCAATGTACTAAGTTTTCTAGTGGATTGCTTTCCCTGAAATCTATCATCCACAAAATACTTGTCTGCTGAGGACATTAAGCCTACCCATTGCCAGATTTGTCTGAGTACTTTACTTTCCCTGTGCTTCTGCTTTAATTCATCTCCCTACTTTGCCCCAAGGAAGTCAGGGGGGCTAGGTCCCCTTCCTCCCACTCTGCCAGTGGGATATGGACCCTGTGAAGCTATACAGATAGAAACATAGCGTAAATGAGTCAAATGGTGACCTAGAAAAAACTGTATGGGAATGTTTTCACTTGAAATAGAAAGAGAAAGAAGGCCTTATTAGATTTAGCTCATTTTTTTTTCAAAATTTAATCATGCTTCTCTTTCATCTACTCTAATAGTTAGTATGTAAATCCATTTTATTTCATTTAAAATCTATCTAAAATTTCATAGCAATAAACTTTGGCTCTTAGTGACAAACTATGATTTATGAATTGATGGATTCCCTCATATTTAATCTGCTTAGATAGCAAGAATTAGAAAGTGAACCAAAAAGTGAACCAGTGAACCAAAAACTAGGTGTCATTAGTAAACTATTCTCTGAATCTACTATACTTAAGCACAAGTTAATACTATTTTGTAATTTAAAACTTGCTAACCTAACTTGAGGAGCTTGATATAGTGACAGAATTATAAAGTTAAAAAAAATCTTGTCCAAAATAGTTAATATTCACAATGCCTACTCCCTAGTCTCTTAGTTGACTAGAAGCAAGAAAAAAATATTTTAAATATATTATTAATATATTATTTAAAATATATTATTAAAAACAACATATTTGACATTGCTATTATCTCAGTGTTCAAAAACTATGCTTGACAGTAATCCACTAAAGACAACATTTCTCTCAAAAGTCAGGAGATCTGAAGAATACAAAGAAAGGTCTTCTTTCTACAAGAAGATTCTTCCTGTTCCCCCAGACTCTATTCCTCAAGAGGGCTAGGAATACATATTTACTTCTCAATTCTACAATGAGAACCAGATACCTAAACTTTGGGGTAAAGTAGCTGATAAGACAAAGAGAGTATTCTCTAACCATAATCTGAAATTTAGAATAACCATTGAGTTGGAGTTGATAAGAAAGCTATCTCTTGGTGCTAAATTTCTGGCATGCAAAATTTACTTCCTCTCCTATTTTTAGGTCACAAAACCTGGTTCTTTTTCAAAGAGACATAAAATTAGCTCATTTATTAGCTTTGGAATAAAGCAATGTATTATGCAAGACAACTTTTTTTAAAAAACAATTTTATGAAGGTCAATCAAAAAAAGGCTTCCCAACTCCCAAAAGATAACACTGCAAATCTCAGTAATTATTCAGAAAGATTGGCATCAAACATATAGTACTTCACTCTTCAAAAGGTTACATTTGTTCCCTCAAAGGAAACTAGAGGAAGAACTGCAAAGAAACAAAAGAGAAGAAACAGAAAGAAAATGTAATTACCAGAAATGTAAGAATTTTCTGGCAGGTCAGTGCTTGGTGACTTTTCTGTGTGGGTGGAACTTTTGACAAATTTTTTTCCTAGTAAGTCTTGCACTGGGTAAAATAGCCCTTCCTGAACAGGATCCTCCAGAACTGAGGGTCTGCTGTTCTCCCGGTGACTGGTATCATTTGCATGATGAAATCCAATTGTAATGTTCATGGATGTTGCAGAAATGGAGGTTTTCACTGGAGCTGAGAGGGCCAGTTGCCTGACAGCCTGTCCAGAAGCATCTCTTGGGAAGGGTGTGGTTGTTAGGGCAGGAATAGTCATTTGTTTCACTGTGGAGGGTGGATTCAACTTTGGAATTGTCAAGATGGCACCAGTGAGGCTTGATGAGCCTAGCAGATCTGTAGCTCTACAAAAAGAAACTTATACATACATTTGAAACAATTACAACATTGTGCAAAAAATAAGTACGGTTGTTGTAGATAATACACTAACAGTACAAGTGTGCTATATATAATACTAATAAATGTCGAGCTGATTATTTGTCTAACAAAAACATCTATCATAATAATAATAGTCATAAAATAGCTAAGAATTATGTAGCACTTTATAGTTTTCAAAGTGTTTTATAGGTATTATCTCATTTGTTTCTCAAAAACCTGTGAAGTAGGAGCCATTATTACCTTCAATTTATAGATGAGAAAATTGAGGCTAGGAGATTAAGTGATTTGCCCAGGTTCACACAGTAAGTAAGTGGCTAAGGCTAGACTCAAACTTAGGTCTTCCTAATCCTAATTCTACCACTCTAGACATTATGCCACCTCAGTACCTCAAATAATTTAATTTAAAAACTTCTATAATACCTTAAAAACAAAAGTTAATTAATAATCATTTTGCATATAACTGTTCAACAATATCTGTTGCATAGGCAGTACAAATATTATCGCAACATAACGTTGCATTTTATATACTGAGTACCTAAACATGCTGAATAAGTAAATGGCAAACCCCTCTAGTATCTTTTACCAAGAAAACCCCAAATGGGGTCATGAAGAATCAGACGTAATTGAAATGACCGAACAACAACCTAAAATAAGTTTGTTTGTTTTTTCCTTAATGAAACCATTCTCACAGCACTGCTTGTAGATATCTTTGGTAAATACCATTGAACACATAGAGAAATTGAGGTAAAACCAGAGATGAGTGATTTGTAGCAGTTCAGTCCACGTTTCTGCAAAAACATGAGAACCTAGAGACGCTCACGAACAGTCTAGTGAATACTGACTGGATACTACAGTATCAGAGGATACAAGAAGTTTACTTGATCCCTATCCCTACCCCCATCCTATTTAAAAGTGTCAGAAAGTAGATTTGATGTATTAAGAGTGGATTGAGAGCAGCTGCTGGTAGTCAGTGGATTAATCAGTGAGCAGGGCAAGGAAACAGTAGTGTAAATGGGATATAAAGTTGGATATGAAAAGGTATTCAACGTATGTATAGTGAAATAATGACAGAAATTTGGGAAAACTGGGAAGAAACAGAGTTTAAGAGAAAAAAAAGAACATTAAATGCAGAGGAGAAAGAAATTGGAAGGGAGGGAAGGGGAAAGAGAGTCATTCCATGCTAGGACAAGTAAAGAAGAGACCAGCTCTGGTTCCATATATCAAACCCTGCTTTCAAAGGGATTATGTCAAGGCGTGAGTCCTAGTTTCATTCTTCCCATACCTCACAACATTCCAGTCACACAGAGACTATTAACAGAAACAAAAAAATAGAGATGAGAGGCTGTTAATTAGATTTGGTCTTATACTATTTATCTGAACTGGGTATTTTGTATGTCCTTAGTCTGTTTTGGGAAGGACAGGTACAAGGTGAGAGCTAGGTCAAAGGGTTGTTCAACGTCTTGATTCCCGAAATGCCCTCCTGACTCTTCTGTATTTAACCATGTGTAATATTCTTTCAAGGTTATATTTAAGTACCAGCTACTTCATGAAAAGATGTATTCATTCCCAGTTGCTCATATTCTAGAAAATTTTTTCTAGAAAATTTTTTAAAGGTCACACAAGAAGTTGTTTATTTCATTTCTACTGTTCAGAAATTCCTACCTTCCATGACATTTGTTTCCGTTGCATTGATTAAAAAAAGATCCCAAGAATAAGAAATGTTAAGCATGTTGGTACATTCTTCACACTTCACTTGGAGAGAAAATTCTTCATTCCAGTTCACAGAATTGTCTTTAAAGCTGATCCAAGCAATGTGGAGTGGCCTATAAAATAAAATCTATTTTTAGACTTTTACTTTACAGCTCGAATTTTATTTGAAAACCTTTTTGATGACTTTTTAATCCATATTCATATTGGTCATGCTCTTCTCAATATTTATTATATAATTTCTTTTTTTTTCATTCTAGTCTGTTTTATTAAATTTTTTGAGTTACATATTTTCTCCCCATCTTTCCCCCGCACACCACCCCAAAACAGCCATCCCAGTGTTTCCCCCCTCCCCCAGTCTATTCTCTCCTATGTCACT
>CM053583.1:361092284-361140258 GCA_028627135.1 Pseudochirops cupreus
GGGGCACAGCCCCGGCTTCAGGCCAGGCTGGTTTCGGTTGGCAGTGCTGATATGGTTCCTCGTAGCCGAGCTGACTTTCGTGGGAAGTATCTTTGTGTGCGTTTTGGAGTTCTAGGATTGGTTTAGAGTCCTATTTTATGGGTATTTTGGGGTGGCTATGTGAGAGCTGCGATATGTTACTGCTGCTACGCCGCCATCTTGGCTCCACCCCCGTATTATATAATTTCAATTATGTAAAGGATTTAATTTTTTGAACTTTAAAATTTTCTGAACTTTTAAAACTCTGAGTTCCAAGTTCTCTCTCCCTCCAGCTCCTTCACATTGAAAAGGCAAGCAATATGATTCCCTTTATACATGTGAAGTCATGTAAAACACATTTCCATATTAGCCATGTTGAAAAAAAGCAAGAAAAATGAAGTGAAAAAATATTCTTTGATCTGAATTTAAATTCATTAGTTCTCTCTCTTGAAGTGGATAGCATTTTTCATCATGAGAAGGACATATGTTTTTATTTTTTTAAAAAGACTATATAGGGGCAGCTAGGTGGCGCAGTGAGTAGAGCACTGGCCCTGGAGTCAGGAGGACCTGAGTTCAAATGTGACCTCAGGCACTTAACACAAAAACTAGCTATGTGACCTTGGGCAAGTCACTTAACCCCAACTGCCCTACCTTCCCCTCTCCAAAAAAAAAAAAAAGAAAAAAAATTGCTCAAAAAAAAATACTATATAACCATGAATATTGTCCACATTTGGGCAGTTACAGACCTATTAGACCTATTTGCACACCTTAGCATCAATGTCAAATACATGTAAAATATTTACATTGAATTTGATTCTGCCTAACAGTCCAATAAAACAATGTTGCCAAGTCATTACACACTCTTTCCTTTGCCTTCACCTCAATTCCATATTCAAAATAATTGATCACCAAGTCCTAACAATATTTCTGCAATATAACCTCTTTTCTCTACTCTTACCACTCTTATCATTCCCTTACTACCTCTAACCTGGATTATGTGATAATTTTCCAACTGGATTCAATGTGTGTGGTAAAATAATGATGTTTTCAGTTTTGCCACCCTCCATTCTATCCTTTATGCTACCACTTCTAGATTAATGCTCCTAAATCCTAAATTAATGTTCCTAAAATCATCTACCCACTTTCCTAATCTCAAATCTCTTCTATGGATTTTTCAATGACTTTGAATTAACATCTAAACTGACTAGGCTGGTATTAATGACTATCCACATACATGTCCATTTTTTTTACATACCTAACCTTATGTCCCACTATATTTTAACAAAATTCCTCAGTCTAGTCAGGGAGATATCCTCATCTTTCCTTCCATATTCTCCACTAACATGGCATGTTCATAGGTTCAGAGGATTAAGAGCTAGAAGGAACCTTAGAGATAATTTAGTCTAACCCATTCATGTTGCAGAATCGATAACTGAAGTCTTCCTAAGGTGAAGTAATTAACCTAAAATCAAAATGGTAACAAGCAGCAGAGCAGAGATTACTACCTAGGTCCTTTGGCTCCAAATTCAATATTCTCTCCAGTGCTCTTTTTTTATATTGGACTTTCTCCCTTCATACTTACTTCTATATTTATGCTGTTCCAAGACTGGACCTCTTTACCTAAGACACACTTCTTTTTTCATGTATAAAAATCCTACATAAAAGTCATTCTATTATAGTGGAAAGACAACTAGACTTGGAGTTGAGAAGGCCTCAGTTTAAATCCCAAATATGATACTTATTAGCTGAGTATTTTGCCTCCCTGAGACTCAGTTTCCTTTACTGTAAAGGGTGGATAATAATACTTGTAATAGCTACATCCTTGTTGTGAGGAAAGGGTTTGCAAGTCTTAAAGAACTAGATAGATAAATGTAAATTATTATTATTACAATTATTAGTATACATATCCTTCAAAATTTACTTCATTTCCTTCATAAAGCCCTCTCCAACTAATCTAAGCCATATTTTACTCTACCTTCTTCTGACCTCCTTATCATCTTTATAACAGAGTATCTGTATCTGTATATGCATATGCATATGTATACAGACACACACTTGGCATATATATGCACATTCCGGCATGCTAAGTTCTTTCATCTACTTAATGTCTTTTTAACTCACTGTGGTATATTATATTCTTACATTATCTACTTTCTGTATGTATGTATCTCTTCTTTCCCAATGAAACAAAAATGAATTTCTCAAGGACTGTAACATAAACCTCTCTGGTAACCTCCTTGAACTCTAGCATAGTGCTGAGGAGATAGTAGCTGCTTAATATATGTTGAATTAAATTGAAAAGAATACCTGAATGTAGAGCCTGATTGAACTGACAGGAACACCTGTGCTTCAGAAGAGTTTCGGTTTCCACTAGACACCATTAATGTCACTAAAAATTGGTCATAGGAGTCATGAAGAAGTGATGCTGGGAAAGAGATGACTGATGCACTGCTGTTGAATAGACTGTTTCTGGGAGAGTTGAAACAAGTGTGTTCTCGTTTATTTGCTGGGACACATTTCCAGTAATACCTATTTGGAAAAGTCCAGTGAAGATGTGCTTAAACATATGCTTTCTATCCGAAGCAAATCAAGGTTACTTTTTTTCATATTACTAGATTATTTGCTGTTCAACTAAGACTTCTGCACTGGAAACCAGGATTATGTTTGTTTGTCTGTTTGTCTTTAGTATGGAATTAAAACCCAGCTACAAAGTCTCCAGAAGAGTAAGTGGTTAAAATTGGCAGAGCAATTAACTTCTTAGTGCTCTAGACAAGAATATAATTGAATGAATTTTTTGGCTTGCATTGATAAAGGGCATTTTCAAACAGAAATTCCCTCCATACAGATTAATTCACTGCTCAAAGAAAAAAAACTTGAAAAGCTTATTTGTCATCATTCTCTATTGTTCAAGTGCATTCTGCCAAGCATGAATAACCCTACTGGCTTGCACAGCCATTATATTTATGTGTTTCCATCTCTATGAGGATTCCTCATTTGATCACTGCCTTCTGAAATGACCACAGACTTCTCATGACCTCCATAGCACTTACTTGTATCATTCATTCATTACTTAACCGAAGATGCTTCATGCTGTAATTTACCTTTTTATTCATTCAAAAAGAAACAGGTCGCCAAGACCTTAGAGACACTAGATCAACCTTGTAATTTTACAGATGATAGAACCAAGGTTTAGATAGATGATGTGACTTGCCCAACATCTCACCAACACCCAGAGTTGGTGGCAGAACTGGGACTAGAGTGCAGATGTTTCCTCCAAATGGATTGTAAGTCCTCTGAGATCAAGACATGTCATATATTTCCTTTTGTCCCCTAGTTGGGACACTACAATAATTTGTTCATAGCAGGCACTCATTCTTTTTTAATGATTCTTCTGATTGGATTTACTTTATCTAAACTGATTATGTATATGTTCTCTCTCCCACTAAAATGTGACTTCCTTGAGGATAAGACCTTTTTTTTTCTTTTATCCCTGAGGCTTAGCCCAGTGCTTGAGACATATAGTGATTTTTTATTTAATTGATCATGGAGGACAGTTCTCATTATAGTTTCCCTGTTGCAGCCTTTTGGTGCTACATCTAAAGCAACATTTGTTTAAATGTCACTGTAAAATCGTAGGAGAGAACCTGGAAGGGGCCTATAGGGAAAGTGGTCTCCCTTTGGTGTCCAAGGTCCTGCTTCCACCTTCCCAGGCCAAGAAGGAAGAGTTCAACTCAAGTCCAGAATATGTTAATATATTATCACTTCCCATAACTGTGCAAAGTAGTTTCCCAAAAATTTTAGCAATCTAATGTGTACAGACCTGAGAAATTATTCATGAAAGGATAACTTCTAGAGGCATCGGTATTTAGGTTTGAATTCTCCCTTAAGTTATCCTATGTTTCAGTCTTTAAAAGATACCTTAGAATATCATTTTAGTTTGTTCAAAAAGTTCACATTATTTCATTTTTTAAAAAAATTAATTATGTTAAGCTTCCAGAAAGAAAACAAATCCCCTCCCTTACTTTTGAAATATCAAGAGCAAATAAGATGAATTCATGACATGCAATAAAGGAAGCTAATATAATCAAATTCATCCTTACTTTAAACAAGTTCCAGGATTGTCAGGATCAAAGGATTGTGAGCCATTAAGTACAACAATGGTAAAAGCGGTCTTAGAGATAAACAGGTGTGTTCCCTCTGAAATCACACTGATAGGTGGCTGGGAAACCACCTCAATAACCACTGAATAATTACTATACACCACACTGCCTTCTATTTTAACCTGTATAAAAAAATTTAAAAAGAGAAAAAGCATAATGAAAGATCCAAATCCTCAAAGGATTGTGATATTTCTCAAAATTAGAAATAAAAATACTAAATATTCTGTTGTGTTAAACCAAGACCTAAAAGTTGTCACATATGTAGATTTGTTTTGCTGCTTAGCAATATCTTATTTTTTCAAATAATTAACAAATTAAGTCTTTTTTAAAAAAAAGAGTTAGACTGTTTTGTGCATATGGACACAGTCTAAGAAACATAGCTAAGTTCCTTGAGTATTTCAAAAAATGAACAGTTTCTTAATATATTATACAAAGCTAATTCTACTGGTTTGCAAATATAATAAAACAGTATCTTGAATTTCCACAGTGTTCTATGGCTTTAAAAACACTTTCACATGTATTATGGGTTTTTTTTCTTCCAGGAAATAACCTTGTAAGATAAACAGGGCAAGTATTATTATACCCATTTTACAGATGAGGAAGCTGAGACCTAAAGTGATTTGACTAAGGCCAGATGGTTTTCCAATGCTAGAATCAGGAATAAAATCCAAGTCTTCTCATCAGAGCCAGGACAAAGCACTGGTATTTCCTATTTAAGGTTAGAAAATTCTCACCCTCCCCCCCCCCCCCGCGTGTTGATTCATTTAAACATTTTAACTAATTTATCAAGTGCCAGCTAGGTACCAGGTTTTGTGCTACATGTTAAGAATACAAAAAGAAAAACAATCCTTAACGTCAAAGAGCTTACACTAAGGGGGAAAAGTAGATATATTGATAACTAAACATCATATATGTATGTGCGTAATATGAAGGTATACATGCATCCACATACATATGTGTGTATAAATTATTAGGTAGTTTGAGGGGAGCACTAATAACCAATAAATGCCTCATGTAGAAGGTGGTCCCTGAGTTAGTTGGGAGCTGAAGGGAGGTACGATTCCAAGTGGTTGAAACAAAAAAGGAAAGCATTCCAGATCATTCTATGTTGCTATCCACTGGATACTTTGGGCATACATTATAGGAGATATGCAACTTTACTTCCCACAAATTAAAAGGTGCAAAGACTTTTTACAAAATAATATTAAAATGTGTCTTTCATTACTACTCCCTTCATGTTGATCCCTTGGAAGCTGTCTATTTGTCTAATCCTAGTCCCACCTATATTTCTGATATAGAGTCAGGAAGTTTTGACCAAGTAAGTCATCAAGTCAAACATTTACACATGAGAGAATATGGGAATACATTGAACTAACCCTCTCTGGGAAGACCCAAACAGTGATATATTGATGGTTTTGCATGTTGTTTTAAATTGGTGATTAAGGATCCAAAAAGTCAGAGAAATTTTCAATTTATTATTTAAAGCAATGAATTCTTATTAGCATACTATTTGACAGATTCCTGTGGACTCTGACTGTACAGTCCCTCAACTTCTGACACAAATACACCAAGGGAAAAGGAGATTTATAAGAGCCAAATCACTTTTGTATTCTCTGTACACAAGAGCATGGAAAGTCTGGCAAGTAGTTAATGATGAGGCCAAAATTGGGATCCAAGATTTCTTATTTTAAGTCCAGTGCTCTTTCAAATTACCATGAGGGTTAATACTTCTAACCTTGCCCTCATCATGATTCACTTAATCCCTAAAGGCAATACCCTACTCAGTGGAATTCAAAGATTGTGAAAGAGTCAGGGCTATAATTTTTTTTTCTCTCAAAACTCTACTTCAACTGGTACTTTAGAGATATCTCCATGGAATTCTTGAGCTAATTCCCCATATCTGCAAGTATATAAGGACAGTTTGGAAACCAAACTTATCTATAGTTGCAGCTATATTTTATATCCCCATGAAAATTCTTCTGAGGAATGTCATATTTAACACTAAGCATCTTTCCTTTGTCTATTATTGTCCTTGACTGGTATTTCTAGCAATCTATTCTTCTAATCATTAGTGCTTTTAAATTCAGTCATCTTTGGTTCCTCCCTCTCTTTTGCTTCAAACATCCAATTGGTTGCCTGTTTCTATGGATTTTATTTCCATATGAATCTATCACACATCCTTTCCTTATATTTCTAACAATAAGCATTGCCATCACCTATGTTCAAGACCTCATCATTTCTCTACTAGAATACTGCCATATCCTGCTAGCAAGTCTCCCTAACCCCAATCTCTCCCCCACTTCAATCTGTCCCACACAGTGATTTGCCAGATTAAGCCTTCTAACGAACATTTACTCCATTGTCAAAAATCTTTTTTTTTTTGCTTTTTTTTTGGGAGGGCAATTGGGGTTAAGTGACTTGCCCAGGGTCACACGGCTAGGTTTTTGTGTTAAGTGTCTGAGGCCGGATTTGAACTCAGGTCCTCCTGACTCCAGGGCTGGTGCTCTATTCACTTTGCCACCTAGCCGCCCCTTATTGTCAAAAATCTTAATGATTTACCATTGCCTAATGAAAAAATGCTTATAATCCTCCATGGTCCCTTCAATATCTAGCCTGAAGTCCACCTCCTCTAATAAACCTTCCCTGATTCCAAGAAGTAAACTTTCCTTCATATAATATCAGAGTATTTTCATTAACTTTGTATATTCTAATTTGTGTTATAGCAAGTATTTCCACACACACATGCATATATATGTGCATGTGTGTATGTGTATGTGTATGTGTGTGTGTGTGTGTGTGTGTGTGTGTGTGTGTATGGATTTCCCTCTCCTACTATATTATCAGTTCCTTGAAGGCAAAAAGTGATCAAACATTGTTTCATTATTGTCTTCCATTTTTCAGGATATATTAAATACTTTCCACAGAATAGGGACTTAAAATGCTTGTTATCTTCCTCATACCCCAGTCCCCACAATGCATAATACACAGCAAGGATTTAATAAATGTTGGATAAATAAATGAATGCTATAGGAGTTCAAGTCTCAGCACATAAAACTCTTTCAATATCCTGTTAGTGCTTCTAATTCACAATCCTACATAACTTGCTCAAAGAGCCTTTTTAAAAAAGGAATATTTTTTGTAGTCCAGATCAGACAGGTACTTTAGAAAAATTGAAAGCCATCTCCCAAGTTGAACTGGCAGAAAAGCATAGGAAGTCCTTATCAAAGCTATGTCTTGTTTACTAAAATATCACAAATTACAACTATTTAAAGTCAAAACTGAAAAAGTGAAAATATAAGTTTTAGAATATTCCTGGGGCAGCTAGCTGACATAGTGAATAGAACACCAACCCTGGAGTCAGAAGGACCTGATTTCAAATCTGGCCTCAGACACCTGAAACTTACTAGCTTTGTGACCTTGGGCAAGTCACTTAACCCCAAATGCCTTGCCTTCTCCCCCTCAAGAAAAAAAATTACTAAACAATACTTTTTAATAAAACATATATACAAAAAAAAAATCAAAATATTACCAAATAGAAATCCTGTAGGTATCTGTCATAATTATTAAATGAAAAGGATTTTTAATTAGCATAGCAATTGCTTTATGTAAATGAAGTGCTTGAAAACAATTTCTTCTCTTAAGCAGATTAAGCACTTTCCTTGAAGTGTTGCTTACACTATTAACTTTCTTAGCAAACCTTTTTCCCCTAGATGGTACAAATTAATGGAGTAAGAAATAATGAGTTTTTACTGTATAATCAGTCACCCACGAAACACTGGTAAATAGCAATCTCATTATGCAAGTTTGAATGTAAAGTTAATTTATTTCTCCTCAGAAGATCAGGCTTTTAAAAATACCATCATTCTTAGTTAGCAAGCAAACCTTTGCAAGTGCAGTATAGTTTCCATACTCCAGAAAGTAGCTGGGAAGAAGAATGGCTTGTTGGTGCTTGTTGAGAGCAGTTGGGAACAACACTGGCGAGCCATCAGACTTTATTAAGGACCAGCTATAGTTAAGCCCTCGGGAAATGTCACACTGAATAGGAGCTTCAAAAGTAACTCCCAGCTTAAGAGGTTGATGTCGCCAAATCTAAACGGCAAAAGAAAAGAATTCTCATTAAGGTTTCCATGGAATCTGAAATTACACAAATACATAAAGGAATTGTGATTTAAGCAGTGCAGGGAACTCCCACTGTCGGACCTCTCTCCACCCATGCATTTAGCAACCCCTTTATGACCTGGTAGATAAGTCCTAGGGAGTTGCATGAGTAGTAAAGAGGCTACATGACTTCCTCAAGCTTATATAGCTGGTAAGTAACTGAACCATGGTCTTCCTGGATCTGAGTCTGCTCCTCTAATACATCATTGTATCTGAAATCATAAATCACAATGACACTAACGGTTTTCCTGCCATGCTGCTGCACTCCAGCCTCAGCCTCCAACCTAGTATTCCAGTCATCCCCCTCTCCACCCAATCCAATCGGTAAATTCACAATATATAGGAGATCCCAGACCTACCACACTGTACTTTAGCAATCTTTCTGCAGTGTTATTGTTTGCATAGCTTCCCTCCAAAACAACTATCCCACTTTTGCTCTGTGAATATTAATCAAATCACTACTATCCTTCGTAGAAAGGCACATCAGTCATGGAGTCATATGACTCCACTTACCATCCCTATGACTTCCCCAAAGAAAATACACTCCCTGAGTCCACAACTCTGTTTTGTGAGTTGTCTCCCCCACTTACTAAAATATAAACTCCTTGAATTCTTGATTTTTGTATTTTTATCCCAAGAGTTTATTATAGTGCCTGACATATTGCAAATGCTTAAGAAAGTTTTTAATTCATTCAATAAAATTGAGTTCCTACATTAAATTTTCTTTACAAATAGGCAAACAAAAATATCAGGCAGTGTGCCATAGGGCATAGTTTGCCTCAGAATCAGAATGAGTTCACTCAAATCTCACTTCTGACATATACTAGCTATGCAACCTCACACACCTGTTCACTCTCCTGCTACCAACTCCCAATCTTTCATCCAACTAAAAATCAGATTAACCAATGTTGCATTTTTCCCTTTAGTTAATTAGTCTCATTTGATTAATTGTTTTTAAGATATAAAAGTCATCTCCTCCTGTATTTGTGGTAAGCCCTAAGTTGAGTAAGGGGCCTGGTCTCAATTTGTAAGACAAATGGCATGCATTACTTAATAAAGCATGATGTTTGGAAGCTCAAACCTTTGTTTCCTTAGTCATTTCATCTTTCATCCACAACTCCTCGCAAAGGGGAGGGGGGGGGTGAGTACAAGTTTGTTTATAGCATAGAAGTGATTTATGTGATGAATTGTGATTATGAAAATTATGAAATTATACATGGAATAATATATATTGAAGTTACATTTTTGAACCAACTTAATGTTAACAGACTCCAGTCTTAAAGATTTATGTTCACCTTAAGAAATTAATATATAACATTTTAAGAGGTAGATATTTGTTAGTCTAGGAATTTACAACAATTAGACAGTATTTACTGGGTTTTTTGAGTGAACTACCATATATTCACTAATTATGTGGAATTCTAGAATTATACTTATTTTCTAGATTTCAGAAGAGAAAAAAGGGAGGAAAAGCAGGAAGAGGAAGGAAGAAGGAAGAAGAAAATGATAAATAAGGACGAGGATGGGGAGAAGAAGGAGAAGGTGAAGAAGAGAAAGAGAAGGCGAAGGGGAGGAAGAGGAAGAGGAGAAGAAAAGTAATTTTTTTAAAGGCTTGGTAAACTTTTATTGTTAATTATTAATGCAACAACACGAGAGAAATAATAATAACTACATCCAGACTTAAGCTGTGATTAGTTAAACTTTCTATTAGAAGTAAAATCCTTTGGGACTGTAACTTGATAGCATTCTGAGTTTTTTCAAGTATAATTTTCTGAAGGATCATTCAGTCAGTAAGTCACTATTCAAGGGAAATACCATGAGCTGCTCAGAGGGAATATGATCTGAGAACTGCTACAGGTGGATACATGTACCTGGGAAAAGTTGAGGGGACAACCTTGGCATAACCAAAGGTTACAACCTTTTGACTCAGTTTCCCCATTGTATTATTTCCATTTTGAACAGGACTGTTTTCCACTTGGTTAATCCTGAGCCTGGCTATGATACCCTGTGAATATGGTAGAATCTTACTGAAGGAGTGACTGTTCCAAATAGTTACTATGGCTCTTATCTGAAATCAAAAAGAACTAAGGATGCTTTATATGCTTTATACTTATGTTGAGTCATTCTGTGGCCTTGGGCTCAGGTCTGGAAAACCATTCTCGATGCTGTTACAACCACGTGTAATGCCATGCACGAGCAGCTTTCCAGAAGAATGCTACTGTGAACAGCTTTTAAGGTTCTGATTACACAGTATAGTGAACTCTCTATTTATTCCATAACAAATCAAAGCAAAACATTCTCAGAAAATCACAATATATGTTCACAATAAAATGGCCACATAGTTTTCACCAAAGTGGTCATAATATTTAGAACAAAGAACAAAAGAACAATCATCTAGTATCCCTAAGGAGGTCTGCCTCCTTACTCAGTCATTCAGTCATCTCAAAACACAATAGTCAGTCTTCCACTCATTGGGCAACTAGGTTAACTTAATCAGTCACTTATCTAGCAATCAGTTACTAAGTATCATTAATCACTAAATACAATCATCAGAAAATACACAAACCCTCCACCAGTTAACTCAATCCGTCACTTATTCAGATTCACAATTACTAAGTATCATTAATCACTAAGTACAATCATTAGAAAATACATAAACCCTCCACCCCTAGGTCTCTAGTAAACTTCAATTCCATCACAACATTCAATACCCAAGGAGAGATCTTTTCTTCATCTTGTCCCGAGGCAAGTTCTCAGCAATCTGTTCCAGGGGAGACAAAGTTTAAAAAAGCCAGTGTTCTCATCAATTTACTCTCTGCCTGTAGAACAGTCTCAGGACCCCTGAAAACACCAGCAAGACCCTCTTCCAAGATTTCTGTAAACATACAACAAGAAAATCCTTCTTCACGGCTTCTGAGCCAACAGCAAGGTTCCAGGACCTCTGAAACAACAGTACTGTCCTTCACCAGCAGATGAGTCTGGCAAAACAACACCAAAACAGACAGGCAGAATGCCAGCACCACACCAATGCTTCTTCAGTTCTCTGGCAGTTTGGCTGGCCCTAGGACCCAGAAGAAATCTCACCTGGCTCTCAGAATCAAAATCACTCCTCCCAGGTTTTCAAAATCAAAATCCTTTTCTCCTGTCTAGGTGGGGCTTTCCTCTTCAGCCTTCCAGGTGGCAGCAACCTCAGGCTTCCAGGCAGCCTTCTTGGCAGCAACTTCAGCCTTCACCAGATTCTGGTCTCAAGAAAATTCTGACTCAGTTCTCAGTCCAGCAGCAGCAGCCCAGCTTCCAGATGCTCACTGAGAGAAATTCTCTCTCTCTCCAGCTTAACAGCTTCTTCCACCAGGATCTTGTCAGGAGAAAATTCTGACTGTCTCTCTCTGGGGCTTTTCTTATACATACACACACACAGCATTGGTTTCCTGTTTCAGCCAACCCCTTCCTGTTATGTCAGCAACAGGAGACAGAGTTCATACCTTCTGTTTCTTTCACAGAGGTTTGATTAGTTACTAAGGGCTAAGTACCTGCTTAATTGAGATAACAAAAAGGGGTCTTCAAATTTAAATTAATTACCATTACACCATGTCTCTACTTCTTCCTTTCATGGCAAATCTCTCTAACCATTTCTTAAATACAATGAATGTTGATGCTACAATATTTCAACACCTCTGCTCTACGATAATAGGATGTAAATATGAAATATGCCAATCCCCTAGATAGTAGTTATGATATAAGTATAATATCCTCCCCATCCTATCCCTGTTGGGAGGAGAAGGAGCCTGGTGTGGAGGATTGAGTAAAGCATTTGTAGGCAAAGATGTAATGTAAAAGTTTATATATATTTAAATAAAGTAGCAAACTTTGAAAAAACAATAGGATCACACTTTTCTCTGAGAATTAAAATATATAAATGTACATAATTGGCTTCTAAATGTTTCTAAGTTGTTTTAAAATTGACTTAAGGATTTTACGTGTAAAATTGCATTGATAATTGTGAAGAAGGTAAAATTATTTTGCCATTTGAAGTATTTGTTTGTTCATTTTAAGAGATAGAAGGACCCATTTAATAAGTCAAACCTTTATAAATTCTTCTTAAAAGACTTCCTTCAGCCTGTTGATATCAATTGCCATATCAGGTATAAGGTTTAGGTAGCAATTATGATGTAACAACCAAAATTCTCTGAGGTCTCAGGTAAGTTATGGAATCTTAATTTGATGTTCTACTTATAGCTCTTTTGTTAATAAGATGAGAACCATAAGACTTGAATTGGTTTTCCCTACATGAGCTAGCTATTGGACAAGTAAATTTAGGAGATTGTACTAAATTGTATTGAATCTTGTTAGATTTTAGCAGATTTCAACAAAATTACCAAAAGCTCTCTGCGAGTGATTTGGAACCAGAGAAGCAAAATTATTTAGGAGGAGCCCCCTTCAGAGCTGCCCTGAGATCAGGGCCTATTCCAGAATGTACAAGAGAAGATGCTTTCAGGGACTACATGGGACATCTGGGATCCAAGATGGAATGTGTTGATTAAAAAGAGATTAGGAGTGGGTTACTAGGATACAAACATACTTGATATTAGTTAATATTGATGATGATGATGATTGTAGTAATTTGCCTTTTTGTTTCATGGTGTTTATGTTTGCTTAGTTTTCTTAGTTACATTGGTGACATGCAAAGCTCCCCTCTTAAATTAGCCTTGGTGAGTCCTCCAGTTAGTTTGAATCTCTCGCTTGAAATGGAGAAGTTGGTTCAGGTCAAAAGTCAGTCCATTTCCTCCCTCTAGATCAGGCCTGCACAATCTGCAGCCCACAGGCCACTTACAGAAAACATCCTCTATGTTTTTCATGGGCTGCCCAAAATCCTTCTATAGCTCAAAAGGCTTTGCAAAATCATATATTTTAGATATTCTTACTGCAACTCAGCACAGGGCTTATGCTCTGCATAATTAATCAAACTTGTTCATATATTAGTCAGGAAAAACTGTGACAAGCCTATATAAGATCCGGTGAGTTACAACAGAAACACAAATACCTCTCCCAAGTGACCTCTGGTGGAATCCTTCTTCTTGGTTCACTTGACTGCAAGTGAATGGCCTATCAGCCACCCTCAGTAAATGGGCTCTTATTGCCCCATCTTATTATTTTTAGACTTTGTATTAGTTACTGTGTTAAAGCCTTTTCCAAACTAGCATCAGAAAAGGTCATGCTAGCGCACACTGCTAATAATGATCATGCCAAAAATCCTAAGAAATTAGCATAGAGATAAGTGATCCATGGAAGATATGTCTCCCACTGATCAAAGGGGCAAATTGAGAAAACAAAATTGATTCTGTTGTGTAATTTATTCCATTCTGCACCAACCACTTACATCTTGTATAATTGCATAAGTCATGTTTCATCATCTCTGGGATAAGTTTAGAAGTTCAGTTTTTCTGCTAATCAATCAGACTCAAGGAAATCTGGTCAATTATCTCTACACCACTAACCAGACTCTCAGGTATATTGAATTAATCAGAATTTGCTAGTGAGAGGTTGTTGCTAACCCTACAATTTCTATTTACAGCCAATCATATTGATCCCCGTACCTATGATGCTTCAGACTTTGAAACCATATTGGTTTTTTTCCATATATGATGCTTCCTTCTATTTTTTGGATCTTCCCCATTTTGTCTTTTAAAATGTTCTGTCATCCCTCTTTCAATGTCTTAACTTGCTGAAGAGGCTGAGATCCTATTTACTGGCAAATTAATGCTTTGCAGAGAAATTGATTGTGCTTAGAACTTTGTGCCTCAGTTTCTCTTTAATTTCAATCATAACACAGTGGAGGGAGAAATGGGTAGGTGGGGGCAGGCAGTACTTAAACTTCATTGGTAAAAAATTTTACAGCAAGTTTCTCTGACAAAGGTCTCACTTGTCAAATATATAGGGAACTAAGTCAAATTTATAAAAATAAGTGCCAGTTCCCCATTGATAAACAGTCAAATGATATGAATAGTTTTCAGAAGAAAAAATTAAAATTATCAACAGTCATACAAAAAAAGCTCTAAATCACTACTGATTAGAGAAATGCAAATCAAAATAATTCTGAGGTACAACCTCACATCTATCAGATTGGTTTACACAACAGAAAAAAAATAACAAATGCTGGAGGGAATGTGCAAAAATTGAGACACTAATGCATTATTGATGGAGTTGTAAACTAGGCCAAACATTCTGGAAAACAGTTGGAAACGATGCCCAAAGAGCTATAAAACTGTGAATATCCCTTGACTCAGCAATACCACTACTAGGTTTATATTCCAAAGAGAGCAAAGAAAAGAAGAAAAAGTCTATTTGTACAAAAATATTTACGGCAGCTCTTTTTTGTGGTGGCAAAGAATGGGAAAATGAGAGGATGGACATCAACTGTAGAATGGCTGAAGAATTTGTGGTATATGACTGTGATGAAATAGTATTGTTCTATAAAAAAAGGCAAGCAAGATGGTTTCAGAAAAACCTGGGAAGACTGATATGAACTCATGTGCAATGAAGTGAACAGAACCAGGAGAACATTGTACACAGCACTGGCAATATTGAAAGCATGAACAAGTATTAAAGACTTAACTACTCTGATCATGACCAGAATCCAAGATAATTCCAAGGGACCCATGATGAAAAATGTTATCCATCTCTGAGAGAGGACCGATGAACTCTGAATGCAGATTGAAGCATGCCTTTAAAAAAAAACTTTAATTTTTCTTGTTTTATTGTTTTGTCTATGTTTTCTTCTGCAACATGGCTAATATGGAAATAATGTCTTGCATGACTTCACATATATAATTAATTTCAAATTATTTGCCTTCTCAAGGAAGGGGGGATAGAAGGAAGAAAGAGAAATTGTAACTCAGTTTTTTTAAATGATTGTGTTTGGGATGAAAAATACCCTTCATCTGTAATTTAGTGATAAAATAAACACAGAGATCTCTTAGGATAAGAACAGGAGTTTATTCTCTTCCCCGGGAGAAGAAGGCAGTCTTCTCTTCATGGAGAAGAGGTGTGTTACAAAATACAGTGCAAACATTTATAATCTAATGTAGTCAAGCCCCCTTCCCGACTGTCTCCTCTCTCACTGGTTGAGAGGCATACTTCACCAAATTCTTCCCCAAACAGGACAACAAGAAAAGAGGGGGGAGGGTTCCACCAAGGTGGGGAAAACAGACAAAGGAGGATAAAAGTGATTGACAGCAGTAATGGGGGGGGGGGGAAGGGAAAGTTAACAACCCCAAATTGAGAAGTTTTCACTCATCCCACACAATTGTTAAAATTTATTTGACATAGAATTGGGAAATATTTAATAAAATAAATAAATTATATATTAAAAATAAATAAAATACAATAGAGTGTAGATACTGTTACTATGTGATTTTCTAAGTCAAGATACAGCCCTTAGAGATCCTCACATATAGTTTAGTTTAGAAGATTAATATATATTCATTAATCTTCAAGTTAAAGCACAAAAGTCCAGTTTTATTCTGTCTTACAGAATAAGAAATAATTAAAGACAATAGCAAAATAGGTAGTACATTCTATTTCCACTTACAAAAGCAACATCCTTCCATTTTTTGTTTATGTTCTGAGGGGATGATCCCCCCAAATTTGAGTTCAGGTCTGGCAAAGCAGACATTACCAAATTTGACCCCCATGGTGGCTATTGACCAAACACCCTGACCTATTCAATAAAGCAGCCAAAGACTGTTGATCAGAAAAATACTTATATACTCCATCCACCACCAGAGAGTACTCTGAGAGTAATATCAAATTCTCTGTGACTCTCAGAAAGCTATCTACCTCTTGCCCCTTACTTTGTTCCACTTATGGATGGCAACATTAGTCTTATTAGTTTAGGGATTAGGGATTTATGCATTTATCCATTCATAATCTAGCTCAGCCCTCACTCTCAGAAAAGTGAGAAAAAACTACCCATTTTATTCTGTCTTTCAAAGGTTAATGGTCTATTGTCTGACCAACAGCCTACATAACTTGGGAAAAGGTTTTCACTAGAAGGTAGACCACAAGGCAATGAAATTTTTAGCACAGCAACTCAAGAAGAATTATTACTAAGGGGAAAAAGGGCCATGATATGCACTGGTTTGAGAGTGTCCCCACAATGAAGTAATCGTGGACCTGTGAAGCACTGAAAAAGTATTATTGAAAACAAATTTTATAAGAATGGTAAAACTAATGCAGAAAATCTACACATGTGTGGGGCTGAATTTTCTCTGGGGATCTGACTTTTCACTTGATTAATTTTACAATCTCAAAGTAATTGCCCTAAATCAGAGAACTAAATTAACAGAGTATTGACAAAACAATAAGACCCTTTCCTTACGTTTTAAACATAATAGGTGTCCATTAAATGCTTATTGGATTTATTAGATTTATTTTTTCATCCTGAGCTCACAAAATTCCTTCCTTGCTAAAAAGTTCTAAGATTTTTCCTGTACTACAATAAAATAAAACTTTCTCTCCCCAAATCAAGCTCTACTGAAGACAAGGTATAACATACACAAAGAAAGGGTCTATTCATCTGTCAGAAAAATAATACTTTTCCATTTACATCTGAGGTTGATAGAAATTTCTCCCAGCTCACATGACACTGCTGACCTACAGACCAGATGCCCCATTTACAAACCCTCCTATTGTATAAGCTGAAGCAGGATAAAAATACAAAGCATCATTTCATAACTCAAAACTTTTCCCATGTTTAATGCTGATTCAAATTCAGGGGCTATGCTGAAGATTTCCAAAATATTTGACAAAGCTTCAACTGTACCTGTATTCTCCCAGGCCCCATGTTTTTCACCAAAGGTGGCTGGCAGGGTTGGGGCACGATGAAAACTTGCTTTTTTAGAGCTGCAGTGCTCACACTATTAAAGATAAGAACCTCCACTGTAAATTCTCCTTCCCTTAAAAAAAAAATTAAATACATAGAAATGGAGACATTAGTTAGCAAAATAGCAACCATATTAATTCTTCACAGTTGCTGTGGAATATTAAAATATAACTGTTATTATTATTGTCAACTTTAGGATTAGGGTCATTATTATATACGAGAGACAACATGAAAAAAGCACTGGTTTGAGAGTCAGAAGACATGTGTTCCTGTTTTAGCTCAAAAAATTACTAGTTCTGTGACTCTGCTTAAGTTAATTAAAATTCTCTTTGCCTTAGTTTCTTAACCTATAAGTTGGAGATAATAATCCTTGGCAATACCTGTACCTGGTCAGTTAGATGATATAGTAGAGTCTTGGCCCTAGAGTCAGGAAGACTTATCTTCCTGACTTCGTTTGACTTCAGACACTTACTAGCTATGTGACCCTGGTCAAGTCATTTCACCCTGTTTGCCTCAGTTTCTTCATCTGTAAAAAGAGTTGGAAAAAAGATATGGCAAACCACTCCAGTATTTTTGCCAAGAAAACCCCAAATATGGTCACAAAGAGTTAAATATTATTGAGAAACCATTAAACAACAACAAATACCTGTACCTAACAAGGTTGGTATGAGGAAAGTAATTGGTTAACATTAATACACCATATCTATATTTTTCTTCTTAACAGTAATAATAATATATGCCCAGTTACTTCAAGTCATTAGAGCATGTCAGAGAGGTATTCTGGTATAGTGTGGATAGAATGACACCGTGGGGGTTAGGAATGCATGAGTTCATGCCCTGTCTCTAACACATATTAGCTGTGCCTTCTTGGTCAAATCACTTATCATCCTGTTGCCTCAAGACTAAGTCACAAACTACTTTTGATCTACATCAGTAAAAGAAGTTTTGAGAAATTCACTATTCCAATGAACTCAGAGGTCTGAAATACAATTCAAATTTTGGTTTCACAGTCATAGACTTCTCTCTAAAACTAGATAATTGTCTTCCAAAGGTATTTCACTGGCCTCAAGGTAGGTTGGGGCTGAGCTAAAAAGAAGGGATGCTTAGTACAACATAATCACACAACTAGAAAAACAAGGTATTAGAGATATTACACTGTCTTCTGTTCTGCTCCTCTCCCTTTTCTGTTGTGCCCTCTGTAATCCCAACTCTATCATTGACAACTTCCCTTTTATGTCATGCTCTTTTCTTGCTCTTGTATTCAATTCTAACGCCACTTCTTCAGGAAGCCGACACAGCCCTGACCATCCTTTTCCATACAGGTCACTCTTTCTCTCATGATTTCCCCACCTCCAACACACATATGCACAGATCAAGTTCAGATGACATCTCTTCTAGGAAACTTTCTCTAGATTCCCTACTATGCCATACCTTTCTCCTTTCCCAAAAGCAATTTCTTTCATCGGTGTTTTTCTAATATTCTTTGTCTGAAAATTTCCTCGACTTTCATCACATTCCATATATACTTATCTCTTATATCCATATATCTTTTGTGTTCCTTCCCCCCTGGGTAAATTTCTTCATAGTAGGGACTGTGGCATTTTTCATCTTGGTATCCCAATAACCTAGCACAATTCCTTATACATAACAGGCACTTAATAAACACTTACTAAAATGAAATTAATATTTATGCTTGCCTATGCCACAGTATTACTGTATCAAATAAGATAATATATATACTTTGTAACACCAGAGTTCTGTATTAATATTATTACTTTTTATTTCTCTTAATTGTGTGTGGCATACAGTTTAATAACTCATCAATACTAAATTGTATTGGGGTGTAGTGCTCATATGTAGTTAATACTGACTTTTTCACTGTTTTAAGCATTCTTGATTCTCCAAATAGACCGTGAGTTCATTATGAGCAGGACCCACGACTAGCATTTGATTTTTTGTAGTTTGAGGCACCCCGAATAAGACTGGACATATAGAAGGTACTCAGAAAATATTTCATGAGTAAGCAAATAACATCAGATGCCTGATAACATGGGAGTCAATTCTGTTTGTAGAAAGTTTTGCCAACTGAGCAATTATCTTCAACCTACCTCTTATATATGTGGCTTTCAGTCCACTTGCCAGGATGGATAGTGTCATCCCCAAAGTTCCACAAGTAAGTAACATCTGTGCCAAAGTTGATTCTGCACTCAAAACTCACACTGGAATTTATCAGAGCTGACGAACTGGACACAAGCCTATTTGGAACAATTTTCCTCTCTATTCTGATAATGTGAATGTCAGAGGCAACAGAGCTGATCTGATTGGCAGCATTAACTATCACATGATACCTGAAAGTTGGAAAAGCCACAGAGAGAAGAATCAAGTGACTAGACTAGAAACATGTATGAAATTTAGTATAACCTTGCAAGGACTGAATCACAGAGTATTTCCAATCCTAAAATACTTAAAGATAAATGACAATTTTGTAGTTAAATTTGTGTGTTCAGAATGCTCCAGCAAGGAAAAAAGATCTTTTGTTCTTTTAGAGTGGTAGAATGAACCCCAAAGAACCTGAATCTATATTTGGGCCTAGGGCAGTCAAAACATTCTATGTCAGTTTGGTGAATGGTTATAATTGTGATGGGTTCCACTGCCCAGTTCCTTTCCCATTACATATATTATTAAAAACTACCTTCTTGACATAAAAACTGTTTTTTATCACTAAGATTCTTCTGGTGATACTATAGTGAATGACTTAAAAGGCAATAGAGAAGTGCATGTTGCATGTAAGTAGGCTATAGCATATGAATTATTCACAGGGAGTGATATAAAACATATTGATCAGAAAATATGTAATTGGAAAAGAAGGTTGACTGATCATGTAGTAAGAAATAGAGGGTAATATATGGATGCCTCAATTACTGTGCTGGTCTTTCTCTAAGAATGTTATAAGACCCAGAGGAAAGCCTTAAGAATACTAGGTACATCCTTGACGGAAGAGTTATTGAAGAACATGGACAAGAATTACCCATGATGAGAAGACATGGATGTGCTGTGATTAGCACTGCTGGAGGGATCACTCACATCATTGAGATCACAGCCATTGAAGAGCTGAAGTATAGTTAACAGCATCACAGTAATCCAAATGATCTCCATATTGAATAAAAACTACCTCAATACACTACAAACTGAAAATGGCTACGGTGTTGAAATCTCATATGACCAATTTTACATACCTCTTGGGAGCATTGTATCTTTTTTTAACACTTCTTGAAGTTGTTCTCTCCCATGAACCATCTCCAAAATGCCAAACAAACTCAAGAGGACTTGTTTCATTTGTAAGAACAAAAAATGTGACCTCAGAATCAGTGGCAAACACTGTGCCATTTGTAAAGATAGAAACAGCTGTAGGAAAAAGAATCAGGGTTATAAATGTTTGAGAAAAAAGAGGAACAAGGACATAAATGAGTTAGTTTAGGAGTTGTTACTACCAATTTTTTTTATACATGCACCAAAATGAACAACATTAAACTGAAGATGGGAGTGTAAGAAAAAGCAGTAACATATGTAAACAGGCAATAATGTATAGGAAACAATATTATATGACCCTCGATGGAATCAAACAGACATCACAATCATAAACAACAAAACGGCATGGCCAATCCTTTTTTATTTGGGGACTTTAATCTGAAGAAAGCTTGAAGGGAAGAGTTAAAGAATTATTCTGCAATACCTGTAATCTGTGGTTAAGTTCTTACAGCAGCTCTCTCCAGTCAATCCAACAAATAGATATTAATTACTTAATACATACAAAGCACTGTAGTAGGCCCTGGGGGTTAAAAAATAATCAAAAGAAAAAGAGACTCTGCAAAGTCAAGAAGATTAAGTACTAATGAAGAGAGATGGCAAAAATTATAAAGCGCAGAGGTAAACACAAAATATATACAAGTTCAAAATAACTTAAAGAGTTAAAAAGTACTAACAACTGGGGAGACCGGAAAAGGTCTCCATAGGAGCTAGCATATGATCCTAAGAGGGGGAGGTGAGAAGGGAATACGTTCCAAACACGAAACAAAAACCATGGCGTGTTTAGAGACAATATTCATTTAGCCTGTAACATGTAGCGTAGCAGGAAGAACTAGAAAGAGTGACAAGGAGGGACAGCCGTGGCAAGGGGAAAATGAAGGTATGGAACAGTCCCACTACCAAGGTAGACTGACTTTTTTTTTTCAATTGACCTCCTTGAGTCTCTTCAAACCTTAAACAACTTGCATTCTGGACCAGTGTGCACATGATCTAAAAAAGAGGAGTGTAAACCCATTTTTCCTGAGATAAGTAAAGATAAACGAAACCAATAAACAGGTAACAAACTTGAAGAAATGCTGAGAGAAAATCTATGTTTTTCTAAGACACAGCCTGAGTAAGCTATGCAGAAAAAATTTTGTGAAGTTTGGTACTGTAGACCTCACTCACCTTGCATTTGATACTGAACATTCACACTGGCCCAATCTTGGTAACCACTTGCTCTATCTGGGACCATTAGGAACACATTATATGAAGAAACAGATGAAAACCTATGCACAACAATGGATCCTAAATATGGAAAATAAAATGTCACACATTATGTAAAAAACAAACAAACATAGGGGCGGCTAGGTGAATAGAGAACTGGCCTTGGAGTCAGGAGAACCTGAGGTCAAAGGTGACCTCAGACACTTGACACACTTACTAGCCGTGTGACCTTGGGTGAGTCACTTAACTCCAATTACCCTGCCTTCTCCCCTCCAAAAAGCAAAAAAAAGTAAAAAAAACAATTACAGTCTCAATTCTCTAGTCTCAAGGAACACATTATCAAATACTTGTACTTTTCCACTTGACTCCCTTAATACTTGGAAAAAATTTTAAAAGGAAGGTGGAATACGCAGAAATTAAGCAACAGAAGACTGAATTTAGTCACAAATTTCCTCTTAAATTTTCTTTAAACCTCTTGCCCTTTGAGACAACATTTTTTCATTTTAGTCATGGTTAATGTTGGTTAATGATAAAAATGATTTTAAAATATAGTATTACTATTTAGTTGTAATACTTTGGTTTAAAAATTCCTACTCTATGTACCATATCACACATTCTCTTTATACTGATTATCAAGGGTCATCTTTAATTATGCTTTTTTCATTTTCTCAAAAAAAACCCATTAATTTAATGGCAATAAAACTAAGCATGGTACATTATATCAATGTACCTAGGATCTGTGATTTCATCTGTGTGAGAACTCACCAACTCCCTATAATTTTGTCCCAGAGCTTTGCCTGAGGCCCATAGAGGTTGTGACCTGCCTGTGGTCATGCAGCTATTTAGTACTGGTGGTGAACTGAACCCACATCTCCCTGACTTCAAGTGTAACAGCTTATCTACTGTGTCTGTTCCCTTCTCTCACTGGTACATTAGGACTCTTATTTATCTTCATGTGAATAAATGTGAAACTGATCTATTTCTTTACAAGAGAGAACTATCTCCTGAATAAGAATGAGGAGTTCTTGTTAAGTTCTTTTTCAATCATGTCCAAATCTTTGTGACCCCATTTGACATTTCCGTAACAAGAATCCTGGAGTGGTTTGCTATTTCCTGTGCCAGTTTATTTTACAGATGAGGGAACTGAGGCAAACAGGGTTAAGTGATCTGCCCAGGGTTATACAGCTAATTAAGTGACTCATGCCAGATGTGAACTCAAGTCTTCCTGACTCCAGGCCCAGCACTCTTTTCACCATGCCACCTGGCTGCCCTAGTGATGAGGGAGTTACTCATTAATAAAATAGTATTCAGGTTGCTCTCATTAATTCTGAATAAAATTTAAATTCTTGGAATGAGGATGATAGTTTTAATTTGAAGATAATTCTTTTATTCAGAAGCTAAACAAGTCAGTAAAATAGTAGTAACCAATTTGTTTGAAGTAATTTTTCTCTCACTAGGTTGTGATGAAAAGGTACACATGCCACCCATTTCCCGGTGCCAGGCATAGTAACTTTCAGATTGGCTGGATACAATCTAAGCAGTACTAAATGGGGAAGGCACTGATTTGCCATCAAAAGCCTCAGTCTCTTCATCTGCAAAAGAGTCTTAGACTAAAGAATCCCTAAGTTCCCTCCATTTCTACATCCTATGACTTCTCTATCTCTCCATCCATAGTTAGTGAATTTTGAAAGCACAATGGAAATAGGTTAAGAATAAATGCTATGATGAAATTCATATAAGCAGGTAGGTACCCAAAACATAACCTACATTTATGAAAAGAAATTCCATTTATGGTTAACAGGAATTTGAATGCTATAAATTAAAGTTAAATGAGGCACTTACCTTTATTTTCAGAGGTAGCATAATCACTCATACTTCTGATATGTATTCCAGTTGTCCTTCTTTGGAAGGACCTGGCAAAAAGCAGAACTTCATCCTTATGGACACTGCTAGAATTCATGAACACCCCCAAATCTTCTTGAGATATTTCTACATAATATGGTCCTAATTCCTTTTCATTTCCATGAAACTCATTGAAAATAATCACTTTGATCTTATATATGCCCTCTGAGGAAAAAGAATAACATTAGATATTTTATTAAACATTAATGAATATTAAATTTAAAAATTATTAAATATCAATAAAGTACAAGTATGACTTTAAAGTATGTAAATACTTAAAGATGAAATAGCTTTTATAGTACTATGATTAGATACTGATAAATAGGAGAATCTAAAATAAAATGCCTTCCACAGGATAATTTAATTTATAATAAAACATTTTAAGAGATTAAGAAAATATTTTACATTCAATATGTACAGAGAAGGATTTGGAGAAGTCAACCAAGCTGAAATCAACCATCTCTTTACCAATAAGTAAATTTGCCTTCCCTCAGTCTTCAACTTCCCTTCAGGATGAGATAGAAGGCATGTGATTATAGGACAGGTTGTCAGGAAACAAAATAAAGAAGATATTAGATATTCTGAATGACCAAAAATGTTTGTGCATGCATGTGCATGTGAGAAAGTACCGAATGTGAATGTTTTACATGAGGATTTAGAGAAACTTATAGTGAGCAAAAGAGTGAAAAAAATTCTGTCCCAACAGTGTGGATGCATATATGATTTCACATACTGATGGCAGGGCAAATTACAATGCAAGAAACATATAGTTTTCCCCAAAACTGCAATGTTATTGGGCTGAGAGGATTAAACATTGCTGTACCACTTAAGTGGTAAATATTAACATTCCAACTTTTCCTTAAAGTTATTTATTATCCCAACTTCAAAATGAACTTTACAAAATGGATTAAATTCATAAGATATGGGGCAAAAAAACAACTAGATATTACTGTAGGACAACTTATTTTAATATGATATATATTTAAGTGAGTCTTATTTTAAATGCAGAATGCAGAAACAAATCATGAATCAGTATTTAAAGTCATTCATGTAGTTGATAGCATTTAATAAGTATTAAATACATACCAGGCACTTGTACTAAGCTCTGGGGATACAAACAAAGACAAACACCATTCCTGACCTCAAGGAACTCATATACTAATGGAGGAGACAATATGTAAACAACTAGGTAGGTATAAATTATATAGAGTAGAGGGAAGATAATCTGTCAGGCTGGGGGGAGAAGTAAAGGGGCAAAAGTCATGAACAGAGTTGTTTTAAAGGAAGTGAGGGAAACCATGCAGTGGAGGTGAGGGCAAGGACTATCTTTTGCCTCTTTTCATATCCCTGGCACTTAGTACAGTGCATGGCACATAGTAGGTACTTAATACTTATTGAACGACTGGTGGTAAGTGGAGAGAAGGGGAAGCATACTAGAGATGTTTCAAAGGTAAAAACTCCAAGATTTAGCAACAGATTGGATCCATACGGTGAATGAGAGTGAGGGATCTTAGGATGGTGCCAAAACTGGGAGATTGGGAACAGAAAAGATAGTGTTGCCCTTAAGAATAATAAAGAAGTATGGGGATGAGAAGGGGGATGATGGAGGGGAGGGGAGGGTGGGAGGAGGGTTGTTAGAAGCACACACTTCTAGAAAGGGACAGGGACAGGGTAGAGAATAGAACAAAGGGGACGCAGAATAGGAAGGAGGGACACATAATCAGTCTTTCACAATTTGTTCATTGTGGAGATGTTCTATGTAACTACACATGTACAGCCTGTATTGAATTGCTTGTCTTTCCAGTGGGGGTGGGTGATGAGTGAGGAAGGGAAAGAATCTAGAATTTAAAGTTCTATAATCAAATGTTTAAAAAATATATATGTGTGTATGTATATAAAATTATTATTTTTATTATCATTATTACTTACATGCAACTGAGAATTAGGATATACAGGCACTGGGGTAAGGAGATCCATCTTGCCCTACCGGAAAGTCAGGGGGTGATGAGGCAGGATATGAGAGAGAGCAGATTGGGGAAGGAGGTATACAGTGAGATCAATGTTTTGGAGTGGTAGGTAGGGGAAAGATGAGGAGAAAATTTGTAACTCAAAATCTTGTGGAAATGAATGATGTAAACTAAAAATAAACAAAAGTTAATTTTTAAAAAAGAATAATAAAGAAGTCATGAAGAGAAAAGGATTTGGAGGAAAAAGATGATGAGTTTTATCTTGAATATGCTGAACTGGAGATCTAGTTCTAGATGTCCAAGAAATAGCTGGTGATATGTGTGGCTATACGTCCAGAAAGAGGTTAGGGCTGGATATTCAGCTATTGGAATCATCTGTATAGAGATGATATGGAACACATGGAAGCTAATGAGATTACCAAGTGAGATAATAAGGGAAAGAGAAGAAAGTCTAATACAGTCTCCCATATTCTATGTCAAATGAGGGCTCTCTAGCAAGGAAGTAAAGCCTGAAAAATATAAATGAAGGGCAGGGAACACATAAAGGTTTCTTTTCTCCTTCCATTGTTATACCCTCTATCTTCAAGCATTAATAATTCTATGTATTGGGGCGGCTAGGTGGCGCAGTGAATAGAGCACTGGCCCTGAAGTCAGGAGGACCTGAGTTCAAATCCAGCCTCAGACACTTAACACTTACTAGCCATGTGACCTTGGGCAAGTCGCTTAACCCCAACTGCCCTACACAAAGCAAAAAAAGAATAATAATAATAATAATAATTCTATGTGCTATAAACTTATTCTCCTTCCATTTTCTGATAGTTATAAAGGTGTATCATACCTTTTCTATATTGGTGATAAGTAATGATTTCTACTTCATCAGATCCTTCTTTGATGCTGACTTGAACTACTGTACCATCCCCAAAATCAAACACTAGAGAAGTGATATTGTCTGAAGAAGTTTGAACTCCAAATCCCAGCTCCTGAGAGGAATATCTGTTGTTGTCAGGCAACCAACGGGCAGTGTGGTTCATTCTAAGTGAAAAAGCAGGTTTCCCATCAATATTTGAACCTCCAACTCTGATGTGCCCAGGAAGACATTGAATGAAGAGCACGTGGTTATGGGGATTGGATACTAACACAGAGAGGTCACATATTCTAGGAACACTAAATGTGATGTTGATAGACCTATAGAAAAAGAAAAAGAAAGGACAAATAAAATTTCTTGCCACCAGGTAAAGCAAGATATATCATTAATAGCTTAAATAATTACCCACATCTCATAAATTCCAACCCAAAGCTTGATTCTGACCTGGAGATGGCTATGCCAGTATACTAGAGATGTTTCAAAGGTAAAAACTCCAAGATTTAGCAACAGATTGGATCTATAGGGTGAATGAGAGTGAGGGATCTTAGGATGGTGCCAAAACTGGGAGATTGGGCACAGAAAAGATAGTGTTGCCCTTAAGAATAATAAAGAAGTATGGGGATGAGATTGAGCATGGATGCTACCTACCCTACCAAGAGAAAGGCTGTAAGCATAGCTCCAGTGCTAGGCTGGATATATGACTTCCAAAGACTAGCCTACCTAGTTCCAGAGGACCATTGCCATAATATCAGCCATAAAATGGTGTACTGTTTTTCAGTCACAGCAGTTCACTAAGATCATCTCCTAAGGAATGGAAGGATTGTGATGCATGCCAAAAGAGGTACTATTCATGCTAATGAAATAATGGCTCCTTGAAATATTAAAGTGTAGATATAATTACTGAGATATTTTAAGCATTGAAAAAATTCTCTATAAGCCAAGAGTCTTACAGAAAAAAAAATAATGATCAATAATGAGAGGGCTATTGAGTCAGATGGACATTTGAAAATGAAAATTCAACTTTGCTTGAGAATAATGCTTGACTGACTATATTCTTACAATGTGAATAATAGAAAATTAAGGGTGGTCTATGTGGAGCCACTGACTCATTATCTTCATAAAAAATTTTGATGTCCATTAAAACAACTAAAGCCAAGCTATTTTAAAGGCCACAAAAACAGTTTTATAAGCAGACCCATCTCTCCACTTAGTGGAGAGTACTTAGCTGCCCCACCTCTTATTATAATGAGAAGTTAGGTTGGTACTGAGGTAATAGTTTTGGATTTGTAACCAGTCCAAGTTCAAATCCTGTCTCAAACACTTACTAGCTATGGGCAACTGGGCAAATCATTTTATCTCTCAACCTCAATTTCTTCATCTGTAAAATAATAATAGCACCTACTACACAGAGTTGTTATGAGGAACATATATATATATATTATATACACACACATAAATACACATATATACATATATAGTGCTATATAAGCTTTAAACTGTATATAAATACTAGTTATAAATATAAATGGAAGGAAATGAAACATTGACTATAAGTATAAATTGTCAATTGCATTTATTAAAAAAAAATACAATGACTCCCAAGCTTGCCCTGCCCCTGAAAATTCTTAACTCCGGGAAAGATCTATTAGAGCTGCATAAGAAACATGACATTTCCCATAAGAATGATAGAATAGTCTTCACAACTTCAGGTGTCTAAATAGGCTTCTTAGTCTTACTGACCCATTGTGTAATCAAGGTCAAGGTGGAATGAATTCTAGGGACTTGCTCCTCAGCAATAACTAAACTGATGGTGGCAGTCTACTAACAGACCTAGAAACCACTGTTAGTGAGTTACAGAGTGCTTTTGCAAAGAACCTAAGGCTGAAATGGGAGGAAAAAGGAGCCTGAAAAGAAAAGCTCAAATTCAAAATTATGAAACAGCCTTAATGAGGATAAGCTCATGGAAATATGGTACCAATTGGTCTTCCATGCAATCTAAGTGAAATGGAGAACAGGATATTTAAAACTTGCTCTTGTACTGACAGATGGTTACTGAATTGGTTTTCTCCCCTTAATAACACAGTTAAATTGATTGGATATCTCAAAGAGAATGGATTTATTTTAATCAGCGTTTCTGATGTGATGACTATCAGAAGTTTATATTACTTGATTTATATGTCCCACTGCTTCAAATGAAAGCTAAACTATATACTATAAACTTTCCAATGTAATCAGAGGCTATTGTCTAAGAGATCTCTTTAAGATATCAAAAATGTAAAGCAAAATTTCTTCCACTGTCTTCAAGTTTTGTTGTTGTTGTTTATTGCGTTCCATATTCATGAATGTTCAGATCTGATAAGGACAGTAAAATACTAGTTGACAAATTCTTGTGGATTGGATGGTCTCTCAGATACTTCCTAGAAACATTCTGTCAGAATCTAGCTGAATATGTATGATGCCAAACTCTAGCAAATCAAAGGTTTGCTTTCCTATCAGTCTACCTCTATTGGTAAGTGAAGCTGGTGCTACTTATTGATTCCAACAAGTCATAAAAGAAGGTTGATGTAGTCTTCCAAATGCTAAGAAAAAAGAAATGTCTGAGAGTACACAGAGTACTAGACTACCAATGTCAAACCCTTCATTTGGAGGCACTGAAAGACTCATGTAATCCCTCTTGCCTCTAGGGAGTTCCTGAACTCTCATTGAAACACTGGTCCTAGGCTCTTATATCCTGGGTACTCTTGATAGAGCAAAATGTAATGAGATGTAATGTACTTAGGAGGCAGGGGAGACAAGACTGCAGCTGGAGTATGTATCTTAATGACAAATTTATAGATAGGATGGAGGATATTTAACAAAGTTTATTGAAGTCTGTGCCCAAGACAGACATTGATTCTGATGATTAAACAAAATAAGCTAATTGCCATTCTGCATTTGCTCCTGTGGCGCCATTTATTCATAATGAGAGTTTCTAGTTACATTCCCTTTGGTCCTAAGTGAGCACCAGAATTGGAAATGAATTCCACTGGACTATATGTTGACAGAATTACTAAACTGATTACTAATCCAGTTGTAGATAATTCTGTTCCAACATATAACAGGAACGCAGAATTTATTCTCCTATATGTTAACTTTGGAAAAAAAATTATTTGCGGTATTTTCAAATACCACTCAGGAAAAAGAACATTTTGGAAAGTTAGTACTAATTGATGCTGACTTAGTGCTTTAAGAGTCATGGAGAGCTTTACACATTTTGTCTTGTTTGATAGTTTCCGAACCCTGTGAATTAGGCATTAGAAGCACTATTGTCCACATTTTAAAGGTGAAAAAACTGAGGCTCAAAGAGTTTTATAAGATCAAGGATTCAAAGAATTAGAGCCCGAAGGGACTGCAGAGGTCATCAATCCACTTATTTTGTAGATGAGAAAACTGAAGCTCCAAGAGATTAAATGAACTGCCCAAGGTTATACAGCTAATTGTCCGAGGTAAGATCTGGACTTCTTCCCATTCAATCTTTCCTTATTCTGGGTATGGTACTATTCTACCATACCATGCTGTCTCTGTTGATGGTTCATTTAAGCATGATCTACATAGTTATGAATGAATATGATGAGTACGTATTATGTTACTATTGACTTAATATAACATATGCAAAAGGACCAATATTTTTGCTTGTTACCATATGCCACAGCTATGAACATGAGGAAGTATAGCATAGTGGACAGAGTATTAAATTGGAGTTAGGAAGACTCTTTTGGATGGATTGGATTCTTTTCTTTGATACTTAATAGCTATGTCACACCGACCAAATAACTTGATCTCTTTGAGCTTATTTCCTCATCTTTTAAATTAAGAGAATTAATAACACTTAACTCACAGGGTTGTTGCCAGAACCAAGTAAGATAATGTATATAAAGTGTTGGCAAACTTTAAAATACTGTATGTGTTAGCTATTTTTATGCTTAATGAACCAAATGAAAAGTGTTCTCTTACACAGAATCAGTTTCCAAGTCTAATCTATACTACTTCTTCAATAACTCATAAATCTGTTCCCTTTTATCTAATCTCACTCTAGCTCACTTCTGGTTCTAATCACTTCTTACCTGTCTTATTGAAAAAATCTCCTAATTAGCCTCTTTGCATCAAGTCTTTTCCTACTCTATTTTATCCCCTATAGAGCTGCCAGAGTGATTTTCCAAAAATCCCAGTCTCACCATGTAGCATCCATGCTCAATAAACTCCATTGTTCCTAATCGAGGAACAAAGTCCACATCTATTAAACACTGAATGCCTTTCACAATCTAGAAATCAGCTGAATTCAGAAGTCAAATTCTCAGAAATTCAGAGGGAAAACCTTCAGTGGCTTACATGACCTTAGGATGACTTGACTGCCCCCTCCTGGAGTAACTACAAAGAGGAGAATAACTACAGAAGAGTTTTCTTCTCTTTGCTGCCATAGGTAGGACGTCATTCCATTTTAGTGGTGAGTGGAACAAATGGGGAAAGTGAAAAGTGAAAATCCTATTGAGAATGAATTTGTATAGATGTCCTTCACCATTTCATAACTAAAAAAAAGGAAATGGAATTGATGAATAGCTAGGGACATAAGCCCTTCTCACAACATGATAGTTGACTGCAACATTTAGAAAACATGGGCTAAATCGAGTAAATATTCACTATGCATCTGTGCACTATGCATTTGTACAAAGCTCTATCCAACCAAGATAAACAAAAAATAGAACTCAGGCTCAATCTTTCCTTTCATGCTAATATCTAACAAACTACGGAAGACGGCTGCTCTCAGTTCAATATTATATTATGATTGACAGCTGAATTTGCTACATTTTCATCTGCATTTCTCTACTATACCTGCAGTTCTGTTCAAATAGTACATCAGTCAGCTAGAAAGGATTTTGACACTTACCATATTGTTTAAAACAACTCACAAAGACTATGGTGATTAACAGTTCTCTTAGGCTCTAAAGACTGACAGAAAAGGGAATGCAGGTCTACAGTGGTGGAATAATGGATATAACTACAAGGATGAGCAACAAAGAAACAGGTGTATTCCCCCCCCAACACCTGCTTCACCTGAATAGAAGGAAAAATGCATTTGAGCTATATATGCTCAAACTGTTAAGTGATCCTTGCCTGAAAGGGTCTAAGATTTGATGCTGTTGTTTAGAAATATGGCAGATTCATAGATTTCAACACATGCATGACGATGATTAATAGTAATATGAACCAAGTTGATTTATAATTTATTTTGAGATTCTCAGATGATACTGTTTCAAATCTATTTACAATGAAACTGAAAAAATTAATTCTACTCTGAAAACAGAAAGCTCTTTGGGACTTGAGTTTGTGTCTTTCTTTGATAATATGAAGTCCAAAGCATCTGCAATGCACACAATAAATCCTACATATTGAGAATGAGAATAGTTGGGACAGCATTTGCTGTCTTTCAAAACATATAATATCTGTGACATGGAATGTGGAGGTCAGATATTCTTGGTTTAATTCCTATCTCTGACACTTAATAGCCATGGGATCAAGGGGAAATTATTTAAATTCTGTGAGCCTCTCTTTTCTGCATGATACTGGGGTGTGGCAAGGTGCAGGTGTTTTCCCCTTTGTTTTTGTTAGGTGATAATGGAACAGGAGCAGAGGTGGGAAAAGTTGAACATTGTAAATAAATAAGCAAGTGAGAGGGTAGCAATAGCACATGAAGCTGTGCGAAGCTGTGGTAAGAATTTAAGAAGGATGACACAGCACTTTGGTCTCATATTCCCCTCCTTCATTCCCTTTCCTTTTCTCTTTCTTGCTTCTATTTATCCTTAGGTCTAAATTGGCAGAATTCAAACTGTTGACCATGACCATCCAGATATGGAGAAAAAGTTATGATTGTAGCTTAACTTCACGGGGACCCTAAACTTAGTCTAGAGATGGCACACGTTGGTGTTGGTGATGTTGGAGAGACGCTCTCAGTTACCATCAGACTCCAGGTTTTGCCTAATCATTCATTGGCAAGAAATCAAGTTCTATCCCCATGGGAGTAAAGGTGGGGGATTTCTCTCTACTTTATAGTGAGGCTTTTTCCCTTCTCAGTGCCTTTGAGAGTGGGGCAAGGCTTGATTGGCCTCCCTTTATAAATGTGTTTAGACCACATCTGTTTTCTTTGTGAAAATAAAGAATTTATATCTTAACATGAGCGGCCATAGCCATCAGGGATTTGAGATTTTAGACTCAGAAGATCATAGGATCACAGATTTAGACTGAAGCAGGGTATCAGTGGCCTTTGAATATAATTCCCTTATTTTTATAGCTACGGAAACTAAGGTTCCAAGAGGTTAAATGACTTTTCCAGAGTCATACCGCTAGTAAGTGTCAGAGGCAAGATAAGCCCCCAGAAGTATCTGACTACAGGTCCAGCATTCTATCCATTTTAAAACCTAACTTCCTCTCTAGAAGAAGAGGGTTGCCAGTCACTTGGGACATCCAGCGCTATAGGTTTGTTTTGATTTTCATTCGCTGAATGTACTATAATCTTCAAAGTAAATGTGTAGTCCTTGGGTCACATACAAAACTGAAAAGGTAATAAGAATCTTGATGGCATTGGGACAGAGTCATTTTGGTAAACTTGTGAATTACTAATGATAATACTTAAACCACCTTAGATTAAATGAGATGAGAGAGAATCTGCACTGATGCATAAAGAATTCAGAGTCTAGGACCTGAAATTAATACAAATAGGTCTCTTGCTGCTTAAACAAGGGAAAAACATACTAAAGAGGGCCTGGGTGCTTGAGTTCCAACTGCCACCTGGTGGTACATGTAGAGACAGTACGCTGCATAATTATTTCTGTCCACCTTCCTGCCTTTCCAGGTAAGGTAGATGTTCCTATAGAGTATAACTGGAAAATGGAGATACTAACCATAACAGCAGATACTTTTAAGCTGCTTTAAAATTAACAAATTGATTTACATACATTATCTCATTTGAGCCTCTCCCTAGTCCAATAAGTTAGGTGCTATGGGCATCATCATCCCCATTTTAAAGATTAAAAAAATGAGACTCAGAGAAATGAAATGATTTACCAAGGTTTACACAACAAGCAGATGTTAAAAGGGAGGATTTGAACCAGGACTCCTTCGCTTTTAATTTGGCCCTCTAGACGTAGCACCACATTACATCCAGAGAGGTGGCAGTGCCCTTGCCCTGCACATTCGTTTCTGGACAATACATTTTAGGAAGGATATTAACATATTCTGCAACCTATCCAGGGAAAGAAAATCAGCATGTGGAACATTTTTGAAATTATGGTATATGAGGATTGGTTGAAGGGTCTGTGAATCCATCATCAAAAAGAAAAATTAGGGCATACATGATATTTATCTTCAAGTATTTAATGAACTTTCATTGGCAAAAAGAATTAGCTTGTTCTGCTTTACCACAGAGGGAAGAACTAGAAACAAGAGGCAGAATAAAAGTTGTAATTTGGGCTTAATGTCAGGGAAATCTTTCAAGTATCTATAGATACTTAAAAGGCTAATAGGGAGCCTCAAAAGGTAATACTTCCCAGTAAGAGGAGATCTTTGAAGTACAGATTGAAAAAATATCTATCAGATATATTGAAGGGAGGTTTCTTCTTCAGGGATGAGTTGGCCTAGTTGGTTCTTTCAAGCTGAATCTTCTCCAAAGGTTCTTTCCCACTTGGAAGTTCTGTGATCAATAACTCAACATATCCAGAACAGAACTTAGTCTCTCCCGTTTCCATACATTCTCCCTCCAAACTGTCATTTCTTTTGAGGGCACCATTATCCTTTCAATCACCCAGGTTCATAATCTCAAAGACTTCCTTAACTCCCCCTTCTCCCTTGCCCTTCATATCTATTCAGTGATTGTCACTGATTCTACCTCCACAATATCTTTCATACATGTCCCTTTCTCTCCTCTCACACAGCCATCACCAGGTCAGGCCTGACATGCCTCTTTCCTAGAGTACTATTACAGTCTTTTAATACAGCTCTCTGCCTCAGGGCTCTCTTCTTCCAGTCTTCCTCCATAAATCTACCAAAATAATAGTTCATAGATAACAGTGCTGGCTATATCACTCTTCCACTTAAAAACCTACATTGGTTCCCCATGGCTACAGGACAAACATAAATAACCTATCCTGGCATTTAAAATACTCTACAGTCTGGCTCTCAGCCAACTTTCCAGTCTTATTTCACATTACTCCCTTTCTCAAACTCTAAATTCTATCCACACTAGACTACTAGTCTTTTCCCAAATTTAATATTTCATCTCTCCCTTCCATCCCTTCATATAAGCTATTCACTCATGCCTAAAATGCATTTCTTCTTCATAGCCACCACTTCAGAAATTTTGTCTTATTTCAATGCCCAACTAAAGAAGACACCACCCCCCCATTCTATGAAGCCTTCCATGAGACCCCCGGTTGTTAGAGCTTTCTCTGGAGTCAGTTTTCTGGTGTTTTGGGATTTTTTTATAACAGTTTTCACTGTCTTCATATACATGCCATGGCCTCCTAGTAGAATGTAAGCTCATTGGGGTGGGAGTGATTCTTTCATTTTTGTTTTTGTATTGCTGGTATCTACCACAGTGCTTTGATTTAGCAGGTACTGAAAAAATATTTCTTGAATTGAATCTAGTAGAGTAATATTTTTACTGTCTGCCTCATGTGGTTAATATGAAAGAGATGTTTTGTAAAATAAAGTGTTAGAGCAAAGATCTGTTGGTTTTTTTTTTTAATTTATGGAATAAAACAAGCATTTCCGTGGTACGGTATAATAAAAAGGTAATTGTACATCAAACTACAAATCTACTATGCATAACTTGCTATTCCTTTCAAATACACAAAATTATTGTGTAAATTTCTTTTTTTTTTCTTTTTTCGTTCCTTCCCTCCCCCTCCCTAGGGATGGCTATCATTAGACACAAATAGGGGTGTATGTGTGTGTATGTATATATGTATGTGTGTATGTATATGCAAAATTATTCCATACATAATTGAAATGATAGGAGACATTTGGACTTGGAGTTAGGAGGTCTGATTTTAAATCTTGACTTTGATACTCCCAGCTGTGGGACCACAAACATTCCACCTACCTCCTCAGAGTCCCTGTCTCCTTATTTGTAAAATGGGGATACGTTAAACTACTTGTCTCACAGAGTTATAAGGAAAGTGCTTTATAAATCTTAAAATAATACTAAGATTTAGAAATTATAAAGAAATATAGAACGCTGATATGCCAAATATGATGCCAAGTCTCAATATTTTGGCCTTTAGTTTGGTGCTTTATGCAGGTAATGTAATATGCTTCCAGAATAGGAAAGAAAGGAGTTTAAAGGCTTATAGATTATCATTCAATCAATAAACATTTATTAAGTACCTACTATGTGCCAAGCACTATGCTAAGTGCTGGATTATATAAAAAATTCAAAAGTATCTACCTATGTAGCTATAACTGTACATATTGTGAAAAAAAAATTTAAGAAGAGAGTTAGGAGATGTACACCATGTGAAATCGATAATATTTTAACAGTTGGTAAGTGATTGATTACCAGTGTGGTAACTTTTGAATTAGCTTTCTATGTACAATCAGATCATGAACTTGCAACAGCAAAGATCAAAAAAACTAAAATAAACAGAAATCAAATAAAAAGACTAAAAATGAGAAAACAGCATCTAACTCCAGCCTTAACCATTTAAACACACGGATGATATTTAACAATGAGAACTGAATAAAAGAATGGATATCAACATAGATGATAAATTCCTCAAGACATTTTACTTGTATAAATCACTTCTCCCACAAGGAGAGAGAAGAAACAAAGAAGCACCTCATTAAGCAATCATTTGATGTCCTTAAATTGGTAATCAAGGACAAGAACATTAATATAAAATAAAAATTCATCTGTAGAACCTTGCAGAGAAGGAGAGTGGAAGATTGCTAATATGACTGCCTCAAGAAATAGGAAAGACAAGTTTACAGAAAGTTGGGAAAGAGATTCAATTAGTCCAGATTACCTTGTGTCAATTTAAGGATAAAACTGAAAGGAGGACATACCCCCAAAATGAAAAGATCAATCAAAATTTAAATAACTCTTATCCCTTAATGACATTAGAGCATCCACATGTAGACACGGAGATCACAGTTCTTGGTATGCTGCATGAGGAAGCGGAAATGACACTCTTTTCAAATGGGAAGAACATTTGGATTGAACAAAGTATAAATAGAGCAGGTCACTGCTTGAGGCAACAAAATTTTGAGATTGTTGAGAGATGGATTCTAAAAAGAGGAGATCACCAAATGTTTGGGGAAAAAACCTGGACATTAAATCATAATCATCATCGTTATTGAAAAAGGGCAATTAAAATGTATCATTTACTGTAGACTCACATACCTACTTTTTTCTCTCTCCAGAATCTTTAGGAGAATGGTCTATACAGGTATAAAGTATATATACCTCGATAAAGGTATAATAGAATAACATGCAAGTTTTCATGAATGATGTCTACAGCAGATCACATCTTTATTTTCACGTAACTGACTGAAAGATACAGAGAATACAAGAATTCCATCATGGTTATTCTCTGTTGCCCATTTAAAACATTTATTTATTTCAAATTTCTACTACTCAGTAAATGCCAATGATTCCCTGTCACTTCAAGGATCATATATAAAATCTTCTGTGTGGTGTTCAAAACACTTCACCTGGAGCGGCTAGGTAGCACAGTGAATAAAGCACTGGCCCTAGAGTCAGGAGGACTTGAGTTCAAATATGACCTCAGACATTTAACACTTCGTAGCCATGTGATGTTGGACAAGTCACTTACCCCCAATTGCCCTTCCAAAAAAGCAAAACATTTCACCTACTTCCCCTCCCCTGGCCTCTTTGTTATTCTTTGAACAAGAAATCTCATGTCCTAATTCCAGGCATTTCTACTGACTCTCCCTCCTTATCTCCACTTCCTAGTTTTCTTGGCTTCCTTCAAGCCCAAACTAATGTACCTCTTCCACAGGATGCTTTTATCAATCTTCCTTAACTCTAGTGCCTTCCCTCTGCTGATTATTTCCACTTTGTCCTGTATATAGCTTGCTTGTGTAGATTGTCTCCCCCATTAGGCTGCGAGCTACTAGAGAACAGAGATTATCTTCTTTCTTTGCATCCCTGGTGCTTAGCACAGCACCTGGAATATAGTAGGTACTTAATAAATGTTTACTGACAGATTGATTTATGAGAGTGAAATGGTTCCTTAAAGGCTCTCCTCCAAAAAAGGTGTCCCTAATGCATATGCCAAAATTACAGAAAAATCCTTCAGAAACAAAACAACAATAACCTGAATCCTTCTGATAATAAATACCAAGCAAGCAGGGAGGAAGGAAGAGAGAGAAAAAAGACAGATCAGCTTGTTAATTGTATTTGTCACTTTCATGAAAGACGTCTAGCATAGAATCCAAGTAAGATTCCCCATAGATACTCCTGTTTATGTATGTCATTGTACTCAATGAATATGCCATTGCCACTTACCTGCCTCAGCTGGAAGAAACTTCACATATCATCTAGTCCAGCCCTATCCTAACATCAATTCATTTTTCAGGGAAAAAATGACTAAGCCCCAGAGAGATGAAATGATTTCTCTACACTAACTAGTGGTAAAGATAGGGATAGAATCTAGGTCTCTTGATTCTGAAGCCAGCACTCTTTCACCATACAGGACTGCCTCTTTAGACGTAGGGTGAGAGATGTATAATACCATTATCATCATTATCATTACCTATTATTACTGATGCCCCACATTGGAAGAGTTTGCATTTTTTCATCACCAAAACTTAAAATCAGGTTTCTAACAGTTTCTGAAATATGCTGTTGAAAAAAAAAGGGTAATTAAGAGTTAAAAAAAAATTTCAAGCTGGGAAAACCATGATTTCAATAATTGGTTCTAACTCCTATTATCAGTTCTATCTCTTAATAATTATGATTACAAACTATTATCCGTATGAATCACACACATACAAAACTGATCCTTAGCTTTAAACAGAATGGACGTTCCTTATTTTTTTATTCTTGACTCTCTTTTCAAATAAAACAGAAAAGCAGTTTCAAGTATTTATTCTTTTTTAAAAAAAACCCAAACTAAAACAAAAATATGGTGGAATTAAAACGATGTCATTTCTCTCATGGAGAAATAAATATGTACTGCTGAAATGTCTGGGGAGGTATTTGTTTTACATGCCATATTATAAAACATCAACCTTAGGTTACCAGATGTTTTTCTGACAGCCACAGAGAGACAGAAACATTAGACCCAGTCAGATCAGTATGAAAAAACACAGATGCCCAGGACACTGACTTGAAGTCCAGAAATCTCTTTTCTATCATACACTCAATCTATTCAGCAGCATTCCAAGTCTAAGAAACAACAGGAAATATGGGAGAAAGGGAGGGTGTAGGAGAGTAGCTATGCTCTTTAATCTCAGTATCTCATATCATAGCTCAAATCAAGCAAAGTAACCTATGTCACTATTCTTCATTTGAGGAAACTGAGATTCAATTAAATTAGTTATTTTAAGTCAGAGTGAGGCAGTTTTCTCAGAGAAGTGAATATGAGCTCATACCTTTAATGGTAACAGGATAAGCACTTCTGGAGATGAACTGTCAAGTTCAAGAAGTTCAATACCTGCTTTTTCCAGTGTCACATTAAACAGACCCTGAATTGGTGCAGTGGATGCTATATCAGAAACTGTCAAACCAATTATATGCAGTCCCATCTTCAAGCATCTGCAGACTATTACAGGAATCCCAGAAGTGAGTAGTAAATCATTTTCTAAGGTCCAATTACAGATAGAATTTTTAGGTATACACAGATGTCCTTCAAATAAAGAAAAAAATAAACATGTTAGGGAAAATAAAATAATTATAATTCAGTCTTATACTAAAATTTTGAGATAACCCTAAGAAAATCAGAGTATTTATAATCTAATAAAATTAGCTTCGACTGGTTACCAACAGGGTAACAAGGACTGAGAACTGAGAAAGAATGTATGACTACTCATTTCTGAACCCTGAGGATCTAACATTTAAAGTTGTAAAGAATAACTGTATAAAAAACCACCAGTAGTAGTAATATTGAAGTACTAGATGGTTTTTATCAACACATCCAATTCTTTTTAATAATTCGACTTTAAATGCCTGGCATGTACAAGGCATTGGGGATTTGTTGTTAAGTTTTTTCAGTAGTATCCAACTCTTCCTAACTTCATTTGAAGATTTCTTAGAAAGATACTCGTTTGCCATTTCCTTCTCCAGCTCATTTTAGAGATGAGAAAACTGAGGCAAACAGGGGTCAAGTGACTTACTCAGGGTCATACAGCTAATAAATGTCTGAGACCAGATTTGAACTCAAGAAGATGAGTCTTCCTGACTCCAATCTGATACTCTATCCTCTTTGCCACCTAATTGTCCATGATTGGGATACCAGAGAAAAAATAAAATAGTCCCTCTCTTCCATGATTGAGATACAACAGGATAAGGATAATGAGAGAGGGAGAGAAACGGGGAGAAAAAAAAAAGGAGAAATGGAGGGAAGGAGTGAGAAAGAGAAGAGAGACAGAGAGTGAGTGTGAGAGTGTGAGTGTGAGTGTGAGAGTGTGTGTGTGTGTGTGTGTGTGTGTGTGTGTGTTTTGAAGACCTCGGGTAATCAGGGCACTAGGATATGTCAAAGCTCTCAAAACTACCTCAGGATGGTGCAAGACAGTGGTTCTCAACCTTTCTAATGCCGTGACCCTTTAATACTCATATGTGGGAGTATCTGCATGTGGGCAGACCCGCTTGGAGACAGATAAAGGAGTGGTGTCTCAGTTCTGGAAATATGTGTTTTCCAATGGTCTTAAGTGAAAAGGGGTCACAACCCACAGATTGAGAACCGCTGGTCCAAGAAGACCAAAATAATAATTTCTCTAACTACCTAAATAAAAATATGAATGTTTGATTCCTATATGCCAATAAACTGGGGTTAACTGCTGGGTAAATTACCATTCCCCACAATATACAGATAGATCTCACAAATAATTTAACATTTGCAATTTTTAAAGAGTTGTTTACATTCTTTGAGAGCTGTGAGAAGGCATCAAAGGCCTAGGGAACAAAAAACAATTTCTCTTAATTATAAGGTAAATTTAAATCTGGGAAAAGGAAGACCTTTCTGACTAGAGGACATTGTTAAACACTAGAATGAGTTGTTGCGGGAAGTTGCCTTGAGGAAAAGAAAAAGGAAGAAGACATAAGCATGAATAGAGGTATAAATATTCTTTATGACAAAAGTAATGTTATATCATATAAATATGTAAAATAACACATCAGAAGGATGAAAATAGTAAAGCACACTGTGGAAAAGAAAAGAGATTAATAAGATTAGAAAAAATAAAAATCTAAATTTACAATGAGACTTAAGGAAAATTTTAATTTATAGGTAGGAAAATAATAGTAAATATGCAGCATTATATTTCTATAAATATTAACAATCTACAATATCTTTAATAATAATATACTTTTTAATCCCTGAATAATCTACCTCTATAGGTGTCTTTAACACCTCTCAGGCCTGAGACCCAGATCATATTGTCAGAGAGATTACTGGGCATTTGCCCTGTAGCTAGTGAGATAACGTGAACTTTTTATCTTCTTGGAAGGTATGTCAGAGAAGAGATCATCAGTAGCATGATACTTCTACTTCTACATATATGAAGACCCAGCATCAGAGAACTTTGCCTAGTCTGTTTTGGAGATATCATCCTGGTATGTCCATGGCAGATTCGACATATTTAGTCTTTCTAAAGGCAGGAAGATGGATAAGATAACTCTTTTGGGTTTGTCATTTATTGGCACCCAAGTTATTTTCAATATCATAGTCTGTTTCACACAAAATAATGTACCATAGAATTTCAGAGCTAGAAGAAGCCTCAGACATCATTTATTGCCATATTTGACCAAGAATCCTTTCTACAACTGACTAATGAGTAGTTATCTTGCCTTCAGTTGAAGAACTCAGAAAAACTATTATTTATCAAGGAGTGTCATTTAACTTTTCAATAGATTTAATTGCTAGGAACTTTTCTTTACATCAAGGTTAGATTGATTAATTATCTCTACTTCTTGGAAAATTCCACCTAGTTGTGCTCTCTTTTCTTATGCCAAGAAACACAAACTAAAACTCTTTTCCATTTGATAGGCTTTCTAATACTAGAAAATAAGTATTGCTAGGCCCCTAAGTCTTCTCCAGGCTAAATAACCCCAGTTCCTTCAAATGATCCTTATGGTTTCTTACATTCTCCCAATGGACCCAACCTGTCAATGCAAGTAGAAGTTCGGGTATGATGTTCTTCCTCTTCTTCTCTTCTTTCTTCTTCCTCTAAACATTGTCATTGTCTTCTCCTCCTTCTTCTGATTCTTCCTTTTCCTCATCTTCCCATACCATATGCGGTGCCTTTCTCCACTTGGAGTACCATAACCCTATATCTGGGTATTCTATCCATAGATCACTTTGATCACTTACATCTCATAAGAGATTTGGGAGTTTGGGGACTGGGGTTTTTTTAATTATTATTTTTAACATGTTTTTTCAAAAAGTTGGGACAATTTTCTTTTTTGTCTAGAGCAATTTCTTTATGATTTCTTGAAATATAGTTCAAAAAAAAAAGGTCCATTGTGTTTCAACTGGAGCTATTAGACTGCCTTTAAACCCAATTCATTCTGCCTCCATTGAATGGTCAATAATAACCTGCAGCCCAAGCCTCTGTGGCTCACTGTTTTGATTTTAATGGCTTAAAATGAGTGTAAATAGCAAGTGCTTTCTGTTCTGGCCAGAAATTTTGAGGGTCTTCTACCAGATTGATACCTATGTGATGGTAAATTAGGCCATCTTTTGTCTTACCTAGCCCTTAGTCATTGAATGGGTGTTGCCTTAGATATACTAAGCCCTGGGAAAGATCTTAACTTAGGCCAAGGTCATGCATCCTGGACCTTCACCAGTCCTCTTGACTTTTGTCTTGTCCACTGGATGACTCTGGAGAAGAGAGTGAGGTTGATGACTTCAAGCAGCTCTGCCTCACTTAAATCCAGTTCATGTGAAAGTCAAGACATCACCTTCATGGTGTCATTGATCCTCTATAGAAGGACAAACAACTGTCTCCAGATTAGTCACCCCCCTTCGGAGGAGATGTTGTTCAGTCATTTCAATTGTGTCCAACTCATCATGACCCCATTTGGGGTTTTCTTGACAAAGATCCTGGAGTGCTTTTCCATTTCCTTCCCTAGCTCAATTCCCTTCTCAGTGAATGACTAGTTATCATCTGGAACCTAACAAAACAGGTCTAAGCCCTTTTTCATGTGACAACTCTTCAAATATTTGAAGACAGCCAGCAGGTCCTCCCAAGGTCTCCTCTTCTTTGGGTTAAATGTCTCTAGCTTCTTCACATGTTCAGTCCCTTCATCATACAGGTCAACTTCCAGTTTCTCAATCTCCTTCTTAAAATGTGGCCTCTAGAATCAAACATTTACACCCATCACAATGAGATTTTTGCCAAGAAAAATCTGAGTACCAAAATCTTACTTCACAATTTGTCATAGGGCTGACCTGGGGAGTGGTACATTTTATTCCTTAGGAAGCCCAGTTCTAAAGTAAAGGTTCATTAAGTTCTGAAGGTAACCTTAGTCTCATGAAGGCTTTACCAGTGGAGTATAAACTCTGGTGGGTTCTATCATGCTAGGAAGATTTCAAATATGGGCCTGATTACAGAGGTTGCACCTGTCATCTGAAGACTAGTCTCACCAGGTTGACAGCAAGGTGATGAAATGATCATAAACGAGTGAGAGTGGTTGTAATCTGTCTGGCAGAAGTAAGGAATTAATTAAAAACCATTTGTTAAGCATTTGCTTATATACAAAGCACTGTTCTAACTACTGCTCTCAAGAAGCTCACATTCTGAAAGAGTAGACAACACATATAGTCAGATGGAAAGACTGAGTGGCAAGAACTTTGGCAGAATGAAATTTGTTTTCCAGATCTTCAGTTACCAAACCAACATAAATCACATATCCTTCAAGTATATGAATATTCAAGTATAATGAATTACTATCTCTGAGGAAATATCTTAAAATCCAATAAACCTAATACAGCATAGTGTAGCAGACCCAAGAAGGCCTTGGTACAAGGCCTATCATTCAACCCCCTCAATGCCCCAGGTAACTTGCTATAGGACTATAAGTTGCAAAGTAGGTGCCAACTTGGCTTGACAGAAGGAGTTTTTTCATTAGGAATTCCCTATAACAATAAAATCACTGGTCTGGTCCTGAGGATGATGATATACCTAAAATAACATTATTCCAGTTCAGGTTAGAAGTATGACACTTACAACTCAGCTTCAAACAACTTTTCTTTGATAACTTATTGTTAGCTAAGGCCTGGTGCTGTGGCACATGGTTATGGCTTTTTAACAAGCTATCTTCTATTTGGCCCTTCTTGTTGGAACCAAAAGATGCTTCCAGAGACTATCTGGGCCAGCAGGCACTATGAAAGTTAATGTACCACTGAAGAATAACTCTATAGAGATGATTGTTCCAGAAGGGCACTGATAGAAACAGCTACGATGTATTGACTTATAGCAGTGTGAGAAAGGTTGAAAATTGCTCCTTCTGACTATGGTCTGTCTTTGCTTTTCTAGTTGGCATGCTAACAATGAGCACTCTGAGCATAGCATTACAAATGCAAGGTGTGATGTCCCCTGAATCATCTTGATAAAATAAATAGGCAATCTTAGGACATCTAAAAGTGGGTAGAAAATGAAAGTGAGAAGAGAAACAAACAAATTAGGGGCGTTTCTTCACTCTCCTGCTACTCATCCCCAACACACATACATTCACAGGCTACCTTCTTTGGCAAAAAGGATTAAAACAAAAGGCAGAAGATTTGGGTTCAAATCTCTACTCTGCCACTGTCTAACTATGTGATCTTGGACAAGCCACTTAACTCTAGGTGGCACAGTGGGTAGAGTGACTGGTGGTGGATAGAGTGAAGGGTCTGGAGTCAAAGCTGGTTTCAGACACTTCTTAGCTGTGTGATCCTGAACAAGTCACTTAATCGTTTGTCTTTGTTTCCTCATTTATAAAATGAGCTGGAAAAGGAAATGGCAAGCATTAAAAATAAATTTTCTTAGAATCAGTATCTTGGAGACGCAGAGTTGCACCTCGCCCCCCTTCTCTAAAAGTCCTTTAGAAGGACATTACTGATAATGAGATTGCATTGGAAGTTGCTCACACTTGGGTGAAGACAGATTTTTCTGCCTAGACAGCCCAAGCCTGCGAGTGGGCCTGTATGGTTGGAGGGTGGTCTAATAGAGCAAGTGTTTCCTCTGCCCAAGGTAAAATAACGGGATGATTTCTGCCCCAGTTGAAAAGGTATATAAACTGGATATTCCAACTCTGAAATACAGCCAATTCTGGACTGACCCCCTTAGGGGGGCCCAGTTCTGGACTGTAACTCCCATGCAATGCATGTTGCCAGCTTGTGAGAGAAATAAAAACATGGACAAGCAACCTATTTCGTTTCTTTCTTAGAATAAACTCTGTGAAAGGTTGATACAAACCACTCCAGTATCTTTGCCAAGAAATCCCCAAATGGGGTCACAAAGAGTAGGACATGACTAAAAAATGACACAACAAAACAGCTCACATTTACATCAAGATTCACAAAATGCTTTTCTCACAACAGCTCTGTGAAGTAAAACAATACAAGTATTATTATTCCCATTTTACAGATGAGAAATCTGAGGCCCTGAGAGATTAAGTGATTTATATACAGTCACACAGCAAATGTCAATCAGTCTACAACAAAGCCTCCCAACTCCAAATCCGGCAGTTTATTATGCTATGTAGCAATTAATCTGAGTCTTGGTTTCCTCCTTGTCTGCAAAATGGCAGGAGTAACATTTGGATGACATCTGGAATGAGGTTATTGTGAGACTTTTCTTTATAAACCTTACTTTGTAAACCTTAAACTACTCATAAAAAATGTAAATTACTAATGAAAAATGTGAGTTGTACCAAGCTGTGTCTTTCAATAATTATTCCTGTAACAACCTAGTAGATGATTTCTATAAAGAGAAAGGCCACAGACTAAGCGCTTCTTAATTGGAGAGACTGAGGTTTTTTGCTTTTATTTTTATTTTGTGCTTGTTTGCTTCATGACCATTTTAAAAACTAGCAATAAAATTACTAAATATTACTTATTCTTTTCCTCCCCACTCTTTATTTTTAAGTTTTTAAAATGCACTTAGCTCTAGGGTGCTACCATATATTATGTTAACTTTCTAGAGAAAAATGATGGATAACCCTTTTGAAGAAAGTTTCTACACCATAAAAAGGACATTGATTAGTTAGAAATTGTCTAGAAGAGGGTGAAAAGAATGGTGAAAAGCCTTTCAACCACTCCACAGGAGGTTCAGTTGATGGAGCAGAGAATATCCTAAAGAAGATAATTCAGGGGGAAGGGAATGGCGATTCTTCAAGTACATAAAGGGCTGTCATGGTTAAGAGTAATTAGATTCATTCTCTTTGGCCCCAGAAGGTAGAATTAGGAGTCGTGAGTTGAAGTTGCAAAAATACGCATTTAGGCTTGATTTAAAGAAAAAAATTTTTAACAGAGTTGTCCAAAATTAGAATGGAGGCAAGGGGCTCCAACAGCTATCTTCAAATATAGACTGAATGACAACTTGTCAAGCCTGTTATAGGGAGAATTCCTTTGTGGAGACAAAATGCATTAAATGGCCACTGAGGTCCCATCCAGCTCTAAAATTCCACAATGCTGTAACTTGCTTGCTCCCTGAATTAATATCTTCATCATGGGTATTTTCAAAACATGGAAATTGATGTAATAACCAAGATACTACCACCAGATGGCAGACAAGGACAACTCTTATAAGAAATGCTCAACAAGCTCATTTAGTTGTTCAGGAGACTTAGTACTTTGTTTGAATAGGAAAATAAAGAGCTCACTGTGTTCACTGCCATGAAGTGGCTAATAATTCACAAGTGGAAAATAAGATGGACTCCAAAGACCAAATCACAGATATCCAATTGATGCATCAGACTTAAGAGCTGTGAAGTATCCTTGAGAAATCATCCAGCTCTCCTCTGCACTTAATTCATCAGATGGTTGTTTACTCTATTTGAAAATATCCCCAGGGAAGAATTTTCTACATTTTTTCCTTTATAACTCATGTCAGGGATTAGCATTTCACTCACTGGGAGAGTTCTTCTTCATGCCTAATGTAAACTTTTCACATTATAGTTTATAGAAGCAGTGTAGGATTTGGTGGCTCAAAAGAGCAAAAACATTATTTAATTAAACTCCATTTTATAAAGAGCAGAACTGATGTTCCAGGAAGAGAAATTACTTTCCCAAAATTACTTTCACATAGAAGGCTGAAGTTGGACTGAAGTGGGACATTATAAAGCTAGAATAAATAAAAGGGAGGTAATTGCAGTAAGGTTTCCTTTCTGCCTTGGAATGCTGTTGATCGGCGGTATACTGCAAGCTGACCTATAAAACTATGAAAACCCACTGTGTAGGATGTAGTGTGGTCCTCTCATTTGCTAAAGTATATAGAGCCTTTGGCCTTAGGACCATAAGGAAAATGAATAAATAAGAGAACTGGCTGTAAGCTGTGATTAATGAGGCTTGCTGTTTGAGGAGAGGAGAAAGGCATTTGGGACCATAAATAAATTTTGTCTGGAGTTTGAATTCGGCTGTGGTGGTCTGCATAAGTCAGTGCCTGCATCAAATGCCCCACAAAATACTTGGAGGGAGTGTGATCCTATACTGATAACAGGTGGAAGTCTACATTTGGTAAGGCCGATGGGGCGATTGCAGTCTCAGCTGGGATAGGACCCCTCTGGCAAATTGCCTGTGAAATTCTTTTGAAATGGGAATGTGTCCACCTATTCCGGAGTCTAGCTGTGACGTGGTACCTAATACTGGATGGATGGATATCTGTGACCTTACCTGAATTTAAACAGAGCTAAGGATGGTTATCCTGTCATATTTGGAATGTCATATGTCCCTGCTTATCCCTTCTATAGAGAGTTTCTATGATCAGAGCAAGTAGTCAGTAAAAGATATGAACCATCTTGTTTTGAGGTTAACAAATGTAAAGGAAGCTGAATAAACTGAATAATAGTTTTGATGGGAAACATGAAAGACAGATAGGAAGGGTTGGGGACAAATGAGGGTTTATCCAAGCCCCTCCTGTCTCTAAATAATTGATATCAGTTTCAGAAAGGTTTAAGTATGCTGAGAGTGTGTGAGGAAGTATTTTTAGAAAGCAGAAAGATTTGTAAGTTGATTCTAAAATTCTGAGGAAAGCAATAGGATCAGATTGATTCTTCTGAGAACTATATAGGTGTATAAGATTGGCTTTCAAAAAT
>CM053583.1:361140758-361168121 GCA_028627135.1 Pseudochirops cupreus
CATTAATTCTGCTTCTCCCCTGCCCTTAGCCTCAAAGTCTTTTCCCAAGCTAGCAGTAGGTCTGTTAGATAGTTTCCCATGAATCAATCACCCAAGTATTCTTAGAGAAATACATAGTTCCTTTGTTCTTAGTGGCCAGCTGCTTAGGAACCTTGAAAAGCACTATCAGAAGACAACTCACTCCCAAGATGGGACCTCCCTAATCAGTCTAGCTTCCAAACTTGGCACATCAAGCCTATCCTCCCAACCGCTATATTGAACTTATGTCATTCATCCTTGACTAAAAGTTACCTAGTTACATGTCAAGGCAAAAATCACACCTCCTCACACCCCCCCCTCCCAATTTTTCCCAGTGGATTATGGGCAAAATGCCTGCACAGTGAATATAAAAAGTGCATGTCCCTTTAAGCCCCAACTCCTCCCTAACCCCTCCCAAACTCTACCCCCCCCAGCTAGCATAAATTAACCCTTCTGCCTTGGGGCCCTCAGACCTCCCCCCGGAACTTTTTGTTCAGTGGTTAGACTGCCCACTTCTTGCAAGATTCTAATAAAGAGACCCTTCTCTATTCACCTTGAGCTGTCTCCAAGTGATTTAGGGATCTTTTTTATCCCACACACCAAGCTATACCCCAAGAAACTAAAGCTGCTCCCCGTCCAAAGGGTCTTCCTTAGTGCACTAATAAATTAACTTTCCTTTCAGTCAAGTTATTTATTTTTTGACCACAAGTCTTGAAGACTTCCTGGTTGATAGATTTTCTCTGGGTTCTCATGGAACCCAGGCTAGAAAACTCCCATAAGTTAAGATCATTTTTTCTTTAAAAGTATTGAGACCATCATAAATTAGCTCATGGGACTAACAGTTCAGGCTACGGACATCTCCTCCCGGTCATCTGAGCACAAAACAACCCTGAGGAGGAGCCTCTGGCGTTCTCTTGGCGCTTAACGGACAGGAAATGATGGGCATCTCAGGGAAGGAAGCTGCACTCAGCTACCTCTGCAGCTCCTTATCCACTCCGCTAAATGAGGCCAGGTACATAAAGGGTTTTGTAAACCCCTGTTGAGTCATTTCAGTCCTGTCATTTGGGGTTTTCTTGGCAAAGATACTAGAGAGGTGTGCCATGTCCTTTTCCAGCTCATTTTATAGGTGAGGATACTCAATCAAAGAGAGTTAAGTGACTTGCCCAGGGCCACATAGTTACTAAGGGCCTCAGGCTAGATTTGAACTTAGAAAGATGAGTCTTTCTGACTCCAGGTCTGGCACTCTATCCACTGTGCCACCCAACAGCTCCTAGAAGGCAAACTTTAGAATGCTATATAATTATAATTATCATAATATATTAATTATCAAATTAATTATTAAAATACTTTTTAAAACCTTTACCCTAGAGAAGTTGCGACTTTCTCAAGGTCACACCTTAACAAGTGACTAAACTGGAATCAGAACTAAGACTCACTCCAAACCAATTCTAAGTGTCCTCGATACCTATCATTGCCAAACATCATTTTCCTGCTATGGCTAAGCAAATCTCCTTTCTCCTTTTGTTAACTGTTGAATGACCTACAAGAGTCTCATTTTATTCCAGTATTGAACCTGTATTATCAGGGGACTTGCCTGAGGAAGACCCATTCCTGAATAATTGGGAAGTGACATATAGGAATGGAACAGGTTGATCTCTTTGAAGTGGACAATGAAGGACACAGAGAAGTCTGAGCAAGGAGTCCCAATGGTGCTTTTGGCTATGCCTCTGGATTGAGACAGTGATTGCTTACTGGAAAGGATCTCCTCACTACTGGGAGGGGCCTCCAAGAATAAACTCCCTGTGGCCATTCAGCTGATATGTGCTCCTACTCCTTAATGAGCATACCTTGAAATTGCAGTGAATTCTTTTCAGCCTTCCAAATGTACTGTCCCAGACACTTTCTGTCTTGTAATTTAAGTATCTTCCATGGTTTAGTAGAGAATTTCCTCAGAATTCAGTATACCCACAAAGCAGACTTTGGGGGACTGATACAGGTTTCTATCTCATTAAAAAAGTACAAAATAAGGGAAAGGGAGCCAGAATGGCAGAGTGGAGAAGCACTGAGTCAAACTCACCCTAATTCCCCTCCAAACCCCCAACTCTAAAACAAAGTCTCAAATTCAATTCTGGAGTGGTAGAACCAACAAAAGATCAGGTGAAAGAGTTTTCCAGTACAAGACAACTTGGGAGGTTGGTAGGAAAGTTCTATCTCACCAGGGTGCTGATCAAGGCCAGACTGCAGTGCAGACCATGCAGAACACTCAGACCATGCAGCCCAGACTGCAGCACCAGCAGTGGACCTTTGGAAGAGGTTGCATTAGTGCTGGCAGCAGCTTCAGCTTCAGAAGCTCTCAGCCCATGGACAGTGGAGGTGGGGAAAGGGGGTAGGACAACTGGTTGGAAGGAGATTGCAGGGGAAGCTTTTCTGGCCCTGGGTTCAGGACCCTGTTGCATTACGCATATGGGTCATAGTACCAGAGCCAAAAGAAGTGACAGCACTTATACAGCAGGGGAGAAGGGGCCTTGGTTGTGGTTCCAGGGTGGGAGAGAACTGCTTGTGGTCACAGAAGGACATGGTCTCAATTCTAAGACAGAGGGAAGCATTAGCAATTGTGACTGCAGAAGAATGGCGGACATGTTCACATTCCCAGAGCCAGAAATAGTGCAAGAACTGGTAGTAACTACAGGGGAATAGTTGTATGACCAGTCCATTGATCTGCTCTTTCTCTCTCAGATAAAGCAAAAGTGAGATCTAATTAAAAGACATAAGCGGAAACCACATTTCATGAAAATGTAGTAATATCAATGAATAAATGTATCACTGAATTATCAATGAAATGAAGAACTATCAATGCTAAACATGTTTGCACCAAATGGCATGGAGTCCAAACTCTTAAAGGCAAAGTTACAGGAAGAAATAGACAATATTAGTTGGGGATCTTAACTTTCCCCTCTCAGAACTATATGAATCTATTTATAAAATAAACAAGAAGGAAGTTAAGGAAGTGAATAACATTTTCGAAAAGTTAGCTATGATAGATCTCTGGGGAAAATTGAATAGGAATAGAAAACAGTATACCTTTTTCTCAGCTGTACATGGCACCTTCATGAAAACTGACCATGTATTAGGGCATAAAAACCTCACAATCAAATGCAGAAAAATAGAAATATTAAATATATCCTTTTCAGGTCATAATGCAATAAAAATTATATTCAGTAAAGAGCTGTGGAAAGAAAGATTAGTGGAATAATTGGAAATAAAATAATCTAATTCTAAAGAATGAGTGGGTCAAAGAATAAAGCACAAAAACAATAAATAATTTCATTAAAGAGAATTAAGAACAATGAGACAACATACCAAAATTTATGGGATGCCGTCAAATCAGTTCTCGGGGGAATATTTATATCTCTAAGTGCTTACGCCAAAAAAATAGAGAAAAAAGAGATCAATGAACTGGTCATAAAACTAAAAAAAAAAAAAAAGCCAGAAAAAGAACAAATTAAAATCCCAAATTAAACACCAAATTTGAAAACCTGAAAAATCAAAGGAGAGGTGAATAAAACTGAAAGTAAAAAAGAGTATTAAAACTAATAAATAAACTTGGGTGCTGGTTTTATCCAATAACCAATAGAATAGATAAACCATTGGTTAATTTTATTTTTAAAAAAGAAAGAAAACCAAATTACCAGTATCAAAAATGAAAAGGGTGAATTCACAGCTAATAAAGATGAAATGAAAGCAATTATTAGGAGCTATTATTAGCTCAAACATGTGCCAGTAAATCTGACAATTTAAGTGAAATGCATGAACATTTACCAAAAAATATAAATTACCTAGATTAGTAGAACAGGAAATAGAATATTTAAATATCTCCATCTTAGAAAAAATAAATTAAACAAATCATTAATGAGCTACCTAAGAAAAGATCCCAGAAACCAAAGTGATTCACCAGGGAATTCTACCAAACATCTAAAGAACAGTTCATTCCAGTGCTACATAAACTATCTGGAAAAACAGGCAAAAAAAGTGTCCTACCAAATTTTCCTTTTACAACCCAAATGTGGTGTTGATGCCAAACCAGGAAGAGCAAAAACAGAGGAAGAAAATTATAGAACAATTCTCCCAATATATATTGATGCAAAAAATTAAAATAAAATACTAGCGAGGAGATTGCGGCAATACATCACAAAGATCATACACTATGACCAAGTAGGATTTATGCCAGAAATACAAGGATGGTTCAATATTAGGAAAACGATCAGCATAATTGACCATATCAATAACAAAACCAAAAATCATGATCATCTCTATAAATGCCAAAAAAAGCTTTTGATAAAATGCAACATTTATTCCTATTAAAAACACTAAAACGCCTAAGAATAAACAGAGCTTTCCTTAAAATAAGCAGTATCTCTCTAAAATTAAGAGCAAGCATTATCTGTAATGAGGATAAGCTAGAAGCCTTTCCAATAAGATCAGAGGTGAACAAGAATGTCCATGATCTCCACTATTCTTCACTATTGTGCTAGAAATGCTACTTATAACAATTAGGGAAGAAAAAGAAATGGAAGGAATTAGAATAGCCAATGAGGAAATAAAACTATCACTTTTTGCAGATAATATGATGGCATACTCAGAGAACCTTAGAAAATCAAATAAAAACACAACGCGCACACACACACACACACACACACACACACACACCATACTCAGAGAACCTTAGAAAATCAAATAAAAACACAACACACACACACACACACACACACACACACACACACACACACACCCCCACCCCAGCAGCAGCAGCAACATTTCTACATACTATGAACAAAACCCTGCAGGAAAAGATAGAAAAAGAAATTCCATTTAAAATAACTGCAGACAATATAAAATACTCGGGAGTCTGTCTGCCAAAACAAACCCAGGAATTATATGAACACAACTGCAAAACATTTTTCACACAAACAATTGGAGACATATTAATTTCTCATGGGTAGGCTGAGAACATATTTTAAAAATGACAATTCCAAGCAAATTAATTTACTTATTCAGTGCCTTACCAATCAAACTACCAAAATTTATTTCACAGTGCTAGAAAAAGTAGTAACAAAATTCATCTGGAAGAACAAAAGTTCACAAATATCAAAGGAATCAATGAAAAAAAAGTGAAGGAAGGCAGCCTTATCATACCAGATCTCAAACTTTATTACCAAGTGATAATCATCAAAACAAGCTGACACTGTCTAAGAAACAAAGTGGTAGATCAGAGGAATAGATTAGATAAACAATACTCAGTACTAAACGACTGTGGTAATCTAGTGTTTGATAAACCCAAAGGTCAAAGATTTTTGGACAAGAACTCACTATTTATTTAACAAAAATTGCTGGAAAGCAGTTTGGCAGAAACTAGCTATACAGACCAACATCACATACTGTATACCAAGATAAAATCAAAATGGGTACATGATTTAGGCATAAAAATGATATCATAAGTACATTAGGGGAGTACGGGAAATTTTACTTATCAGATCTATGAATAAGGAAAGAGTTTATGACCAAAGAAGAGATAGAGGAACATGGGAACTAAAATGGATAATTTTCATCATGTGAAATTAAAAGGAGGGGGTGGGTGGGTGGCTAGGTGGCTCAGTGAATAGAGTACTGGCCCCGGAGTCAGGGGGACCTGAGTTCAAATTCGGCCTCCGACACTTAAACACTTACTAGCCATGTGACCTCAGGCAAGTCACTTAACCCCAAGTGCCCTGCTTTCCCCCTTCCAAAAAGCAAAGAAAGAAAGAAAGAGAAAAAGAAAGAAAGAAAGAAAGAAATTTAAAAAGGTTTGCACAAACAAAACCAATTTACCTAAGATTAGAAGAAGGAAAGCAGAAATGGGGGAGGGGAGGGAATTTTACAGCAAGTTTTTCTGATAAAAACTTCATTTCTAAAATATGTAGAGAATTGTGTCAAATTTACAAGAATATAGTCATTGCCTAATTGATAAATGGTCAAAGGATATGATCAGGCAGTTTTCAGATGAAGAAATCAAAGCTATCTATAGTCATATGAAAAAAATTCTCTAAATCACTATTGATTGGCGTTGAAGTTGAAAATTTGGAACACTAATGTGCTGTCAGTACAGTTGTGTACTTATCCAACCATACTGGAGAGCAATTTGAAACTATACCCTCAAAACTATAAAACTCTGCATACCCTTTGACCCAACAATATTACTATTAGGTCCATACCCCAAAGAGATCAAAGGAAAAGAAACTATGTATACAAAAATATTTATAGCAATTCTTTCTGTGTTGGCACAGAATTGGACATTGAAGGGATGCCCATCAACTGGGGGAATGGATAGATAAGTTGTGGCATACAATTGTGATGGAATACTATTATGTCATAAGAAATTGTTGAGGGCCAGCTCTGAAAAGTCCGGTCAGGGTTGAAGAATCAAGGACAGAGTTTGACCAGAGTTTGACTCTTGCCTGTTCTCACCCTCAAGGGCCCAAATGTTCAAGATGTTGCGCTCACCCCTCCTCCGGGCAAGGGAGGTTCTTGGAACATCCTGCACTTCTCTGGAACCATGATAACTGAGATAAGAGAACTGGGAGGTCACGTAGGAGAACTAGGGCATAGGGAAGTGTTCCATGAGAGTGGCTCTCACAAGACAATGATGTTTTTTCCTATATATATTTGGACCCTCAGATTAATAAATTGGCTCAGTCCTCCCTGACCTGTCTGCCCCACATCTCTTCATTTCACGCTCCTCCATGAGGTACCTCACTCAGTACAGGCATCAAGAAATGATGAGCAGGAAGCTTCCAGAAAATATCTGGGAAGACTTACAAGAACTGATACAAAGTGAAATGAGAAGAACCAGTAGGACCAATTTGAACAAAGTAACAGCAATATTGCACAATGATCAACTGTGAATGACTTAGCTATTCTCAGCAATGTAATGATTCAAGACAATTTCAAAGAACTTCTGATAAAAAATGCTATCCACCTCCAGAGAAAAAACTGATGAAGTCTGAATGCAAGCTGAAGCATACTTTTTTTTAAACTTTCTTTGTTATTCTTGGGGTTTTTTGTTGTATATTTTCTTTTGCTACATGGATAACATGGAAATTGTATAACTTGTATAACCTGTCAAATCGCTTGCTTTCTCAAAGGGGGAAAAGGGGATGGAAAAAGAGAGAGAATTTGGAACTCAAAAAATTTTTTTTAAAGAATGTTCATTTTTGTTTACATGTAACTGAGAAAAAATAAAATTAAAAATTAAATGTATATTTTAAGAAGCACTAATTCTGAACAGCAGTGCTTTTCCTTTATATAACTAATTTTTGTTTTCATCCAATTGTCTGTGGGGAGGGCTACTGAAAAAAGACCCTACCAGCTTTCAGAGAGTCGTATTTCTGTGTTAGTGGGGAAAGAATTGTTTGATTTTTAATGCCTTTTGGGAAATGACAAACGTAGCTGAACAAACAATTCTCAATCCTACAACTGTATAGAACATCATAAGGCACAACAACAACAAATCATCAGGCAACTGAGAGATGGCATGAAGGCCCACAACAGTGAGAGAATACAAACTAAACCAGAGTCTGGAATCAAACAATCCTGTTGTAGTAAATGACTGAATTTTGTTTTTTAATTTGACATTTAAGTGGCCACCATAATTTTACCACATGATCTTTGTTGATCCTTTGTAGCAAAGCCCTTGAAATGACAATGCTTAATACTCCTTAAAATATTTTTAATCTCCCAACCTCTCTCTTTTCTCCTCCCCCTGCCCCAGTTTAGGGCCCCCACTGCTCTTCCTGATCCCAAAGGTAGACAATTGTGATCTGGACATTCCTAGTAATTTTGGAGGCCTTATGGGTTTGCGATGTCAGGAGCTCTTGGGTTCATCATTTGAGACTACTGGTGTTAGGTGGAATTCTCTATTTTGAAGAGGATGACCACTGTAAAGAAGGGGAGCCTAAGTCCTGGAATGGTGGCCAGGTTTCTTTGGAGTTGCCTGTTCCAACCTGTGTGGTAGTTCCTAATTGCATCAACTGTGGCGGGCAAGCAGGGTCCAGACACTATGGCCTGCAGCACCAAGCCTCAGGATAGAAGAGCAGAGTCAAGCCCCAGCAACACTCAGTCCCAGAACTTCTTAGTGTCAGCTGTCCTGCCCCCGACCAGGGGGTAGCACTTTGCCTTAACAGAGTGGGCAGCATGCAGAGACACTGACCCCAGAAGCAACAGACAACAGGTAGAACGCACAGAGCAGGGTCCCAGAAGCAGCAAACAGCAGGAAATGGGCATGGTCATGGACAGCAATACAACACATGCTGATGCTAGGCAGCTCTCAGCAGCAAAGGCATCCCAGTGGCAGAACAGCGGACACTGGCACATACAATGCCAAAAGACAGGATTATAGAGCCTGTTACTTACTGCAGCGCAAAATCAATTGGCCTTTCCATATTGCTAACACTACAACACCTCGTGATTATTATGTAAATCTTTCCCAAGAAAGGCTTGGAGGACCAAGAGGTGGCACTGTTTGGAAAGAGCTTGCTTGCCATCAACAAAGGAGAAGCGAAAGTGTCTAACGAGCCCCACAGACTCTTTCATGGAATGAAGACTTTGGATTGTTCCTCCTCCCCCTTCCAACTCCTGGGGCAGGTAACGCTAAGTAGGTAATGGTACAGGGCGATGCTCCCTAACCTGTGATGGGGATCAGAGTAATAAGGAAGTGTCACCAACTTTGCCCTGATCCTGATGCTCCTGGTGCTGCTCCTGCTTATGGTCACTTTTTTTTTTAATTGAGAGACCTAATGTCCACTGCAAAGATTTGGCATCTGTTCATTTAGACACAAGACAAAATCTTTCCTGGGACTTTCTCAGATCCAATTCAGTTACTTCCGCAGGGAATAATTACATTGATTTTGCTGTTTCTGTCTGCAGGTTAGCTTTTCTTTTCCTCCTTTAGTGCTTTCTCCATCATGCTTCTTGACTATTGGAGGTTAAGATTGACCACAACATCCCTAAAGTTATTAAGTGGTGAAAGATCTTTTAAAAGACTTTAAAGAAACTTATTTTAAAAAACTTAAAAAAAATACTTTTAAAGAAACTTATCCTAACCCCCACACCCATGTTTGTGGTAGGCGAGTAATAAACATTTGTTCACTTGACTTGACATAAAAGGTATTGAAACCAAACTGCTGAATGACCTATGAGTGTCTCATTTTGTTTCAATATCAAATTTAAAATATCAGGGGCTTGGCCTGAGGAAGACTCAGTCCAGAACAGTGTTCTGTATGAAAGAGACTTTTTATAACTTGCCAAGATGGCCACAAAAATACCAGACAAAACTTAAAGAATTTACACAAAGCAAATCACAAATGGAGGGCATTCCAGGCAATTGAAAATTACCTGGATAAAGGCACATAAGCAGGAAAATTGCAGGTGTATTACAAGAGACAAAAAGGTTTTTTTGAACACAGGAGTAATGAAAAAACAACAAAGCTAAAACACAAATAATTTTCAGAATTCTATGCTGGACATGTGGAGTGTCAACAGAAGAAATAAAATCCCTAGGATGACTGGAAAAAATTGAATATATAATCATATCTGCTACACAATGAGCTGTGATCAGAATAAGGAAGCAGGCCTGAGAAGAGAATACTCCCTTACTCTATCAAGCAATGATTCCTTGCACCTGGCAAGACCACCACTCTCTTCTTCATCTAGCCATCTCAATTAAATTCAACATTTACTAAAAGCCCACAGTATGCAAAGCAAATATTAACTAAGAAAGGATTTTTTTTCACTAGACCAGTGAATTTAACACCACATCATTGGCGGTTCAGAAATTCCCTCCATCAACTGCAGATTAGGTCATCCTCTATAATTTAAAGAGTCTCAGCAAGTTGTCCAAAACACTGAGAACTTAAAAGATATACCCAAGTTAGCATAGCCAGAAAAGTATCTGAAAAGCAACAGGACTTGAACCCAAGTCTTACTGATTCCAAGGCTAGTCCTCTGTTCATTACTCCATGCTGCCCCTCAATAGATAATTACAATCTTCAAATTCATTTTTAAGAAGGCTTAAAAGTAGAAAAAGCATTCATTTTTGTATCAGAAGTCCTGGATTAGAATCCAAGCTCTACTGCTTACTATTTAAATGACCTTGGGCAAGTCACTTCCTCATCTTATCTGTAAAAAGAGGAGATTGAATTTGCTCTCTCAGGCTTCTTCCAGCACTCAGTTTATAAGAATTTAGGACTTGCTCTAGAACAGCGGTTCTCGACCTGTGTGTCACCACCACTTTGGGGGTGGAACAACCCTTTCACAGGGATCATCTAAGACCATCGGAAAACACATTTTTCCGATGGCCTCAGGAACCGAGACATTGCTCCTCTATCCATCTACAGGCTGGTCCGCCCACATGCAGATACGCCCACATACCAGTATTAAAGTGAAGATATCTTTTATATTAGTATTCTTCGAATCTATGTTGCATTAAGTAAGACTTTTTAAAAATAGGTACCTTTCTGCATTTAGCTGTCAATCAACAAACAAGTATTTATTAAGCATATTACAGTACTTACCAGGCACAGTACTGGGGATATAAAGACAATAATGAAATAATCCCTACCCTCCAGCAGCTTATATTCATATTAGGGTGCAGGGAGCCAAAATACTTGATCCATCACTCAGATAATTCCTGGGTGGTCTGCTCCAAAAAAAGATATTTTTGGTGATGTGGCTTTTTCTTTGAAGCCAGCTCCTGAGAGTATTCTTTGAGATACGGCTGCATAAGGAATTACCCACTTACTGATCAAAGGCTCCATCCTAAGATTTTAGTCACTTAGGTGTTAAGTCCCTATTAGATTGTCTATTCTGTGCTACTTCCAGGATATGACAGACTACCTAAACTCCTGTACTAAATAGTGATAAGAAACTCAAGTCCCATTCCTTTGTCTTATTGCTCTATAAAAACCTTGTCCAAAGAATCAATAAATGGAGTTGTTCCTCCAACTACCCACGTGGCCTGGTTCATTCTCTATCATATCTCCAACCAAACTTAGTGCTGGACATTAAGCAGCTCCTGGTATAAAGGGGAAGAGAGAGGCAGTGTTTATAGAAATAAGTATATACAAAAATCAAAGCAAGGTAAAATTGGGGAGGTCACTAGCAGCTAGGAGTTAGGGAGGAATCAGGAAAAGCATCACATAGTGATACTTGAGCATTCTGAAGGAAATAGAAGATTCTTAGAGGTAAAGGTGAAAGGAGGGAGTACATTTTTGGTATGGGAGAGAGCACAGGTATGGGTGACATGAACATGCATATTTAAAGACCATGTCTAGATCTCAAAGATGTATGCTGAAACCTCCATAAACTTAATGTCTTTAACTGAAAAGAACATATGTCCAGTGAATTAAGAAGGAAACATTTTGGCAAGTTTGTGCTTGCTCTGAAGGAGCCTTAGACTAACCGGAGAGAGCTGCTTAAAAAGAGATAATTAGTGAGAAATGTTAAGATTTTCATTGCCACTATAACAAGGAGAGCTAAGTCCTAACAGTTAAAAGCCCTATTTAATGCAATGAGACAGTACAGAGTATTTGATAGCTGACTGATCCAAGTTAGGAAAACTATGTTCAAATTCTTCCTCCGACATATACTAGCTATATGACAGTAAATAAGCAAGTCATTTTATCTGTTAATCAACCAACAAGCCTATTATGTGCCAACCTGCTACATACCAGGTACTGTTAGAGCATTGGAAATATAAAGATAAAAATGGAGGCAGCGGAGGAGGCGGTGGCAAGATGTGTGCTGCTCCGCTGCAGGTCCGGGCCCTGCATCTCCAGGCCTCGCTCGGCGGCTACCCAGCTGCGAGCTCCGCCATGGCTCCCAAGCAGGCTCTGAAGCCCGAGTTCCAGGAGGGAGAGCGCGTGCTTTGCTTCCACGGGCCGCTGCTGCTGCTGTACGAGACCAAATGCTCCAAGGTGGCCACGGAGGACAAGGAGCTGCGCTACCTGATCCACTACAGCGGCTGGAACAACTGGGACGAGTGGGTGCCCGAGAGTCACATGCTCAAGTAGTCGGAGGCCAACCTGCAGAAGCAGCTCAAGCTGCAGCGGGCCAACCAGGAATACCAGGCCTTGGGCCGGGCCGGGGGCGGGGGCGCGGCCGCCCTGCAGCAGCAGAAGCACGTGGAGACGCTCTTCCAGAACATTCGCATCACGCCCTCCACCTCCACGACGGCCGGGGCCTCAGCCTCCTCCCCGGCCGCGGCCACAGTTGTCGGGCCTGCCGCCTCCACGTCCCCTTCCTGCCCGCCCACGGGTGCCGCTACTGCCGCTGCCCCCGCAGAGGCACCCGGCCCGGGCATGGGCCGCAAGACCCGCAAGAGCAAGCAGAAGACGGGCGGGAGCGACGGCGGCGGGGCCAGCTCCAGCACAAGCGCGCCCCGGGACACCCCGCAGTAGTGGCGGCGCGGCTGCAGAGACTCCGCCTCCAAGAGCAAAGCGGCTGCCCCCACGCGCGCCGACCTGCACATGCAGGTCCCCGCCGACCTGAAGCCGCTGCTGGTGCGCGACTGGGAGCTGGTGACCAAGCAGGGCCGGCTCTTCGCGCTGCCCGCCGCCAAGAGCGTGGACGCCATCCTGGATGAGTACGTGGCCTTCCAGCGGGCGCAGGGCCGGCGCGACAGCATGGAATGCAGGCCGACGAGGTGGCAGCTGCTTTACGAGGCCGAGAGGCCTCAGCACGGCCGGGTGCTGGCCGCGCACCCCGACACGCTCATGTCGCGAATCTACGGCGGCCCGCACCTGCTGCGCGTCTTCGTGCGCATGGGGCCATGCTGGCCTACACAGCCTTCTATGACAGGAGCCTGGCGCTGATCTTCAGCCACCTGCACGACTTCCTGAGCTTCCTGGCCCGCGACCCCGTCGCCTTCTTCGACGTGGCCGAGTACAAGGAGGCGGCCCCGGAGCCGAGCCTGCAGAAGGCGGCTGAGTGGCCCGGGTCCGGGGTGGTCTGCGCCCGCGGGGTAGAGCCCGGTTGGGGACTGCGCCTTGTCCTTCCTAGGTGCTTGAAGGCAGCAGTACTCTAACCGTGATATTTCTCGTTGGGGGGGGGGGAGGGGTAAGGAGGAACGTTTGGTTTTTCGTTTTTTAAATGGGTTTTGTATTCTGATGAATATTCTAACTTTAAGAAACGGCGCAGTTGTGTGTGTGTGGTTTTCTGGGGGAAATGGTAATGCAGTAGCTCCTTTGTAAGGCTTTATTTTCTGAAATTAAATAGGAGGATTGTTCTGGAGTATCCCCGAGGTCCCTGCCGTTTCTGACATTCTGAGTTACCTTTTTTTGGTTGTTCACTCCTTAGCCAGTAACTGGGTACCAATGGTACATACAGATGTATAGTGATTTACTTACTTACGGTTCTTCCTAGAACTGGCCTGTTTATTTTCAGCCTTCATATAGCTGCTTAATTGTATATTTTTCGTACCCAACCTAGTCACTAGGAAGTCACTGTTATTGGTAATGGGGGTGTGGTTAACTTATAAATCATTTTTTTCCTGCCATTATATTATTTCTTTGCAAATATAGTAATTTGCTTTTAATTCACTTCAAGAAAAGCTTATTGCTGGGCTCAGGATTCTTCTGGTTATAGATACCTAGTTAAACTTGCAATCTTAAGTTCCAGAATACAACTATATTTGTGTGACACAGGAGTAATGCAAATCTCTGTGAAGGACATTTTTATGTTTTTTATGTAAAATACTCTGATTTACTGCTTTCATGAAAAAAATGACCACTCAACCACAAACCAAGTACTCTTTGTACTTTAATGAAAAAGCCTTAATAAATCATTTTGAAATTTAACTAGAAAAAAAAAAAGATAAAAATGAAATGCCTGCCCTTACATGCCACAGGAACAACACACGCACACCCCTCCTTTGTCATTTATCGGTACTCCCAGAGCTAATGGTACTTTTCAGGGCTCATAGAAGATAATACAGACTATCCTAAATACTCTTTATAGGTAAATCAGTTTCTTCAGTCTTAACAGTCTCATAGTGCTAACTCTATCACACAATCAGTTTCTTCTATGTTAATAGAGAATGCATCTCATGAGCTTTTCTACCAAAGAGCTTTGCTTTGTTGGAATTTGAGAATCATTTCTATTTCAAATGGATCCTTTCTTTGTGAAGTGGACTATTTGAAACTGATGTACAATGTTTAGGATTTCATCTTTACAAAGAACTCCCATTGGGGAAAATCCCTTTATCAACAAAGATAAGCACTTGCTCTGCAACAGTCTTAGAGAGTTGCACAGGAGCGCTGAAATGGTGACACATTTAGTCACCCATCCAGTATGTCATAAGCAGGACTTGTACCAGGACTTCCCAACATAAAGGTTGGCTTTTTGTCTGCTGCACTATGCACTGTCTCTTTCTAGTTGCATAAATGGAAATTCTCTCCCTCAATAAGAGTTGTCAAGATCTTATTCACAGTCATGTTGCATTAAATGGAAGGCAGGGTTGGAGATCCTTCTTCCAAATCTCCTACCAAGAATGTTATGAGTATTTTTTCAGGCAAGGAACCAGCATGTTTCTGAAGCAGGGCAAAGGAAATGTGTTCTCATAATAGCTAATGAATACATTGAACATTTTCCTGATTTTGTTCCCGTAAACTTTCCAGCACATTGGTTTATGAGAACTGTACCTTCGTTCAGAACATATTTGGTCCACATATTGGATTTCATTGTTGTAGGAAATCTCAATGTAGATTTGCAACTATTCTACGACTTTGAATCTTAATGAGTTAACTGGAGGCACTGAGGTGGGGGCGGGGGGAGGTGACTTACCCAAGGTTAGAGGCAGCATATGTCACAGGTGAAATTGGACCAACGTCTTGACTCGTGTAACAGCTTTCTAGCTGTGATGATGATAACTAGCATTTACATAGTTTAGCACAGTGCCTGGAGCATAGTAGACACTTGATAAATGTTTATCGATATAATGCTACTAAATACTGATATAATGCATTAAGGTTTGTGAAGTACTTTACACATTGTATTTGATCTTCATAATCATAATACCATTTGATTATTTGATTATTATAACCATAACTACGATTTATGTAGTACTTACTATGTTCCAAGAACTGTGCTAAGCACTTTACCATGATCTCATTTGGTCCTCACAACAACCCTGGGAGGTAAGTGTTATTTGTATCGCCATTTTACAGTTGGGGAAACTGAGGTACAGAGAGGTTAAGTGTCTTGTCCAAGCTCACATAGCTAGTGTCTGAAACAGGATTCAAACTAAGGTCTTCCTGACTCCAAATCCCATATTCTACTTATTCCATCATCACCCTGCTGCCTTCATGCTGCATTGCCTTTCTATTAGTGTATGATGATTATATATGCTCAAGGAGTTTTCTTCATTCTTTCCTTCCTTCCTTCCTTCCTGTGTCTCTGCATATGTGTGTGTGTGTGCCTCTCTCTCTCAAACTCAGAGGGTCCTTAGAGATTACTTAAGCTCTCAGACTTTACATATGAGGAAACAGAGGACTAGAGAAGTTGTGATTTTCCCCAAGGTCACACAGTCAACAGAAGAAGGATGCAAGGAGAATATTTATAGAATATATCCTAAGCTGACAGTGAGGCAGAGAATTTGGTACCTTCTTTTCATTCTTGATTTAATCTCTTTTAAATTATGCTTTTGTATAATAGGCAGCATGACACAAGAGATAAAACCTTGCATCCAAAAATCTTTTCTCAGGAATCTTTGTTATCTCCTGATACTTCTAATGCTTTTAGACTTTTTTCTTCTAACCAAATCAGTTAAAGCATTCTAAGGTCTTTCTCCAACTCTAAATTGCTATAGTCTTGGGAGACTTGTAGAAAGGTTCATTTTGTGATACAGCTAAAAGTATTGATTTAAAACTGAATCTGAAGAAAGTCTGGGAATGACAAGCTATAGCTTCTGACAACATCATTATGTATACTATTGGGGTCAGCATTGTGGAGCATAACTTAAAAGAGATTAAATCAAGAATGAAAAGAAGGTACCAAATTCTCTGCCTCATTGTCAGCTTAGGGTGTATTCTATAAATATTCTCCTTACATTCTTCTACTACTGGCTGTGTGACCTTGGGAAAATCACAACTTCTCTAGGCCTCAATTTCCTCACATGTAAATCTGGGAGCTTAATTAAGTAATCTCAGTTTAAGAAAGAGAGACATACAGAGAAAGAGACACAGAGAGAGAGAAAGAAAAAGAAAGAAAGCTCCTTGAGCATATAACAGATCATGAAATCACAGAATCTCAGAATTCTAAGGGACGTTGGTAGTCCCATAGTACAACTCTTTCTCAATGCATGAACATACCTGATTGGGAAAATCCGGAAAAACATTATTGAAAAAAAGATTCTTGGAGTTGTGTCGCTTGTGTAATTCTGCTTCTCTATCACAAACAAGATATACAAACACAAACGAAGCACAGCATGAAGGAAGCAAGGTGATGGAATGAATAAAATATGGGACTTGGAATCAGGAAGACCTAAGTTTGAATCCTGTTTCAGATACTTACCAGCTGTGTGACCCTGAACAAGACACTTAACCTTTCTTAACCTCAGTTTCCTCAGCTGCAAAAGGAGGATTAAAGATAACACTAACCTCCGAGGGTTGTTGTGAGGACCAAATGAGATCCTTGTAAAGTGCTTAGAACAGTGCCTGACACGTAGTAAGCGCGACATAAATGTTAGCTATTATGATTATGAGCTCCAAATACAGTAATAAATGTAAAGTGCTTTGCAAACCTTAAGGCATTCTATCAGTCAGCTAATAAGTAATCACAGAGTCACTGCTGGAACACTTTTACTGAAAGGGCTCAGTATGTTTCATGCTGCTGAATGATTAATGATCAAGACAGTCTTCCTTGTATTGAAGAGAAATGCTCTCCTGTAACATCTATCTACTCATCCTAGGCTTTTCCTCATGGAGTGAAAATGAACAGGTCTAATCCCGCTTCCATGTGGATCATAATACTATGGATCTTGAACTGGAAGGCATCTTAAGAAACCATCAAGGTGATACAACGTCTTACTTTACTGATGCAAAATTTGAAGCACAAAGGTGCTAACTGACTTGCCCAGGATCACCCAGCTCGTAGATGTCTAAGGTGGGATTTGTGGTCTTACTGATCACAAATCTAGGGCCCTAATCCAATACAACAGGCTGCCGTAGCAGCTTATAAACATTTGAAGAAAGAAATCATACCCCATCCCAAATTATATCTTTCAAAATGACTAAATATTAAAACTATGCTTGGTATATATCATTTACAAAATTAAGGGAAAACTCTGCTACAAAATATAGCATGGATTAGGACTGAAATGTAAGGAAAAAGGAAACAATAGCAGCAGAAAGTGAGGAAGACAGAAAAAAAATCATCCTTAATATAAACTATTAGGCATTTACACGTATGCATATGAGAGAAGATAGCCATAGGCCTCTGTTGATTTATCTAAATATTCTTTTGGCTACAGTTACGTATTATGTACCTGAAACTTGTAGTTAAGAAATATTATTTTAACTGACTTTTGTTTTACTTTTGTTGTAGCTACAAAGAGACAGGTGAATAAACAACTGATTGAAAGCTGAAGGGATGTGTTTGTACTTACCTACATGTTTGACCTAACAAGCTAGTGCCAAAACAGATTTAATCCTTTTTTAAAACTGTGATGTTGGCTAACTAGTCTTCCGATCCTAGATGTAAAATGCTTTTGATCTTGTTTGCCACCTGTGGGTGGCAAAGAGGGAGATTTGAAAGAGAACAAATGCTGGGAATTGAGGAAATGCACTGTTTTCAAGCTTCAATTGAGATGTTTTTAAATGCTTCACTCAACTTTTGCAGAAAGATCAAATGCAGTTCTAGGAGTGTGGAGTAGGAAGAGAAACTCACAACAAAATAAAATTAAATCTATTAGAGACCAACAGATAAGATAGATTCAAGGGTCCCCCGTTAAATGACATGTGACATCAAAAGCTGACAATCTATCATAAGACAAGGAAACCCAGTTCAGTTCAAATATACTCCCAGTTAAAATTATATTTATATGCATAACCTCAAAATGGTAAGGCACCAATGGAAGTTATTTCCCTCTCCCTTCTTTCTTGAGTCCTTGAAGCATCAGTGATAACAGTTCATATTCAATGCAATCCTCACAACCATCTTATGATGTAGATAGTACAACTATCGTCACTTTACCAAAGGGAAAAGGCACAAAAGTGAAATTACTTACCTAAGACCACATAAGTGGTAGGACAAGGACTAAATACTAGTCTCCTGATTCCAAATCTAAGCTACTATGTTGGGATTTTTTTTTCTAAGTAGAATAATGTGGATAGGAAGATTTTCAAAAGTTTGTCCTACTAATAAAATTACTACTATCTATATTATTCAGTTCATTTTATCCCACAGTCTATCAGAAAGCAGACACATAGTATTCACAATTAGTTGTTTGTCTTTTCCTGCTTTTTGGATATGTTAACCAAGGGCATGCTCAAAAGAGAAGGCAAAGTATTCGTTTCTAAACTAAGCTGGCTTCACTTTTAATACAAAGTTTCAGAGGACTATCTATCTCTTTGTATGGAGCTGAAAGAGATCCAGGGACCATCTATTCCAATCGCCTTTTTTTATAGGCAAAGAAATTAAAGTCTGAGTAGTGTGGTTTATGACATGTCCATGACCAAATCAAGATGCATATATTAAGTGTCTACAGTGAGCCTGGCATTGTGCTAAGCACCAGAGATTCAAAGGAAGGGGGAAAAACAGCCTCTGCCTTCAAGAAGCTCAGAATCTAATTGTGGAGACCACATGCAAACAACTATGTATAAAAAAAGCATATACAGGATAAATTAGAAATAATCCATAGAGACAAAGTACCGGCATTAATGGGGGACCAGCAAAAGTTTCTTGTAGAAAGTTGGATTTTAACTGATAGTTGAGGGAAACTGGGAGACAGATGAAGGAGAAAGTTGCAGGCATGTGGAATAGCCAATGAATATTCCCAGAGTTGGTAGATGGAGTGTTATATGAGAGGAATACAATTAGTAAGTGATAGAGATAAGGACTGAACTCAGGTCTTTTGATTTCAAGTTCTGAATCTCTCTTAGTTGGGGTGTAAAGCTTTCAAAGCCATAGTATCTATTACATAGTAATATGCCAACCAATCAACATTAAATTAAACTGAAGGAGTATATATTACATTTCTGCGATGGGTAAGGTACTATGCTAGATGCTGGGATACAGAATGAAAAACAGTCCCTGCCCTCAGGAAGGTTACATTGTCCTGGAACATTAGAGGTAGGAGACATTCTCTTCACATTAACATATGTAACACACAGTAGGTGTTTAATGACCGTTTATTGAACTCAATTGTTACAAATTGTTATATTGTGTATATACAAGTAGTCATATATACATTTTTCCAAGAAGCGAAAACAAATTGCTCTATTGGAAGAACACCAAATCAGACAAAGGCCAGTACTTCTAGAAGGCAGGATCTGTTATTTACAAGTAAATTGATCCAATTAAGTACTACAGTTTGGTCAGTTCCTGCAGCTGCTCATTTGCCCACCCATGTTAGTAAACGTCACCTTTATGTTATTTGCTTTTATTTTTGCATTATAAACCAATCAACCAGAAACAGCTGTTCAAAGTGAAGGAAGATACCAGGTGTGAGCTAGAATTTATAAGAAGGGAGACATCTTCTAAATAATTAGCCTAATCAAATTAACATACTATATATACCGATTTTACAGCATCACATAAAGTATTATATAGCATAATTTAACTCATTTAACAGGGATTGTCAGTTGCCATATAAATCAAAAAGCAAAATTCCAAGCATATTTTAACACCTGTGTTATCCTAGGGATAAGCCTAGGTGGCAGGTCAGATACTTTAATGTTAGAAAAACAATCCAAGCTTTCACAGAAAATGAAGTCAGTCCTAAAACATTTGTTAGTTGGCAAGTACCAAGTCACAGCAACAGATAAGAATAAGGAACTAGAAGAGGTCAGCTTGCTCACTATTACAAATTGCTCTAAACTTATTACCCTCCCTAAAGACGAAAAACAATAGCTCTAGGAATAGCATCTTCAATCAGGTGGAAAAGGGAAGATTCAGTCTTCTGAGAAAATACGAACAGAGGGGAGAACTCAAACAACTGATTGGATTTTTCTCATGCCACTCAAGGTACTTGCGTTCTCAAGTCAGCCACTCCTTGTTAACAGATTATTGCAGGTATAACTTAACTCTAATTAATTCTATCTTTTTTTAAAGATGCATTTTTATTTGAACTAGTCTTAAAAGAACATGCAGACAAAATTTCTCCCCCAATACTGGTGCAGATCTTACTGAACACCCAGAGAGATTTCATTTGTGTAGGGATGGGAAAAGGAAGGTGGGACTCTAACAATATCCACTAACAAGCAGATAACAAATGATAAATCTGGAGATGCACAAACTGCTGTTGGATCACAATTCACAGGTTATCGATTTTGTTGCTTCCTGAGCACCCCACCCTATGATAATAACAATCATCATCATCATTAGGATTACTGAATGTGCTCCTTTTGTAGAGCAGGGCTTCCTTAATTGAGGAAAATTATTCCCTGTAACAATTAAACAATAATAAGAGACTGTTAAAAAAAAAAAGTATAGTCCTGAAAATGCATCACAGAACTATGCAGAAGTGTCTCTTACGTAAACTGCTTGTCATCTTCATTCGAGTTTCTAGATCCTGATTCCACCTTATTGCTTTTTCAGTTAGTCAGAATTCAGCTTCTTTCAGTGATCTCTTCACTTGAATTGCCTGTAGTGATCGTGTGTATTGTGCTTCTGATTCTACTCATGTTTTTCTTATCAGTTCATACACGTTTTTCCCGTTTCTGTGAATTCCTTGTGTTCGTCGTACATATCATTTTCAAGAGGCTTTCACTGAAAACAATGGAATTTTCTGGAGCTGAGAAGAATATCATATACATACCTAATGGAGCAGAGTTCCAGTGTTTTATTTCTTTCCTACTCAAATTCTTTGCCATTCCAAATGTTTTTAGTGATTGCTGCTGTCACAGTAAACTCAATAAAAATCAGAAAACCCAAACTTTAAAAAAATTTCTCTTTCACTTAGATTTTTTTTTCTGTGCCCCTGGCACTCTGACTTTAGAGTAGAGAATTTCACAATGGCTTTTAATAAATACGACTTGTATTTTATTACAGGAAGAGTTCAGGATTGTCACTCTATCTTAAAATTTTCTTCCAAAATCATGGTCTAAAATAAGTCTAGATGGAGTAAGGAAGCAAGGAAAAAAAAAGCCAAAATAAATATTTGAAAAATCTTCTATTTCCAGTATTGTCTTGGTTTTACAAGCATCTTATTATAATCATCAACATTAAAGATGTATTCCAGCAACTCAAACAACAAATAGTTTAACCAGTTTGGTCAATCCTATAGTATATTCTGATCAATGAGGGAGAATAGAAAAAGAACACTGCATTACAAAGATAATCACTCCATTGACGGGTTTTTGTCCTAAAGATAATATGAAAAGGGAAGAAGGGGTAGAGGGGAGAAAGGACGCAGCCATACACAATAATTAACAGCTATTTTATTTGAAATGACAACCAAAAATGGAAACCTCTATGTCTAACAATAGAACACAGATGAGTAAATGATGGGATACTCATGTAATGGAGAGCCTATAGCCCTGTAAAATGGCAAATGCAAAGGATGTGAGTAAATAAGTAAAGGTGTATGCGAAATCAAGAAAAGTGAAGAAAAGAGCTAGAACAACATACACCTTGACTACAATTTTAAAATATAAAATAAAGGCAATCAATTGTTAATGGTTAAGTTCATAATTTAAATTTAAAAGAAAAAACTGAACTTGAAAACAAGGAGACCTAGGTTCTAATCCTAGCTTTCCCAGTAACTCAACGTGTGTCTTAGGCAAATAACTTAGTTCCTTTGGGTTTCAGTTTCTTCATGTATAAAATGGGGAAAAATTGCTATATTCAGAAAAATTTAGTAATCTTCATTTCCCTCCAAACAATATTCTTGAACAATTGTACAATTGTTGCATTATTCCATACTTTGAACAATAATTTTCAAAGAGTAAAGACTTTTCTTGACAGAGTAAATTCATTAAAACAAATACTTAATATATGTTGTATTGCCCCCAGGACTTAACTTTAGTTCTGAGCAGAATGCAGGACTGACTTGATAAAGTTTAACAGATATTGAGAACCTTAGGAAATGAAACAGGAATAAATCCATTTAGCCTTTGTAAACTTAAAAACTTACCATCCTCTGAGTCACCCTTTGAGTTGTTCCCAGGAGAAGCTGCCAAAAGGGTCCAGAAAAACACTGCTTGGATTAGTAGTCTCCAACCCTGCTTCCAATAACCTCCTTCCATGGGGACAACAACTCCTGCACTCAATATGGAATGAGCCTGGGGAATCAGGTGCAGATGAGAAAATCCCCACCCCCTTGTTCTGTTTAGGTACCGGGGTTGAACCGGCAAGCAAAAGCTTCCCCTTCCTCTACTCAAAATCAAGATAATAGTAACTGTGGCTTGCTGCCCCCCTTCTCTTCTTCAAGGAACTTGCAATAATAATCACTTCTCCTGGGCCAATAACAACTACCCTGAATAACTTCAAGGTCTTAAATCCCTACCAACCTTACTTGCGATAATGGTGTCTCTAAGAGGTGTTTGTAGTAAGTGGTTTACTTGTGGAAGAAAAGAGATGAGTATTGGACCTTCACATAGTGAATAGTTTCTTTCTTTCTTTTTTTTTTTGCTTTTTGGAGGGGGAGGGCAGGGCAAATGGGGTTAAGTGACTTGCCCAAGGTCACGCGGCTAGTGTTAAGTGTATGGGGCCACATTTGAACTCAGGTCCTCCTGACTCCAGGGCCGGTGCTCTATTCACTGAATCACTTACCGCCCCCATAAAGTTTCTTGAATGGATTTTAAGGACAGAAGTCCAATTTTTAAAGTTTTTGTGGTTCATATGGTATTTCCATCAGATTTGTTATTAGAACATGAATCATTTGCTGGCAGACCACAGGTGTTTTGTTTCCTTCATTTTTCATTTTATAGAGGAAACCCAAGACCAGAGTGGTTAGGACTATTTACTATTTGTCACTGAATTCCCCAATACCTAGCTAGCACAGGTGTGCTGGTACACAGTAGGCTTGCTGATGAAATAACTCACATTAATGTACACTGCATTAAGGATTGCAAAGCACTTTCCTTCCAGCAACCCTTGCTTTTATGATCACACTTAATAATATGAGGGAGATGATTTAAATCCAAGTATTATCCCAGGTCCAACATTCTAGCCAACACTATCTCTCAAAGCCACAAAGCCAGTTAAGAGAGTGTTGTGAAAAAAGTAATGGATGATTGGGAGTCTGAAAACATGAATTCAAAGCCTGTGCCTGCCCTTTATTAGCTATCACTTCACTTTTTTAAACTTCATCTTCCTGATCTTTTAAAAAGGAGGGAGTTGGATTGTGATTGCTCTAATTTTGAGTGGCAGACCTGGAACTAGAGCTCAGACTCTTCTTTTCATTATCTGGCTGCTGCATTTGATAATAAAAGCTAGGAGAAAGCTAGATATTGTCTAACATGGTATGTATAGGATTAGCAGAAAAAGAACTTTTGTTGTTTACACATCTAAATCACACAGAACCTAGAGCTGAAAGGGACTTTATCTGACTCAAACCATCCTACTCAAACCACCTGATTAAAAGAAGGTGACATATTGTTTCCAGTTCATATTGGTTCATGAAAAAGTATATAAATGGCATCTGGAATCTCTAAAGTAAGTAAATTATATGCCTACTATGTACTAGGTACTGAACTAAGTAATTTACAGATATCTTACTTGAGATAACATAGTGGATCAAGTCCTAGACTTAGTAGCAAGAAGACCCGAGTTCAAATACCAGTTAATGTGAGCCTGGCTAAAACAATGAGCCTCAAGCATCACCATCTGTTACACGAGGATAATAACTCCTACCTAAAAGTTATTGTGAAGATCAAATGAAATAATATAAGGCATTTTGAGAACCTTGATGTACTGTATAAATGTGAGCTATTATTAACACTAGCCAAAATTCTGAAGCACAACCTTAAATCACTTTTCAAGGGTCCCATTTAACTCAGTAGCAAAGGACTCAAACAGTAATTAAGTTCTGACTCAACTCTTTACGGACTTGCAGTGCTATTCCATGAGGTGCAAAATACAGCACAGCTTTCAAAAATGATATAACAATCCCAAATTCCCTTTCCTATTTGGTTGATTTGCTATAAAAACTGGCAAGCAATAGTTTTAGAAAATTTACATTTTCATTTCTGCGTTATATCTTGGCCAAATACAGTAATGTTTATACAAGTATCACAATTTTATATATTGCAATTTAAAGTAGACAAAAGTAGGTGGTTCTTTAAGGAAGGGCACTTTAGTTAAGTGTATCTATTTCATTTCTGTGGAAGTCAGGAACAGACAAATACTTCTAGGAAGACAAGGTAACACAGCTAATGACTAGCCAAAAGAAAACCTGAGGATGCTCTGGATAATCCTTAAATGCTACTTAAGAAACAATAAGATGATTAAATTCATACTTATTAACTACCTACCCTACACAAGGTGAAAGGCTGTGGATAAGAAGCATTGTGACATTTTGCGTGATGTCAGCTTTGGACACAGGAAGTCCTAGTTTCATTTCTGACCCTGGCTATCTGACCCTGGAGTCATTCAATTTTTCACTGGTTGTTGGGGGTATTTCCTCACTACACAGATGAAATCAGAGGTTAAGACAAAATATGTAAGGCACTAGATGATGAAAATAGAAAAATATATTTACTTATACCTTCAATGTTGCAACCCCTTTTCAGTACGATGCTAGGTCCTGGTTTGTTTTTGTTTATTCCCAGTTTCCAGGTCTGTGCAGATACTTGATGCATGTCAAATTTAATTATAAAACAATCTTTGCCTTAAGTAACATGTGTAACTATATAAGGTAATATGATGGGGGCAAAGGAGTGACCCAGATACTGTACTATGGGAAAATCTGAGGAGAGGTGGAGGGAGAAATCAGGATTCATGGAACAGCTGACACCTAAGCAGCAAAGCAAAAATGAAGAAAATTCATGTAGGTGTGGCAAACACATGTTGAGTTAAGGAAACTAGTTTACAGAACAACTAGTCAACAGAACTCCCCAGTGTGTGAAGGGAAATACACACAATAGGTGTGGAAGCATTTGTCGGAGTTAAATTGTGAATGGTCATAAATGGCAGGGTAAGGGGCTCGTATCTTAGGAAATCCAGTATAATCTTTTCAGAAGGCAATATAGTCAGGTGGCTTAACATTATTTTGCCACTGAAAATTCCAAAGGACTCCTGATAAAAAATGCTACTATATGCCTCCAGAGAACTGATAAAATTCTTTAATGAGGACTGAGGCATATTTTTCCACTTTATTTCTGTTTTGGGTTGTTTTTTTTTTTTGGCAACAGGGCTAATATGGAAATGTTTTTCACTATTTCTTATGAATAATTGGTATCATACAGCCTGCTTTTTCAATGAGTGGGATACTGGCTAGAGGGAGGAAAAGAATCTGGAACTCAAAAATTTTTTTTAAAATGTCTAACAGATGAAAAATATTTACCTGAAACAATATATTGCCACATTTGGATAGTCTGGGAAGGAAATGGCTCAGTTCTGATAGAGTAGTTACAAGACTATTACAGTAGCCCAGTAAGAGCAATGAGGGCCTGAAATTGAGTGGCTACGTGAAAGGAGAAAACATCAACATGAAAGATTCTGTGAAAGTATTCCATTCCTATAAAATATCAAGAGTCAACCACAGAGAACAATCAAAGATGATTCTAAGATTTCAAGCCCAAATGATTGAGAGAACACTGGTCCCATCAAAATCTACTCTTCAAGATTAGCCAGTTGGTTTTCAATTTGGGGTTTTTTTTTTCCCCAGAAAGGACATTCATTTTATTTCCAGGAGCAAAAGTGAATGCTAGGATATCTAGACCAACTTCTTTTTTAAACTTCTTTAACAGTTTTGTTTAAAGTTTTGAGTTTCAAATTTTTACCACCAGTGTTTCTGATAAAGGCCTCATTTCTAAAATATACAGGGAATTAAGTAAAATCTATAAGAATACAAGTCATTCCCCAATGATAAATGGTCAAAGCTATATGAACAGGCAATTTTCAGAGGCAGAAATTAAACATATTTATAAGCATATGAAAATATGCTCTAAATCACTATTGATTTGAGAAATGCAAAACAAAACAACTTTGAGGTACCACATCTCACCAGTCAGATTGGCTAAGATGACAAAACAGGAAAATGACAAATGCTGGAGAGGATGTGGAAAAACTGGAACACTAATGCATTATTGGTGGAGCTGTGAACTGATACAACCATTCTGGAAAGCAATCTGGAACTATGCCCAAAGGGCTATAAATAATTGCATACCCTTTTACCAGTAATACCACTTCTGGGGTTGTACCCCACCCATGTGCACAAAAATATTTATTGCAGCTCTCTTTGTGGTGGCAAAAAACTGGAAATTAAGGGGATGCCCATCAATTGGGGAATGGCTAAACAAGTTGTGGTATATGAGTATAATGGAATACTATTGTACTATAAGAAATGTGGAGGAAATGGTCTTCATATTCACCTGGAGAGTCTTATACAAACTGATGCTAAGTGAGAAGAGCAGAACCAGGAAAAATTTGTACACAATTGTAGTAGACCAGACTTTCATGCTCCCCCTCTTCTATGAGGCAGATATGCAGAAAGATTATAATCTTGTTGGGTGGATGCTTTCTTTGGATCTTGAAGTATCCTAGAAATTTCAGGGGAGTATCAAGTCCTGTGACTCCCTGTTTGTTTGTGCCTCTGGACTTGGTCCTAGGATAAAATCTTAATAAATGATTAGCCCTGGGCTGGGGCAGGAGTGGTAGATTCCAAGAAGGGACTGTTTGTTCCAGGAATTCCTGTTATAGGGAATATAAGCCTTATGATTTTCTTGTATCTTTGGCTCTGTATGAAATGGTTCTATAATAAACAGACTATCGAATACATCCCCTTCTCTCCCTCTCTTTTTCTCTCTCTCTCTCTTTTCATTCAGCTGGTTTCTGAGCCACAAACTGTGCTGGTCGCAACACACAATGACAGACATATCATATGTGTGATGACCAACTTTGATAAACTGGACTCTTCTCAGCAATGCACAGTTA
>CM053583.1:361168621-361202900 GCA_028627135.1 Pseudochirops cupreus
CTTTAAATGTGAAGCTTGTCATCACTTTTTGGTAAATGGAACTTGCCTTTACTTCTCTTTAAAAAATTAAACCATGTTAAATTCTGCTGTAATCAGGCATATTAATGCCATTGAAGCCATTTTTGTAACTAGGAAATCAAAGAATCATATGTTAGATGTGATGTTGTAATATACATTTAATAAAACTCTTTAATGTAAAAAAAAATAAATAAATAAAGCTTTATAAACATATTTTACATTTAAAACCTGAGACTGATAAAATCTATAAACACAATTCTTGATAAAAACCAACAACTCTACAAAGTCTTTCAGTTATTTTTATAGTGTAATTTTAGATTTCTATATATAACCACAAAAATGCAAGGAAAAAAAATCTGAACAGATCTTTTTAAATTCAAGGTGTTAGTTTAACAGAATATCAAGTACTACAAAATTTTAACAGGTGCTGCTTAGATTTGGTAAAATGATATGAAAAGAATAAGCATGGAATATTTTAATTTTCTGCTGAAATCTCATTTACATATTGTTTGACAGGTGAATCCATTTTTTTTCCTTATTCTTCAAGTTGGTGTGAAAGATAAACATAAGTAAGTAATGTTCTATCTATTGCTTAAATCATCCACAACTGTAGTACAGAGTCCCTGAAATTAAAGTGTAATGGGAAATTTAATTAATGATGTTGAATAAAAATGAGAAAGCTTACCAATCAGCACCTGTACTGAATTTGGTATGTAAAGAGAAATTTAAATTTGCAAACTTAAGTAACACTTTGGAATTGTTTTTTTCTTCTGTATAGATCTCCAAAGAAAAATAATAAAAAAAATTCATGCCACAAACTGCATATTCATTCCTGAAACCTTATAACTTGTATAAGATTCGTGGGGCCTTTGTGGTATTTACTTTAGGAAAATTTTTAAAAATTAAATGTAAAAATGGTTCCTATGCTCAAGCCATCAAACACAAGAGGAAACCTTATCAAGTGAAAATCCTACATTAGAGAATTACTTCACCAGGCTCAGGTTCAGGAGTACTTTCATGATTGGTTCTAATACTTATTTATAGTAACCCAGAGAATCATTCCTAAAAACACTTTCCTTACTCCAGGCACAGCACAAAAATAGGAAATACTTTTTCTCCCTTCTATTCAACAATTCCCACAAAGAGACAGCTGTATACCCAGATCTGAATTTTCTGAATGTATACTTCAGGAAGTGACAAATGTCTCACAGAAAGACGCTATCCTCATCAGAAAGTGCCTTCTTAGGTAATACTGAAAAGATACTGTTCTTCTAAACCTTTGATGTACATGTATACATAATGTTTGTTTAAGTTTTCAATTACCAGCAATCAGAAAACGGTTAAATTCAGAATTCAACATTATAATTTTCCTTTTCAGTTTCTTAAAGGTAAAAGACAGAAAACACAAGAAAACAAAGGCATAGCTTATCCAACTGCATTTCATTAATGCTCATTCTATGAACATTTTATAAAAGGAAAAAAAGGACAAGTTCCTTTTACATGATGTATACCACAGTGAGGATACAGCCCAAAGGCTTACAACATACCAATCCATTATCTTTTTTTAATTTTGAAAGAAAAGGTCTTTGGCTTGTCAAAAACTCTTGAACAGTTGAATTCTTATGACAATGCAGGAATGAAATACTGAAGGGAAACATCTTCATGTAGTAAAATAAAGTGAACAATCCGATTATGCACGATATCTGGAAGGGAAAAAAAGTATTTTAAAGAATTGTTCAAGCACACATACTAATGTATTTCCCTGTGTATTATAACACCTTCCTCCCAAATGAAGCATTACTTTTAAATAGAGATTCTTTCTCTAGGGTGTAATCATCTTTCTTTCAAATACAAGTGATATTTACTTATCCTACAGTAAAACACTCAGCAATATTGCAACTACTTCCAGATGTCACACTAAAAGTACACCAATTACAGGTAAGCTTTGTAATGTTATGATAAATATGCCCACAAAAATAGGTAATTCCTAAGGGCCCAGCCATATACAGAATAGTACAATAACAGATGTTTATAATAATGCACCTGAATTAAAAAGTATACTTTTTTTTTATAAATTAGTCTTGATTAGTCATAAAATACTAATAGAGGGGGAAAATATAGGGACATTGATTTGGTCAGATTCTGGATATGACCAATATTTAAGATGATAAATTCATATACTAAGTTCCAGGGCAAATGAATATAAATTAAAAACCCACCTTTCAGGGAAGCAACAGTTTCATTTCTAAACTATGAATAATGACAAAGCTACCCAAGAAGAATGGAAGAACCAAAGATTATATCCAATACACCTTAACTGTGTGGTTAATAGAATGGAAAGAAACAATCACTCTCATGGGGTAGCAATAGTTATAAAAGCTCAATAAAAAAAAGTCAATAGTATGAAAGAAGAGGCACCTAATTACAAGACAGCTCTTCAATCTGGGAAAACAATCATCTAGGTTTAATAACTCCTAAGGGGATGACTGTGCCACAATAACAGCACACAAACCACAAGATAGTTCTACAGTGTATATGTATGTGTGTTTGTATACTGGGGGCTGGAAGGAGGGCCAGTAATAGTTCTACAGACCCAGTTGTGGAATTTCAGTTGTGTCCCACTCTTTGTGACCCTATTTGGGGTTTTCTTGGCAAAGATACTGGTTTGCTATTTCTTTCTCCAGCTCATTTTACAGATGAGGAACGAAGACAAACAGTGTTAAGTGACTCGCCCTAGACAGCCACTAAGTGCCTGAGGCCCAACTTGAACTTGGGTCTTCCTGACTCTAGGCTTGGCACTCTATCCATTTCATCACCTGGCTACCACAGACTCAGTAGTCCACTTTATTAAAGAACAGTATAATGACTGATGCTTATCCCCAAGTCATCAAAGAAAGGCTCAACTTGTCTACAAGGTAACTTTTGTCAGAAGCAGGTCATGAATCCAGATTTTCCTGACTCCATGGCCAGCACTCTATACATTATGCCATGCTGACTTGCATTTGTAATACGCTCTATTAAAAGTTTCAATATGTACAGAATTCAACTTACAATAATACTATACTAGACAGAGACAACAGAAAACAATGGGAAATGTAATCAGAGAAATTAATAACTTTGTCACCAAGTTCTTTTTATGATGAATCTAAAATGGGAGTAAAAATTATGTATGTTACCAGTAGCAGAGAAATCAAACTATTTATGAGAGTATTTGGAACTAGAATATACATCTGGTTTCTAGCTATTATGGATTCTAGCTATTATGGAATTCAAGCTGCTGCCTTCATCTAGCTGAAATACAGTAAAACTTCAGCGATGCTGAAGCCCAAGGAAATGAACTATTTTTTACAGTCATTTTCCTGAGACCTATAATTTACCCCTTATGCTGAAAGGACATAGGGCTGAATGAGTATAGAATCTAGCAGGGGCCTTGAACTGTGCTTTTTTAGAAAAAAGTTTCTGACACTGGGTTGCTTTTTTGTTACTTTTTTCTCATAAAGATGGAAACCTCTCATGGTTCCCACTCCCCCAGCCTCTCAGCTGAGAAGCTTGCCTTACATTTTACTGAAAAACTTGGGGCCATTCACCTTTTCTCTTCTCCTTTCACATTACCTAGATACCTTTTGCCACTATCTCCTCCTTCACTACTATCTCACATAAAGATATGTTCTTTCTTCTTGCCAAGGCAAACTCCTCTAACATGCACAAGGGATCCCATTCTATACTTGACCTTTCTAATAGATTACCCCTTCTATCATCTCCACTCTCACCTTATCTTCAGTCTTTCCCTCGCCACCGGCTGGTTCCCTACTGCTTACAATCTCAAAAAAAACAACAAACACCACAACTCTCAATCCATCCTTTCCAGCTATTATCCTATCTCTCCTCCCTTTCTTGACTGAATGCAAGAAAGACCATTTATAATTAATGCTTCTACTTCTCTCACTCTTTTTACTCTACAATGTGGTTTCCAAACTCATCATTAAATTGAAATTACTTTATCCAGTTACTAACAATAGCCTAATTGCCAAATGCGAAGGCCCCTTCTCATTCCTTACCCTTCCTAACCTCTCGGTAGCCTCAGACATTGTCAACCAGCCTTTTCTGGACATCCTCTTCTCTCTACTTTTCCTGATACTACTCTCACTTTGTTCTTCTCCAACCTATCTGACCACTCCTCTGCCTCCTTCAAGCCCTCTAACCATGAGGGTCTGTCCTGAGTCCTCTTCTCAGTTTATACTATTTCACTATAATGGTGATCTTGTCAGTTCCCATAGGTTCAATTATCCTGTCTATGCTGATTCTTCTCCAATCTACTTATCCAGCCCTAAGCTCTCTGCTGACTTCACTCTCCCATCTCCAACTGCCTACTGGACATCTCAAATTGGACCACCTACAAACATCTTAAATATATCCAAAAGCGAACTCATTATCTTTCTCCCTAAACCCTCCCTTCTTCATAAGTTCCATATTACTGTTCAGGATGGCACCACATCCTCCAAATCATCCAGGCTAACAATCTAGGTGTGACCCTTGGCTCCTCACTTTCTCACTCCTTCAATCTAATTTGTGGCCAAACCTTATCATTTTACCTTTGTAATCTCTCTCCTGGACAGCTCAATGCATAGAGCACTGGGCCTGGAATCAGTACAAGTAACTTAACCCTGCAGGGAAGGCAGAGAAGACTAGAGAGCAATTGTGGTTGAATCAATTTTCAGTTGTGTCCACCTCTTCCTGACCTCATTTGGGGTTTTCTTGGCAAAGATACTACAGTGGTTTGTCATTTCCTTCTGTAGCTCATTTTATAGATGAGAAAACTGGGGCAAGGAGGGTTAAAAAACTTATCCAAGATAAGTGTCTAAGGCCAGATTTGAACTCAGGAAGATTCATCTTCCTGACTCCAGACCCAGTGCTCTATGCACCCTAACTATCCAGGAGAAGGATTACAAAGGTAAAATTGATAATTATTAAACACCTACTATGTGCCAGGCATGGTGGTAAGTACAGAAAAAAAGGAAGTAAAACAGTCTTTGTTCCCAAGGAGCTGACAATCTAATGGGGGAGACAACGTACAAACAAATATATACAAAGAAAGTTACGTACAGGATAAATAGGCAATAATTAAAGGAGGGGAGGCAATGGAATTAAGAGGAATTGCGAAACACCTCCTGTAGAAAGTGAGATTTTAGTTGGGATTTAAAGAAGCCAGGGAGGTCAGCAGTTGGAGTGGAAAAAGGAGAGCCTTTCAGGCATGAGAGACAGCCAGAGAAAATGCCCAAATGCAAGAATCAGAAGATCTTGTTCATGGGACAGCCATGAGGCCAGTGTCACTGGATTAAAGAGTATATGTTAGGGATTAAAATTTAAGAAGACTAGAAAGGTAGGAGGGGGCTAGAATACGAAGGACTTTGAAGGTCAAACAGAGCATTTTGCTTTTGATCCTGGAGGCAACAGAAAGCCACTGGAGTTTATTGAGCAGAGTAGAATAACATGGTCTAACCTGCATTTTAGTACAATCACTTTAGTGGCTAAATGGAGAACAGACTGGAGTGGGAAGAGACTTGAGTTGTGCCAGTATCAGAGGAAAGAAGGGGGTATATCTGAAAGATGCTACAAAGGTGAAACCTGCAGGTGTTGGCAACAGCTTGGATATGGGATTATCAAGGGATTATCAAGAATATCAAGGGAATTAATGAAAAGAAATGCTAGGGAAGGTGGCCTAGCCATATCAGATTTTAAAATTATAAAGCAGCAGTCATCAAAACTACTTGGTACTGGCTGAGGAACAGAGTAGTGGGTCAGTGGAATAGATTAGATACACAAGACACAGTAGTCAATGAGTATAGTAATCTACTGTTTGATAAACTCAAAAGACTTCAGTTTCTAGGATAAGAACTCACTATTTCAAAAACTGCTGGGAAAACTGGAAAACAGTCTAGCAGAAACTGGGCACTGACCAATATCTTACCCTGTACACCAAAATAATGTCTAAATGGGTTCACAATTTAGATATAGAGGCTGAGCAATCTGGGAGAGCAAGGAATAGTTTACGTGTCAGATTTAAGGAGAAGAAAAGAATTTATGACCAAACAAGAAATAGAGAGCATTACAAAATGCAAAATGGATAATTTTGATTACATTAAATTGAAAGTTTTTGTACAAAGTCAATGTAACCAAGATTAGGAGGGAAACAGAAAATTGGGAAAGAATTTTTACAACCAGTGTCTCTGATAAAGGCCTTATTTCTAAAATATACAGAGAACTGAGTCAAATATATAAGAATACAAGTCATTCCCCAATTGATAAATGATCAAAGGATATGAACAGGCAGTTTTCAGAGGAAGAAATTAAAGCTATCTATAGTCATATGAAAAAATGCTCTAAATCACTATTGACTAGAGAACTGCAAATCAAAACAATTCTGAGGTACCACATCACACCTATCAGACTGGCTAACAGGACAAAACAGGAAAATGATAAATGCTGGAAAAGATGTAGGAAAATTGGAACACTAATGCACTGCTGGTGGAGTTGTGAACTGATCCAATCATTCTGGAGAGCAATTTGGAACTATGCCCAAAGAGCTATAAAAACTGATCCAGCAATACAACTCCTAGGGTTGTATCCCAAAGAGATCATACAAGTGGGAAAATGACCTGTATGTACAAAAATATTTTTAGCAGCTCTTTTTGTGGTGACAAAGAATTGGAAATCAAGGGAATGCCCATCAATTGGGGATGGCTAAACAAGTTGTGCTATATGGATATAACAGAATACTACTGTGCTATAAGAAATGAGGAGCAGACAGATTTCATAATAACCTGGAGAAACTTGTATAAACTGATGCTGAGTGAGAGGAGCAGAACCAAGAGGAACACTGTACACAATTACAGACACATCATATACGTGATGACTGACTTTGATAGACTGGGCTCATCGCAGCAATCAAGGTTATAAGACAACTCCAAAGGATTCATGATGGAAAAGGTTATCCACATCCAGAGAAAGATTTACGGAGTCTGCATGCAGACTGAAGCAAGCTTGCTCTCTTTTTTGTTTCATTTTGTTCCTTCTTTCTCATTGTTCATTCTATTGGTTATAATCCTATACAACCTGACTAATGTTTAATGTGAAGGTATTTGTAGAGCATATATCAGATGGCTTGCTGCCATGGCAGAAGGGTAAAGGAGAAAGAGGGGGAGAAAATCTGGAACTCAAAAGCTTGTGGAACTCAATGTTGTAAACTAAAAGTAAGTAAATACACAATTTTTTAAAAAGGTTATTTAAAAAAAAGACTAATATAACCTTTTAGCATTTCTGTCCTGTCTTTCAACAAAATAAAAAAGCTAGAACCCATATAATTTAGCTCTTAGACATCTAGTTCTGTTGCACTATTTTCATATATACTACCATAAATATTTTAGTATTCTACTATTGTTAGCTGATCACTGTCTTGTACAACTATAATCTTTACAGTGGAAGTCTGCCTAGATTGATACATACAGCTCTAAAGATGGTGTGTCTTTAGTATGGTACATTTGATGCCTTCAAGGACAATGCAGGGGACTGCCTCTCTTCTTTCCTACTATAGCTGCTCCAGAAGTCCTAAGACTTCTGGCTTCAGAAATTATTAGTTCACAGGAGTCATTAGTAATGCCATTCTTCCAGTTCTTCATTCTATCTGCTTCCAACTCCCTAGCCTAGTTCTATTATTCCTGTTCTGATCACTGGTTCTCTACTTTCCCATGGTAATGAGGGCTAGTAGTTTGCCCTGTCCACTGCTGATCTAATCAGCTCTCCAGAGCTGTTTCTGCCACGTTACTCAATTCTCATGCAGAAATGCTATGCTTTATAGGCAAGGCAAGATATCTAATCCTTCTGTCTTTCAATGCTCTCTCCCATTGCAGCAGCAGCAGCAGCACCTTCCATAATTCTTCTCTCCTATAGCCAACTACTGCTGCTAGATGCTCACTCCTTCATTCAACAAATATTAAATGTCTGCTATGTATAGGTGTATGAGGCTCACTGAGTGTTTTGCTATCAAAAAGATGCTCCTCCATCTCTTACCCCAAATTCTTAAACCAGGACTGTTCTAGAAAGCTGAGGATTCTTCCACAAGGTTGAATTCCAGAGAGCTTAGATTTTAGTGAATTTTTTTAGAAAAGTGCTTGGGATTAGTGTTGTTTAAAGTATATTACACAGAGAAATGAAATAACAAAGCAAACTCACTACATAATGCTTTTGTTGGGTTTACTTGCTGTCCTGCAAGAAACTGCAGAAGCTTCTTAATATCTATTCGTGCTTCAACCATGTTCTCTGAACCTCTATCTTGAGAAGTATCTTCAGAGGCTACAATGATAGAAAAGACCTTTAAACATAATGATCACTATTGTAGGACAGTCTGGGCTAAATATGTTCAAAGGTATAGGGACTAGATCTATGATTCCATTAGTACAGGGAACTCTCTTGCTGAAGAAACTCCTAGCAATGCAAGTCAGTAGTCTTAAGACTCTTAGAAAATTCCCTAGAATACTGGGTGGTTAAGTGACTTACCCAGGGTCACAAAGGTAGGATGTTATCAGATGAAGAGTTTGAACCCAAATCATCCCAGCCCCAAGGCTCCTCTACGTATTGTACCATGGTGCCTTTCAAGTTCAAAAGGGCTACTTTTTATGTGGTTAAGTGGAATAACTATTATTCTTTTGGGTGTCATGTGTATTTGTCTCTTTATCCTTGTCTTACAAGCACAACAGCAAACTTGAGAATGTTTCAATCCAATCAACAAGCATTTATAGAGTCCCAGTTGTATGCAAAACAATATACTAGGGTCAAGGGATAAATATGAAAGATATAATCCATATTTAAAGGAGCATGTAATCTGAATGAATGAACTCATGCTATCTCCTTCAAATATCTGTTGAGATAAGGAAAAAAAATGACTGACCTTTAGATTCAACCACTGAGTACTATGTTAAGTACCTTGATGATGTATATGTGATTAAGTCTTATGTAACTTGAACAAATTACTTAGCTTCTTAATACCCCACACAACTTTCTAAGACAAGTAGCAGAGCAGGTGGCAACCTGCATTGGTAAAGGGAGTTTCCACAAGAGAAGTTTTCTACACTAACGAAATCATAGATCTGGTTCAAAATAAATGTATGTATCTTATACAAGGACCATCATTCTGAAAGAGCAGGATAAAAAAAAAATTTTCAACTCCATTCTACATTTTTTCCAAAAGAATCAAAACATCCCTTATTATGCTGTTAAATCATTACAATTTTAAAAAATGTATAATTCAATGTTTTTTTTTCTCAAACTGAAATGATTATACAAATTATTCCATTTCCCCTGCCCTCAGTACAAGCAAAAAATGTACTCAACCAGATTTCCAATTTAACATTTAAAGATCTCTATGAGATATCATTTTTAAGTTTAACAAAAGCAAAGTGAAAGATAAACCAGAAATCTTACCCCATGGAGGATTTCCAAGATCTTTAAAATGTGTTGTAATACATACTAAATCAGTTTCTATTTTCAAGTTCATTTCTCCTTTTAGATTTGCTTCGATAACCTATGAATTATAGTTTGAATGTATGATTTAAATCCTTAATTAATGAGTATAGGAAAAACAATTTTAGATACCTGGTAACAAGAAACTTTTAAGATAATATAAATAAAAGAGGCGTTTAAAGGCAAGTTTCTGCTACTGACCAGGAAACTCTGCTATGGATGGCAGAATGATTTAGTAGGATAGAGAACTGCATATGAAGTCAGAAAATCAGAGTTTCCGAAATCTGTAATCCCATCTTTCTGGGCCTAAATTTCCTCATTTGTAAAAGATGGTTGGATTTCATGACCATTAAGGCCCTGTCTAGTTCTAAATCCTATGATTTACTCTTAACTCAAAGAAATCTGTCAATTCTAAAGGGGAACAGAGATCCAGAGAATAATTTAAGACTAAAAAGATTCTGTGGCTATTTCTTTCAGTTAGTTAATCTAGAATGATTTTAAAACATTGCTAAAAAGTTAGAAACAGCTGACCTATTTATTTGCTTTGAAATGAAGGAACTCTTAATTGCTCAACAAAACTAGGGCAGATCACTTTATAATACTGATATTAATTATAGGCATAGCTAGAAACCAATCAACATCTATAAAAATCCAAAGTAGAACTCTGACATTTATGCTAGTTTTTATACATGAAAAAAAAAAACCCCAAAAAACCCAACTACACAACCAGATATATTTACTGAATAGATCAAAAGATTAAGAAATAAAAGGGAACCTTAGAGTCTAGTTAAACTTCATTTTTTACAGATCAAGAAACTGAGACTCAAAGAGATTAAATAACCTTTAGTTTTAAAATTCCATGGGAAAATAGCCTTCATTTTAAAAACCAACTATGGAGTTTGAAAACAAATGCAAAAAGTTTTAGGAAATATTTAAGGTATCAGGGAATTAATTATAATTTCAAAGGCCAGAAAAATTGTTAACTGATCCTGATGTTCACAGTCCAACAGCAGGGTACGATCACAAAAATAACTCACCAACAATTAAAACACCAGTTAGTTTAAACTATCCCTTCCTATCTTCCTGTCTCTTTTTTGCCTCTCTCTCTCTCATGCACCAGGAGTGTGAGAGAGGAGGGGTTGGAGAAGGGAAGAAAGACTGCTTGTCCCTTATATTCCTCTTAAAACCAATCCCTTTATTTCTTATATATATGCAGTCTCCTTCCTACCCCTCCTCCAGCATTTCATTCTGCCAGCAGACCTCCATTTCTCTTTTTTTATGCAACTTGTTCATTCCTAACCATGGCTATAAATCACCGTTTCACTATGACGCAGAAGTACCACACTAAGTACCAAAAAAAGGTAAGCGCCATCTTTCCCACCTTTATAAGCTGTGCTTACTATGTTCTAGAACACGAAGGAGAATATTTCATTTTTGTCATTCTATCACAAAATTTAGAAACTGAAAGTTAAAGGCAGAGAGCACCTGGATTTACTGAATGAAACTTTCTTGTTCTTAATTTTAAGTCAAAGATCCTTTCAGTCTTCATCTTCTTGAACTTTTCTGCAGTTCAATTGCAAGCTAGAGACATTTCCCCTTACCTCCTTTTTTAAACAAACCTCCTCTTTTCTCATCTTTGTTCTCATCTATCCTTCTAACCACTTCTTATCTGACCCTTTCCTACCTCCTCCTACCTAAAGTGGCTGTTTTTCTTTGTATTCTTTCACTTTGTGATTACAGTCATTACAACCACTTCAATTATCCTCTTTACAAAAGTAACTCTATAATCTTTTTCTTTAATCCTCACCTTTCTTCTGATCTCTGAACCTGAACTTCAAAATTACCTGGCAAGGCATAGTTTACACAAATGTGCTGCAAGCTAACACATCAAACTCAACCTGTCCAAAAATAAACATATTTTATCCCAAACCCAGTCCTCACATTTCTCTTTTCTTTTACTTTCTCCCAGGCGTCAAGCCTAAAATAATCTTTTCAGTAACTCCTACCTATTGTTTCTAGCGCTTTCTTCAGAGGCCAACCAAAACAATTATAACCTTCATAGGACAAACCTTCAAATACTTGAAGAAATCTACACTTTCTGTTCTCCAGCTAAATATCCTCTGATCCTTCAACTGATTCTTGTATTGAATGATTTAAAGCCATCCTCTGCAGAAGTCCCTCAGCTTTTCAATGTTTCCTTGCTAAAATGCCCAGAACTGAACACTGCATTTCAGAAATGGTTTAACCAAGGCAGGTTATCAGGACTATCATCTCTCTGTACACTGTGTTTCTATTGATACACCTAAGATCCCATTAGTTTTGTTGGATGACTTGTCTTAAAGTTGGCATATATAACATTTATGGTATACTAAAATCCCTATTTTCTCCCCACATGAAAAGCTGTCTAGCCATATCTCCCCTTCTTGTATTAGTAATTTTTTTTTACCTAAATGTAGAAATCTGCATTTTACATGATTAAATTTCATCTTACTAGATCTGGCCCACACATTTGACAATGTAATGGGAAGAATCCAGGATACAGAATTAGGAAAACTGTGTAACAATGAGTAAATCATTTATTACCCATTTCCTCATCTACAAATAGGATAATATTTTTAGGTTACCTACCTAACAAGGTTATTGTCTCCGAAATCTGAAGGAGTTATACAAATATGGGTTATTATTATAGCCTGGAAAATTGGATTCCAATCTATTACCTGATTACTCTTACCTTCATGTGGTTCACAAATTTGATAAGTATGCCAACCATGCCTTCATTCAAGTCATTGTTTAGAGATAAACAGTCAAGGAGAGACCCCTGTGGTTCACTAAGGGAAAAACTCATTCAACTACTAACAGTTATTACCTTTATTTCCTCCTATGAGCTAACAAACCATTCTTTTAATAATGAAATCTGCAATTTTGCCAGGAATCTAGATCACTTAGCTGTATACAATTTGCTCCTTTATGAAAATAAGGATATTTACTCATCTCCAATTCCTAGAATCCATTTCTCATTCTTTACAGCTTCTCAAAATCTGCAATAGTCACTCCCTAGTCCCATCCTTAAGTTCTTGCAGTATGAGATGATGTCTGGTTACTTAGTTACATCTCTCTAATCTTGAGTTTCAATTCCTTACTAGCCAATTTGTGTATTATACTTCTTAGTCTTCCTCTCTGGCAAGAAAAACAAAAACATAATAAAAGATTAATCGCCGGCCTGTTCCTTTTTCCATCATCACTATACTCTCTACCCAAAGCAGAGCTCCTATTTCTACTACTTTAATCTTCTTTTCCCCAATATAAATAAAATAAATCTTCATATTTCCATCTGAATTCACTGTAAGCTTTAAGTTACTCTGGTGTTTAGAATTCCTGACACACAAATAAAACCATTCCATTCTTTTGCATTCATTCTTAGTTTATCTTCTCTTTCCATTTTCTGTACATCTCTTTTTAAAAGAGAAGCTGTCTTTGCAGAGGTGGGGGCTCTGGATGTGTGTTAGTGCATGTGTGTCACACTGAGTTAATGTGTAAGTTAGTTATGCGCAACTGATTTTTTTCCCTTTCTTTCACCTTTTGCTTGAAAGGATAGTCACTGGGTAAGGGATATTAAACGGTATCAATAAAAACAGACAAAAAGAAAACATAAGCTGGCCTACGCAATGCAAACTCTCTGTAGTTATGTAAATATCTATAGAGGCACTCCGGCCTCAAAGGAAAAATTTGTGTTTGTCATCAGATTTCACCCTTAAAAGTATCTCTTCTTGAACTGACTTTCCCTGCAGAATTTTAGGCCATGGGATCCTGCCTATGCTTTCTCTGAACTCTTTGAAATTCTGAAATAATCTCTCCCAAAATCACAGGTGGCCATCAGAACACCTTTGGCTTTCCTCGATTACCTTATTAGAAATTCTCAGTGCTAAGAACTCTTCCAGTCAAGATTCTTGGCACTTCTCTGGCTACCGATTCCTCTTTACTGGTCAGAATGACACCCCTTCATCCCCCTCATCCTGCCTTTTAGACTCCCCAGCACCCTATAAAGCTCTACTTAAGTGCCATCTGCTACAGAAGGCCTTTCCTGACCCCCTGATAGAGTTAATTGGTATTTAGCTTGTACATACTTCTATGTGTACATGCTGATTCATGTACAATCAAACAAGACAAAAATAAAAGTCTTAAGAACATAACCACTGTGAGGGTAGCCTATATATCCTTAGCACTTAGCACAATGCCTGGCACATAGCAGGCACTCAAATGCTTTTTAATTACTTCCATCTTAAAAAAAAATTATCTAAAATACAAATCAAGAATTAATCAACTGCTCAACTTTTGGCAGAAAGAGCTCAGACAGATATCCGGGTAGTTAAATTCCTCCATCACAAACGGAAGGTACTCTGATGGTGACTTTGTGATCTGCTTCTGGAACAAATCCACTCCCTCCTTCTAGTTAGATGGTCTGGAGTACACTACTATCATTACTACTTCCTCTGTTTTTCTATCCATTAATCCTAACTACTTCAACTTTCAGTTAATGAAATTTCTCACAAAATATCCACTATTCCTTCCTTGGGCAGTGAGGCGGTACAGTGGACAGAGCACCACACCTGGAGTCAGAAAAACCCGCATCCAAACCTAGCTTCAGACATTAACAAACTGTGTTACCTTGGGAAAGTCACTTAACCCTGTTTGCCTCAGATTTTTCATCTGTAAAATGAGCTGGAGAAGGAAATGGCAAACCACTCCAGTATCTTTGCCAAGAAAACCCCAAATGGGCTTACAAAGAGAGAGTCAGATACAACTGAAATGACTGAACGACAATTCCTTCCTTGCTATATTCTAGTTACGAGTCACTTCTTGCCCAAGTCTCAGTAACACTTACCAGGCCAAATTTACCTCTTTTATGTTAAGCTCTCTAGTTCACTTTATTATTACTGTGCTACTTCTTGGACACTGCCTCCTGTGAATTTCTCAGCTTTTCCACTGTTGTTCTCATATAATGACTGATATTTTCTGAATTAGCAGATGTACAAATTACATTTTCAGCTTTAAGTCCCCTTGCACCAGATCCACATGTCCAACAGCAAATATATTCTTTCCAATATCTGTTGGATGCCCTCAATCCCTTGTCATTTTTGTTTCATAAACTAGGTAAAGAAATTTAATTTCATTCTTTTAACACTGCCTTCTTAATCAACTACTCACTACAACTCTAAGTTATTCCATTTCAAAACTTCATTTATTCCAAGAAAAAGCACCAGTAAGAAGTAACTAAAGATAGCTGTGAAATATCTCAGTCTTAAGCACAGGCTTTTATTGAATCTGGAACAGCCTATGTACTGTGTTCCATCTTTAAACATGCAGAACCACGAATAAATTATATGTCTACAAACACACAAACATAATTTACATAAATTTTAATAGGCAATGTCAATTGTCTTTTAAAAGTTCATCAAAAAAGGTATCTTAAATATTCCTCTAGATGAATTATAACTTACAACATGATTGCTGACATTTTTCATTCTTTCCACTACACTCTTCATAGTCTTCAATACTGGTAAATATATACTAACCTACAAAAATCAATGGAATAAGCAAAAATAATTAAAAACAAACACAAAAGCTATACTATATTATGATACCATATGAGATTTTAGACTTGGTTCAAATTTCAATTTCCTTCAAAAAGCACTCAGTGTAAGTGCTCTTCTTTTCTGAGATTACCTTCCATTTAAACTGTACCTAACTTGTAATCAACAAAAATTTAATAAGTATCAACTACGTGCCATGCACTGTGTTAGTCCCCGCTCTAAAGAAGCTCAGTCTAATGGGACAAATCACATGCTAACTTTATAAAACAAAAAAAATCGGAATAAACTGGAGATAATCAACAGAGGAAAGGCATTAGCATTAAGGGGGATAGAGAAAGGTTTCTTGCAGAAGGTGGGACTTTAGCTGGGACCAGAAAGAAGCAAGGGAAGTCAAGAGATGGGTATAAGAATTCTAGGTTTGGGGGGCAGCCAGCAAAAATGAACAATGTGGAGATATGGAGTATTTCATGCAAGAAACAGCAGAGAAGTAAGAAGAGTGGAAAAGGAGGAAGAGGCCAGATGACTTTAAAAGCCAGACAGGATTATATATCTGATTTTGGAGTGAATAAGGAACCACTGACGCTTACTGAATAGGGGAATCACACCTGCACATAAAAAAGATCATTTAAACAAATCAGTGAGAAATGGATTGGAGTGGGAAGAGCCTTGAGGTAGAGAGACCAACCAATAGGCTATTGTAATAGTTCAGATGAGGTGATGCGGGCCTGCACCAGGGTAGTGGCAGTGTCAGAAGAGAGAAGTGGGAACATATATGATGTTACAAAGGTAGAACTGACAATACTTAGCAACTGAATAGACATGCAGGGTGGGAAAAAGTAGGCAGTTGGAGCTGAAATAAAGGTTTTGAGCCTGGATGACTGGATGATCTGCTAGCACAGGTTGTTTGATCTGCTTTTCTGAAGGAAAGACAGCTTCAAAGGGATCAACAATCTAACTTTAATTAAACATATATAAGTCATTCACTAGTTCAGGGGAAGGGACAGCCCCCTGAACTTGGAGAAGAGAGAAGCAGAGAAACGAGAAATTAGCACAGAGATCCAATAGACAGGGCTCCAACTGTCTAAACAAAGTAATGGATACATAATCACCAGACCAGGAAGCACCAACATCTGGGTTCTCAAAGTCAGGGGGCTCCTTAACAACAGCCACCCAGAGTTTCATCTGGCCAAATCACAAAAACATTCTTTCCATTAGTGAGCCCCAAAATAAAATACCAACATCCGAGTATATAGTTTCCAACTAATAGGCTCAGAGCCAGAAGGAATCACAACCTATGTGACTCAGCACAGCTGTGAAATACCAGGGTTCAAAGAACACTGAGCCTTCAGATGTTTATAATTTAGTGTAAGCCTGGGAAACTGAACTCCAGAAAGAAAAACAACAAAAATCCCACCTTGTTTGCACTTACACCTTCTCAAGTTTAGTCACACATGGGGATGGAGGGAAAATCGAATAAAAGATAATAGCTACTGAAGATGAGCTAATCAAGTGAGAGTTTTTTGAAGGTGAGTGAGTCATGGGTATGTCTACAGGTAGTAAGGAAACAGCCAGCACACAGGGAGATCGAAGATTTGTGAGAGTGAAGATGACAGGGTGAGTGAACTACTGGAGAAAATGGGACGGAATGGGAATGCTTGTGCATGCAGAGGACCTGCTTTGGTAAGAAGGGCCATTTCTTCATGTGAGACAGGAGAGGGAAATTGTGGTAAAACCTTTCTTAGTGACTTGAAATAGTTATTCGAATGCTCTCTCCCAAATTAGAAGGTAAGCTCCTTAAGAGCACATGCTTTTCCCTTTTTTTTTTGTATACACAGTACATGGCACAATCTCTGGCACATAGTAAGCACTTACAAAATGCTTGCTGACTAAATCAGTCCAGCATATAGAAGACATCTAACAACTGCTTGACTGACTGATTAGAAACACCTACTCCAACTCTTTTAATCTTTTATAAGGAGACTCTCTAGTCATGTCCAATTTTTATAATTATAAAGAAACCTAAAATTGTCATGATTATTTGTCTAGAACCGTTTTAGGCAGAATATCTTAAGGTATAAAGAACTCCCAATATGTTTTGTGTTTTTGTTCCACTATTTCATTACATATTTTTATCTTAGTAATTTTGAAACATCAACAAAAGAAAAACTCATCCAAGTTTTTAAGCTTAATGAAAAGCCCCCAGGGAATTTCAAATGGGAAAAGCTTTAGAAGTAACAAATATATCAAAAGAAGAAGCTTATTTGCACGTTTTCACCTAATTTTAGTCATAAGAACACTGGAAAGGAACCAAATCTAACTTGAATTCTGTTCTAATACTGATATTCAAAACATTCATGAATCATCAAATGTTTAATAATGTTTATGAGTCACAATTCTCAGAAATGCAATATACAATCCTTTCACTGTTATTAGTAAACATACTTTTAAAAATTGACATGCTATCCATAAACTCCCTTATGCTTTAGCAAAGATTTATATTTTCATAACTTAAAAAAATTACAATCTTAAGTGGAAATTTACCTGTTGAACATAAAACAGTTAACCAGCATATATACACCTCAAATTTTGGCATAATAAAATCAGCACTCTAACAATTGACAAATTTGAGAATATACTTTAAACAATTGTAGTCAACCAACGTAGTGCCTATAAAAATACTTAAAAATCAAAATGTAGTCACAATTACCAAAAAAGGAAAACTGTAAGGTTATAAAGTGTGATTCTTCTGCCTGGGGAGAGTCATCCAAAGGAAAGAGTTTTTAAAAGAGAAATGAATTTTAAGTGCTCTCAATTTTTTCCATGTAATTGTTTTCTAACAACATTAACAAGAATCCAAATGCTATTTTGTTGTTTTATTCAAAATCCGTAAGAAATAAACCAATGGTTCTCAACCTTCCTAATGCCGCCATGCTTTAACACTCGTTTATGGGTGCATCTGCGTGTGGGCAGTGTCTCCCTTCCTAAAACCACTGAAAATGTGTTTTCCAATGGTCTTAGGTGAACCGTGACCCCTGTGAAAGGGTTATGCAACCCCCAAAGGGGTCGAAACCCACAGGTTGAAAACCACTGAAATAAACCCTTATTTCCACTAATCTATATGTAAGCTTCAGAATTAAATTATAAAGCATCTACTGCTTACATCTTGATTACTTAAGAGACCAGCAGTTCCTTTCGGCATTCATTATATTTAAGATATACTGCAAGAATGGAAACTGAACATTCTCAACAAAAGGTTTTTCTCCATGAAATGCTATCCTTTATGATTATTATTCATATTTACATCACACTACAAGGTCTACACAAGCTGTCTGTGAGGAAGTATGCTATTTTTTCTTACAGATGCAGCAATAGCTGAAAAATTATTTTGTATCCAAATTAGTACACTATCAAGTGTGAAAAGCCCAAGAACCACATCTGTGAAGACATTCCCTCAAAGTCTGTTTTTTCCCTGGGTAAAATGGTAATTGTTATAGTTTACCACACACACTGGATATTTGTCATTTGAGGTATACTACTGTTGCTAATCAAAGGATCCCTAAGAAATCTTCTGTGATTATAAAACAAGACTCTGTAAATGTTCCAAGGTGCCTTTTAACATTAGCGATTAAAGTCATAACCTCTACATCCAGGATGTATGTCACTCTTTTTGTATACTGGATAGTGACTTAAATTGGTGAACCTTTTGACACTATTACGGTATTTCTAGTTGCTTGGGCAGACTGGCATAAGATAGCTATTCAAGTAGCTATCTGATGTGAATGCTTTAAGTTTCTACCTTAGAGAGATATACTGAACATGATATTTTAGGGAATGAAGGAAGAAGCAACATTTGTAGACCCCCAAATTTGCCACAGGTCACACACCATATTTCCCTCTAGGACTCTACCCAACAAAGGGACTAAGGATACTGTTTCCTGCTTTTAAAAGGTGGAGGTAACATGATGCAATGGGAAGCAAAAGAAGGCCTGAGAAGTCTACTGTTCAAATTTCAATTTTAATTCTTATTGGGTGGTATTGGGAAAGTCCTGTAACTCAGTCTGAGCCCGAGTACGAGTACCTTCACTACCCACCTCAAAGGACTGTTGTGAGTAAAACACCTTTTAAATATTAAAGTAATCATAAATTAGCTTTTAATACCATTTTAAATATGTAATGTATGAAATTTCCAATGTCCCACTAATTTATTTTTAAATAGTTAAAGTTGAACTAAAATAATTTTCTCCTTTACTTTCTCTCAACACTGATTAATACTCTTTTTTTCAAGCTCAGAATTTTCAAAAGATACATAAATTCTTGTTGCTCCTAGAGGATAATAACACAAAAGCTAAATTAAGAATAAGACCCCCCCCAAATTACTTACATCAAAGTCTGGTACAGTGGGCTCTCGGAAATCAGTCCATAATTTTCTGGGAATGACCCCTACAGGAATGTCATGTGTTACAACTCGACTACTGCTTGACAAAGATGGCTACCAAGAAAAACACACAGTTGGAAGTTAATTTTTAATGTTATCAATAAAAAAATAAAAAGTGCTAAAACCAGAAAACAGGAGGGGACAAGGTGCTAGTATGAAATCTATACTGGGGCAGCTAGGTGGCCCAGTGAATAGGGAGCACCGGCCCTGGAGTCAGAAGGACCTGAGTTCAAATCCAGACTCAGACACTTGACACACTTACTAGCCATGTGACTTTGGGCAAGTCACTTAACCCCAACTGTCCTCCAAAAAAAAAAAAGTAAAAAAAAAAAAAGAAAGAAATCTACACTGATATTTCTCAAATTACTCTTTCCTTTCAGTTCATAATGTCTTTGTGCCATAATTTCTCTACTATTAAAATGAGGAAATTAGTAAATGTTTCACGGGAAGCCTGAAGGTAATAATATCTGAAAGTGTTTTCACTATGGGCATACCTCATTTTTTGTACTTTGCAAAAATTGAGTTTTTATAAATGATAGGTTGGTGGCAACCCTTCATCAGTTAAGGAAATAACAAATGCTGGAGGAGACATGGAAACATACAGACATTAATGAATTGGTGGAGTTGTGAAATGGTCCAATCATTCTGGAGAACATTGTGGAGAACAATGTGGAACTATATACCCAAAGGATGAAAAACCTGTACAAGACCTAACAATAACGCTAGTGGATGTGTATACCAAAGAGATCAAAGAAAAGTTAAAAGGACCTATTAGTATAAAAATATTTATAGTAGCTCTTTTTATCCCAACAAAGAATTGGAAATTAAGGGAAATGCACATCAATTAAGGAATGACTGAACAAGCTGTAGTAGATCATGATTGTGGTAGAATACTACAAAAAATGACATGAAGGATGGTTTCAGAAAAATCTGAGAAGTTTTATATGAACTGATGCAAAGTCAAGTGAGCAGAACCAAAACATCATACACAGTAACAGCAATATAATAATGATGATCAATTGTGAAACAATTAGCTACCCTGATCAAAACAATGATCCACAACAATTCCAAGGACTCATGATAAAAAAATGTTTTCACATGACTTCACATGTATAATTACTAGTGTATTACTTGCCTTCTCAAGAGGTATGGGAGGAGTGAAACAAAGGAAGAGAATTTAGAACTCATAATTTTTTCAAAAGAATGCTAGAGGGGTGGCTAGGTGGTGCAGTGAATAGAGCACCAGCCCTGAAGTCAGGAGGACCTAAGTTCAAATCTGGCCTCAGACACTTAACACTTTACCAGCCATGTGACCTTGGGCAAGTCACTTAACCCCAACTGCCCTGCCTTCCCCGCTCCAAAAAGCCAAAAAAAAAAAAATAAATGCTAGAAATGTTTAAAAATGCAACTGGGAAATATTTAATTAAATAAATAAAAATATATTTTAAAAAGCATATTACTCACACACTCTACTTTGCCAGTCAAACTAACTGTCTTGTTGTTTCTTATTCACAATAAATTCTGTTCCATACTGCTATGCTGTCCCCCAAGTCTCGAATTCTCTCCCTTTCCACCAACACCTCTAAGAATTCCTAGCTCCCTTCAAGGCTCAGCTCAAACATACTTCTATCTTTCTTTACCCTCCCCCTCCTCAAGTATTTATTTTGTATATATTTTGTACTTCTATGTGCCTATGACTTCAAGATCAAGAATAATTTTCATTTTTGTCTTTGAATCCAATTCCCCAGCTCCAAATAATGCCTTGAATTTGGGAAATACTTAGTAAAAGTTTTTTTTTTTCATGGAAACGTAATATCCAAGACAAAGGAAGATATACTCTCACTATATACCGAGCAAGCTATATCACCTCTAAAACAATGCTTTTACTTCTGCACAAAACTGTTAATAAACACACTGAAAAGCTACATCAAAGAGAAAGGAGGCAACCAGATAATTAAGAGAACTCAAATCCAAGCAGTACAAAGATCCACTGATGGAAATAAGGATGTATTGCAGGATGTTTTGCCTGGAGAAGAGAATGGACATGCTACTAGACTGTCTCCTTGAGCCCAGAGAACAGAATCAAGAACTGATAAAAAGCTGCAGTAAAGCTGACTCTAGAAGAAAACTCCCTAATAATCAGAGGTTCCTAACAATCAAATGAACTCCAATTCCCTCTTTACCTCAACATTCTGAAATCCCTAAATTCCTTTAAGATTCAGTTCAAGCACTGCCTTCTGCACAGGACCTTTCCTTTTACAAGCTTTCCATTTGCTAAAAAGAACTGAAGCATTATTCAGAAGACCTGGGCTCACATGCAACTTTCTAGCTGTATGACCTTGAGCAAGTCATTTAACCTCCTAAAGGTTTTCATTTGTAAAATAAGCATAATTACTTGGAATATCTGGTTCAGAGAGACTTTGTGAGGAAACCGTTCTATAAACTTTAATGTCCTAAAGACAAGTGAAGTTTTAAAAAATTTCAGAATGGTAGCATGGTGTGGTGGACTTGAAGTCAGGAAGAGCAGGGTTAGAAGCTCACCTCAAAACACTGTATAAACTTAGGCAGTAATTTAAAATCTCTGGGTCCCAGTTACCTCGTCTGTAAATGAGGGGCTTGGATTTGATTTCATCCACTCTAAATCTATGATCCTATGTTAAATTCAATAGGAACATAAAAGTTTCACAAACAAAATGTTTGGCTTCAGACTACCTTTCTGGACTTGTTACACATTATTTGACTCAACACCACCTACTCTAGTCCACTTGGGCTGTTTGCTGTTTCTCATTCTTGACACTCCATCAGGGCTTTCTGTGCAACATGCCCTTTCTGCCTAGAATACATTTTCTTGTCAATCCTGATTTATGCAACCTGGCTTCCTTCAAAGTTCTGCTCAACTGTCACCTCCCCGAAAAGCACATCTCCTTCCTGCCCTTGCCAGCATCTTCTCTCCAAGAAGTACTTTGTAAAAGCCATACTTTGTGTTCAATGGGTCCAGTTTTCACCCAAGAGAATTTAAATTCCTCGTGGGTAGGAGCAGTTTGTTTCCTGTTTGTCTGGGAATCCCGAGCACCCACCGCCAAGTCCGAATGACAGACACAAGACGACACGGGACAAGGGCAAGCAGGACGCCACTCCCCAAGTCCTTCTGGACACTCACCAGCTCCACGGCCACGGTCAGGCAGGGGCAGTGCTTGTTGGTCAGCTTGATCTTGACAGCTTTGGCATTCTGGGCCGTTTTCAAGGCTCGGGATAAGTTTTCCGGCGTCAGCTCTAAATAGATTTCATTGTGATCCGCCGCAACCCCTTCCATTTGAAATTCGTCGAAGAAGTTGCCCTGGGAACACAAAGTGAGGCTGGCCGGGGCGGGGTGGGGAAGGGGAGGGCAGGTGGCTGTTGGGGACGCTGGTGGGGTGGGGGACTCACCTGGCCCAGCTCGCACCACATGCTGACCCCGCCATTGGCCACCTTGTCGGACAGGATGAAGTAGAGCTTGTCGGGACTGAGGCGCAGGGTGCACGTCTTGGCCAGCTTGGAGATGGTGTTGCTGACACCTGGGGCAGCAGGGGAGGCAGAAGAGCGAGGGTGAGGAGATGGCTGTCCCAGGCGAGGACAGAGACCCGGCCAGGCCCCAGGGAGAGAGGGCCCACCTTGGGAGCAGAGACGCTTTTGTTCATCCCCAACGCGCATTCCGAGGTTGGTACACAGTAAACCAATAATAAATACCGGCTGGTGATCTGGTTGACCGCAGCCAACCAAGGACCCCGCGGAAAGTTAGAGAGCGACCCCCACCCACTCCCATCCTTGCGCAATTTCCGGCGCGCGCGAGGCCTTCCCACCGCCCCCTACGGCTCTTTGGCACAGCCGTGCTCACGGGTGAAGTGATTCAAGCAGCCCAAATCCACGATCTTGGCTCGGAACCTCATAGCGCCGCGGCCGAAATGCTCGCAACACTCCGGCAGTCTCCTTTCCGCCGCTACAGGGCTTCCCGCGCCGGAAGCGCGCGCCTAGCGCCGGATTCCTCCGGTTGCCGAGGCAACGCCCGGGACCGGAGGCCTCCTGCCCTTTGACCCAAAGCGGTGCCATTGCGCCTGCGTGAGCCCATTTAAGCTGTCCGGCCAGTTGGTGGGACTTTGAGAGAAGCCTGCGGGTAGCTCCGTGTTCCTTTCTTGTTCTGAGTAACAAAAGTTTGCATTTTCCCTGGTTTGACCGTTTGAGCCCTTGAGGAAGCGCCTGCTGTGGTTCGAGGAAGGCCCCAATTTGGACCTTGGGCGTCTGGCTCAAGTGTTGGTTGTTTTTTAATTTTATTTTTAATGTTCGTTCTTCGCCGTCAGCTTTAGTGGCTGAGTGGAGCTGCGGGGAGTTCTGCGGCCCGTCGGCCGCCTGGAGCCTCCTCTGTACTCCCGGGGTCCCAGTGTCGCCTCTACCACGCGTTAGCCTATCTCCTTGGGCCAGACCTTCTCCACCCCACGAAGCACCCAGCCTCCTCATTTATACAGTGGGAATAACAATAAATACCGGGGGTCCCGAAAGTCTGGGTGCGGTCTCTAGCCTTGAACAGCTTGAAACTGCCCTAGCTAGGTCTTTTGGGACGCTGTATCCGAGGAGCCTTGTCCATGTTTAGGTCTCGAGGATGAGGAATGAAAAAAGGCGTTGGATTGGGTGATCGGTACCCAGGGGTGAGCTTCCAAGGGGTTTCTATGGAAATGGAAAGTATTAAATTGCAAAGTATTAAAAAAAAATAGGCAGGTGATGAGGCAGTCGATGTAGGCTACTCTTTGAAGAAGTTTAGCAGTTAAGGGAAGAAGAAAGTTGGACTGGTAGTTTGGGAGATATCACAGTCGGTGGGTGTTTTTAGGATAGCAGAATGGAATACATTTGTTGGTAGAGAAGGAGCTAATGGAATAGGAGAGATTGAAGACCAAAAAGAAATGGACGATTTTGAAAGAGCAACGTCCCAGCAAAAGTCTGAATATGAGAAGGAATGGAGGCGCATAGTGTTAACTTTGGCAAGGATTATTTTAGCTTCATTTCATAAATATGGATCTCTGGCTGTATCTGAACTACCCTGTCACAAACTCGTCCTTCTGGTGGAGTGACCCATTACTGTGGGGCCCAATATCAACTACAATTATTCTGCACAACACAGCAGAGTGGGGAAAAGGCATAGTCATACCAGTGTTGCTCCTCCCTCTACCTTCTTAGTGGGTCAGCACTGAAGAATGAAGGACCAACAACAACAGTAACACCAGCAGACCACACAAAACATGTATCACAGGGAAGTTACACAACTGCAGCTGTGCCCATCCTTGAAACTAAAGGTTTACTAGGGTCATATATATTCTCACTATTACTAATCCAATTTCTACTCAAAACCATTAGGGCTACAGCCAGTCTCATTCACCAGCAGGGTAACTATCCTTTTTTTCTTAAATATTGCAGCTAATACCATCTCTGTATGTAACTAGATATTGCACAATTATTCATGATGCACTTCAGCTATTCTTTTCTCTTTTGTTCACCTAGTTGCCATGATAAGTCAGAGGGCTTTAGTCTCAGTAAAGTCAGATGGTAGTCATCTACTGAGAGTGATAGGGACGAGTGAGTGGGAAAAAAATTAGATCAAGGTGCTAAACTTCTGTCATATGCATACCCCTTAGGAAGGGGAATGATATCAGAAATATTAACTGGAGCATGTATTAACCTTTGTACTAGATCATCACCAAACTGGACCCTATCAATAATAGCGTATTTGCCCAAACCCTTTTCAGCCTAGTAGCAGACAACTAAAATACACCCAAGGGGAACGTGCAGGACAGAATTTCTTCTGGTTGCCCTGTCAGAAGATAGCTATCTCAGCAGAGTATATACCTGAAGGAAAAGATCCCCAAAGATTTGGACCAGTACATCTGAACTGTCTCACAGCTCAAAGATCTTGCCTCATCTTTTATCCTTTCTTGTATTTGTTAACTTTTTGACATTAGACTTTTGAATAATCAAAAGAACCAAATGACAGCAATGTAACTTGTTCTCTGAAGCGGAGACATGCTATTTAATATCAATTATTATTAAAATGTGTGTGGGGTAACAAAGACCCTTACCCAAATTAAACTCAGAGGCTTCTCAAGGTAGAATGTAGAAAAGAATTTATTACGATTTCTCATGAGAAAAAGGACGACTCACATTGAGTGCATTCAATACATTCTCAGTGTCAGGCTGCACCAGGCATAGAGAAGATACATATTTTTATAGCCCCAGCCCCAATACCTAATCGCAATCCTCCTCCCTACCCCCCTTCCTCTCAGCTTATTCTCATGAGCTTTGAGGGTACAATCTAAACGCAATAAATCTACCCCAATAACCGTGGCTAAGTACAGAACAAGCAGCCTGTGTCCTTGTTCTTGTTCCTGGAATATCTCATAGCCCTGTACAATTTAATTGGGCAAGGAACCAAGTATTGTAACATTCTATATTTTGTGGGTTCCGGTCCTTTGAGAACAAGCAGATATGATGATCCCACAGATTTAGTACACAACTCCCATCTTTGTTAGTCTCTTAACCTGGGTAATCATGTAGATGTGTTTGCATGCTGTGTTCCTATCCTCCTCTCCTGGAACACTTCAGGGTCAACAGCTTGTTTTTACAGAAAAACTGAATTGAAAACCCAACCTTTAATTCTATGAGGGTCCTCTAACCTAAAAATTTTATTAAGGGTCTTCACCATATCTCACAGAAATGCAAGCACTGGCATACTTTGTAGTGCTGTAGCCTGAACAGTTACCTCCTGCTCCAGTGCTTTCAGCTACATTCCTTTCCTGGTTGTGGTCATAGGGTTGCTGTGGAGCATGTAGTTGGGAATTAAAAGGATTGTCAAACACAGCTTAGAACTCTACTAAGGATACATAGGTGAAATTTAAAATGAATCAATTCTGGAGTGGATGGAAAAGATCCAAAGAGATGGAGGTTAATTGTTGTTAGGAAATGAGAGAAGGGCAAAGGGATAAATGATTCTAAGTTGGTGGTCAGTGTATTGTTGAAATGATTAAGAAGGCAAGTAAAACTAAAATGGGTGATGAATAGAAAGGATAGGGATAAGTAGAAGGAACAGGCTGAAAAAAAAGGAATGGGAAAGTGGAAGAGAAGATTGTAGTCAGAAACAGAAATCTTAGATTTAAAGATTTTGAGGTAGAGCAGTTTTGAGTGATTGTAAGTAAATTGCTGTGAAGAAGGAAGTCATTGGAGTCATCAAGGTTGAAGAACCATGAGGATAGGTTTTCAGATGGGTATTCTGCCTTTTGTAATGGAAAGAACACTGAATTTGAATGATAAATCCCAATAACTTTACCCTGATATCTTTACCTCCAGGGACTTTTCTCAAGTGTTCTTTTACATCTTCGAATTAGCTAAAACCTAGTTTTCCTTATAGAAATTCTACAGCCTCTGTAACTTTCTCCACTGAGGAGTTCATTCCCTTTTCACTTCACTTCACTTTTCACTTTCACTTCACCAAAGCTAGAATCCTAGGTTTGCTACTTGCTATATCTGTGTCTTTGGGCAAGTCACTTAACTGGTCTAGTCCTCATTTTTCTCATCTATGAAATTAGCACGTTGGACTAGATCAGCAATTGGCAACCCGTGGGTTAATGTTCAATTTGTAACAATGAAAATACATCCTGCATATAAGATAGATTCATAACAGTAGCAAAATTACAGTTATGAAGTAGCAACGAAAATAATTTTATGGTCAGGGGTCACCACTACATGAGGAACTGTATTAAAGGGTCACCGCATTAGGAAGGTTGAGAACCACTGGAGTAGATGATGACTCAGTTTCCTTCTAGCTCCAAAGCTATGATGGAGTTTTCAAGAATTATATAAGGTCTAAGGATGAAAAGGAAGTATATAATGAAGTCATTGATGAAAATTGAAGTGTCCCTGGTTGGTCTGTGATTATAAAGAGGATAATTCTATTAAACAAAAATTCATGTTAAGTTACTACTACAATTCAAGGCATTACATAAGAAAAAGGAGGGTGAGTTGTACAATGGTTGCAGAACAATGTTACCTAGAGGTGGAGTGAGGAACAAGAACACACACCCTTTAAATTAAGTGAAGTGAAAAGGGAATGAACTCCTCAGTGGAGAAAGTTACAGAAGCTGTAGAATTTCTATAAGGAAAACTAGGTTTTAGTTAATTGAAGATGTAAAAGAACACTTGAGAAAAGTCCCTGGAGGTAAAGGTATCAGGGTAAAGATATTGGGATTTATCACTGATACAAAAGAACTTTCATGGAAGAATTTGATAGAGCAATTAGTGCTGCAATTAGTAGGCCCTTTCATTTGGCATGTTTAAGGGACCAAATGAGCATGGAAGAGGAAGCAGAGGCAACAGAGGAAGGTACCAGACAGCCCATTAAGTGCCTCCTACCCCACCCAAACACATACTAGGGCCACATCTAACACCTCCATAGTGGGAATGAGAGGCCAGTATGAGATACAATCAAAGATGTTATCAGGAAGCTTTGGTTGTATCAATTTTCCTTCCACAGCAGAAGGGAACCAATAATGGTCTTATAAGAGGGCTTTCCCTGGGACTCTGTGTATTTTCAATGTATGCTTCAAGACAGCTAAGATGTTTTGAAAGGATTGGTGGTGGGGTCTTACCAAGGCAGATCTGTCTGGCTTCCCACCACTGATGTCACAGGCAGGGAGATGCCATTCCGTTAGACTTCCACAGAAGGGGTACCAGGCTTGGGATGGGGCATGAGAAAAAAATAGACAACTTTTTGGACAAAGAAATTCTAGGTCAGAAGACTCAGAACTTTTTTTGGACTCTGATGTAAGGAGAAATTTTTTTTCCTTTTTAAATTAATTTATTTATTTTCTTGTTTACATCACTCATTTCCATGAGATTTTGAGTTACTAATTTTCTCCCCATCTTTCCCCTACCCACCACCCCAAAACAGTGATTCCACTGTATAGCCCCTCCCCCAATCTGCTCTCTCCTATGTCCTTCCCCATCACCCCTCTGAGTTTCCGGTAGGGCAGGATGGGTCTCCCTACCCCAGTGCCTGTATATCTTCAGAGAAATTTCTTCCTAATAGAATGGGGGTCCTAAAAGATACAGAGGAAAGCTCTAGAAGGCAGCAGATGGTGAGAGACTGGGTCTCAGAAAAGGAAGCAGGGAGAGGAGTATGAATAAAGTATATATAATTCAGGATAAAAGGAGGCTGGAGAGACAAATTATGGGTAGGAGAAGGGTGTACAGACTTGGGAGAATTTAGTTAATGGAGGAACTTGATAAACATCCTCAAGGTTCCAATTAGAATGTCAGTGATATAGTTGTTGTGACTTGGGATTCAGCAAGGCTTGTCCCCAGGTGATCCCAGTCTTCTAAAGAGATTGTGGCAGATGCAGAACAGCTACAGGTTGGATGGGGTAAGGTGGTTGATTTTGAAACTGCAGCTATGTGGTTGCCTCAGATGATCTTGTTGCTATCAGGAGCTGATCACTGATTCAGAGATTCTTGTGGCAGGGAAATGTTTGAGATTAGTGTGCCAGAATTAGCCATTCTATACCCTTTAGATTAATTTTTCACAGTACATAGATCTGATCAGATCACTTCCCTAATCAAAAATTTTTTTTCTCCTTATTTGGACAAAGTTCCATGTCCTTTCCTTGAATCCAAAGCCCTCCATAATTAGATTCCAATTTACCTTTTTAACTTTTATCTCACACTGCACCTCTTTGTTTTAAGCCAAAATATTTGGTTCTTAGGGGTCAGTTCCTATATATGTAGGTGTCCTTGATGATGTCCCCCCCCACTCTTTTCCCCTCCCCCCCCCTCAAGAGCATCCTTTATCATGTGAATGCATTTTGATATGAGTTAACTGACTTTTTCCATGACTTCCTGGTGCCTTGATAACAAAGCCTTACATTATCTGAGCTACTTCCAGGGTCTGACAGGCTATGATAATGACAATAATATTCCAGGATATCACAAACTAATCTTATTGGTAAGAGTACTTGAATCTTTGCTTGTCCTATAAAAACCTTGTTCAAAGAATCATTAAAATTTAGTTCATGGTTCTTCCTTGAACTACCCACATGGTCTGGTCATTTCTTATTCACATCTCCCATCATGCTTAAGTGCTGGCCACTGAGCAGCCCACAGCACCTCTTCTCATACTTTAGGCTTTTGTCAAACTGATTTACTCAAAATTCCTCAAACACTTCCTTTAGTTTCCCACTTTTATGCTTTTCTTAATCTGTTCCTTGTGCTTAAAATGCCTTTTAGTCTACTCTTACATATGAGGACTATACGTTTTTAAGACTCAGCTCAAATGCTCCCTGATCCCAGTTTCTGATCCAAATTCAAGTCCAGAAAAAGAACTTTTGAGCCACCCCTCCATCTAATTATCTTACTGTTAAATGGGAAAAAAAAGCTTTGTTTTAATTTTTTTTTTAAATATGGTGTGTTTCTAAGATATGTTGAGACAAGAGTTTTATACACTTTTCCCTGATTCCCCCAACCAGAAGTGATCCCTCTACCCTTTGTACTTAAATAACTCTGTGTTTCCCTTATGTATGCATCATATTCAATTTTCTATCATGGGAGGCAGCCTCATTGTCAGAACCATTTGGGTTCAAGTCTTGCCTCTGCTGTGTGACCCCTGGGCAAGACACTCTTAGTGCCCCAAGTAACTCTCTAAGTCTACAAGCTACTTCAGAACCAGGATTGGTGTGCATTTTATTCCAAAGGGTGCCTTCAGCAGATAACTTCCTATACTCAATGAAATCATAAGTATGGACTAAAATGTTATTATTGTTACATATTTATGTATCTCATCTCCTGTACTAGCATGGAAGAACACTTTGAAGGTAAGATTCATATTTTTTTTTGTCTCTCAGCACCATTGTCCTTAGTAGGTGCTCAATAAATTACCTGTTGTATTCTGTTTGAAGTCAGACTTTACACAACCTTTACACAAAGCTCAGAGGACTAGGGGAAATTGCTGCCACTTGAAGTTGCCTCTTTTACAAAAGAATCTACTCCTAAGGTTGACAGGATAGTTCTACTTACTGTCCTGAAACCAATAGCTGAAACTCTGCCATTAGGGACACGTTTGAATTAAAGGATTATTCCTTGTTAAAATCTTCTGCAAAGGATAACATTAACAATTGGTATTTGCATCGTGCTTTCACAGAATCTCATGCTTTAAGGAACCTCAGCGTTTACTTAGTCCAACCTGTACTCAAAGAAAAGCCCCCTCTATGATATACCCTTCAATAGGTCACCCACCCTTCCCTTTGTAGTACAGGAGAGTATAGATGAAAAAGATCATGCCGCACATAGGTCACATTATTAGATATTATTGTTACTGAAAAAGGGAGCAGGGGAACAACTGTTAGCTGTACAATCTTAGTGTTTGACTTCCATGCCCACAGTGGGCAGTAGTGGGGAGAGGAGGTGTAGACATTAATTCATATCTAGGCCCCTTACAGCTCAATCTGATATATCGTTTAAGACAAAGATCCAATATAACACTAAGGGACACTGCCAATAAAGTGATAATATTTTCTAAATTACCTAATAAGGAGCAGGAAAATAGGAAATTTCACCCTGAGTAATAATAATCAGTTTAGCAGGTACTTAGTACTTAGTACTGTGTGGGATAAAGAGATCCCTAAATCAATTATTTAGAGACAGCTCAAGGTGAAAATAGAGAAAGGTCTCTTTATTAGAATCTTGAAAGGAGCTGCAGTCCAACCACTGAAAAATCCAAGGCGGGAAGCCGAGGCCCCAGGGCAAAAGGATTAATTTAAGCCAGCCAGGTGGATGGGGGGTGGAGTTTGGGAGGAGTTAGGGAGGAGTTGGGGAGGGGTTAGGGTGGAGTTGGGGTTTAAAGGGACATGCACTTTCTATATTCACTGTGCAGACGAATTGCCCATAATTCATTGGGAAAAATCAGAGGGGAGGGGAATTAGGGCTGTGATTTTTGCCTTGACACATCACTAGGTAACTTCTCGTCAAGGATGAGTGACAGGTCCAACTATGGTTTACTGGGAGGATAGGCCTGGTTGTTTCAAGAGATGCCAAGTCTGGAAGCTAGACTGATTAGGGATTTCAGGAGGTACCATCTTGGGAGGGAATCATTTCTCTGATAGTGTTTTTCAAGGTTCCTAAGTGCAGCTGACCACTAAGAACAATGGGGTCTCTAAACTAAGCATTTATTGATTAAATGCTTGGACAATGTATTCATAAGAAGATGCTAGCTCAGGGAAGAGGCTGGGGGCAGGGGAGAGGCAGAGTTAAAGTTAATGCCTTTATTGCTGAAGGAAAGTGTGACTTTTACAGCTTAATTACACAGCCTTATTACACACTGATGTTACATACATAGGTGCCCGAACACAAGTGAGATTTTACAAACTGAGGTTACAACAAAGCATCCCAGATCTTATCATTCCTCTTAACGGATAAGAAACAAATTCATTTGGGGACAAGGGATGACTGCCTCAGCTTCCCAAGCTGCTTCATGCTGAGAAAGGTTGTAATGCTGTCCCTGTCTCGAAAAGGGGGGGGGGGGGTCCATCAGTCAAGGGGCAGGGGCTTGTAGCCAATGTCCAGAACTTAGCAGACACCAGATCTAAAGGGTGTTGGGCCTAAAAGATACAAATCTAGCAAAGTGAGTAAACAAACGAGCCTAAAAGAAGTAGGAAAATGATCCGAAGTAGAGTGAGTATGGGCTAGTATAATCCATTACTCAGACTATTTAACTGTCCTTAATATTTCTACATGCTACATAGACTAGGTACCTCATAAGATATTCTTCACTAACATAATTGTAGACCTTAAACAAAAGAGATTTCTGACTTAAACCTTACAACTGAATAGCAGACATACATCTTTGTTTCACAAAACTTGTCTATCCTCTAATTATATTCACTTTGGAAGAAAGAGATACTTCAGAAATTGAATCTTTTACATATACACTCAGTTACAAATGTTAACTTTTGTGTAGTTCATGGAATAACTTAAAATTCATGTTGGAACAGCAAACACTCTTCTGCTTTACAACTCATTACATCAGTTTAGCAATACTCAATTGAAAACTTTGTAAACTTTCAGAAATTGTCACATAAGAGCTTTCCAACAGTAAGGGGGATCAAAGTAACACAAAGAGAACACATAATGATAAACTAAAGTTATAGCAGTTCCTGGGCAGGCCTGGATTCTTGGAGAAGCTGTTTGCATCTGATGTCGTCTTTTCCAGGTCCCTTGGCTCAGATGTTCACTCAGGAGCAGGGTACAAGCCAGAGTAGTCAGGCCTGACAGGGGCTCACAGAGACATGATCTAATGCCAAAGGTGCATAGAAATGTTTCAGTTTCTTAGCCATGCAAGGCTAGGTTTACACAGAGTCACAAGAAGTTCGGTTTTCTAGCCACACAGGGCTAGGCACAAACATTACAATAAAGTTTCACAGTTACAACATTGCATTAAAAATCCAAACTTTTGATCCTGTTATCAAACATGCTCAAGTTTTGAGTTTCCATGATAGAGAAATTTTTGAAAGCCAATCTTATACATCTATATATAGTTCTTAGAAGAATCAATCTGATCCTGTTCCTTTCCTCAAAATTTTAGAATCCAGTTACAAACCTTTCTGCTTTATAAAAATACTTCCTCAAACACTCTCAACATACTTAAACCTTTCTGAAACTGGTATCAACTACCTGGAGACAGGAGGGGCTTGGATAACCCCTCATTTGTCCCCAAACCTTCTTATCTGTCTTTCCTAATCCCTCAAAACCATTATCCAGTTTATTCAGCTTTCCTTTACATTTATTAATCTAAAAACAAGATGGTTCATATCTTTTACTGACTGCTTGCTCTGATCATAGAAACTTGTTATAGAGGGGATAAGCAGGGACATATGACATTCCAAATATGATAGGATAAAACATCCTTGGCTCTGTTTAAATTCAAGTGAATTCACAGATATCCATCCATGCAGTATCAGTACCACCTCAGAGCTAGACTCAGGAATAGGTGGGAAACATTCCTTTTCAAAGGAATTTCATGGGTAAGCTGAGCCAGAAGGGGTCCCATCCCAACTAAGGCTAGGATTGCCCCTTCGGCCTTTACCAGATGTAGACTTCCATTTGTTACCAGTATAGGATCAAACTTCCTCTGAGTAGTTGTGGCATTTGATGCAGGCAACCATACCCAAATTCAAACTCCAAACAAAATTTAGTGATGGTCCCAAATGCCTTTTACCTGAAACAGCAAGTTTCACTATTCACAGCTTAGAGCGCGTTCTCTTATTTATTTATTTTCCTTGTGGCATTAAGGCCAAAGGTTCTATATACTTTAGCAAATGAGAGACCATACTTCATCCTACACAGTACCTTGGGGCTAAGTGTGGAAGGTGCAAACTCTGTCCCACTGTTGAGAAGGCATGAACTCCCCCTGTTGATGTGAAAAAAGGGGATTGGCTGAGACAGGAGGCCAGTGTGTGTATTTCAGCAAGAATTCCAGTGACAGAGACACAGAATTGGAATGGTGCTCTGGGTGAAGGAAGAATTGTGGAGACTGAAGCTGGCTGAGAGAGACAAAGAGAGGAAGAGAGAGAAAGTTTCTCTCCCAGCATCTGAGAGACAGAATTGGAATGCTGCTCCTGGTGAAGGAAGAATCGTGGAGACTGAAGCTGGCAGAGAG
>CM053583.1:361203400-361221810 GCA_028627135.1 Pseudochirops cupreus
GGAGAGAATAGACTGGGGGAGCGGGGACACACTGGGATGGCTGTTTTGGGGTGGTGGGTAGGGGAAAAAAGGGGAGAAAATATGTAACTCAAAATCTTGTGGAAATGAATGATGCAAACTAAAATAAAATTTAAAAAAAAATAAGAAGAGAATAACGATTAGCAGGTGAACTGGGTTTCCAAACTTAACTCCTTGCAGACCAGTTGAATTCCTGAGCTAAGTTTAGAGGCAAAGAACCATGACTTAGGAGGTTACAGGACAAAATCAATTTCAGAATGAAATAAAATATAAAATCAGTGCTTACTTTCTTTTCTCAAGGTAAAAAGCAGTGTACTCAATGTCAGGGACCTTAGGTTATACAGCCGCTAGGGAGCCATGTCCCTTTGAAGAAACCTCTGAGTCTATTTCCTAATCTATAAAATCAAATGGATTGGACCAAATCCTTTCTGATAACCCTTTTCCAGCTCTGAATTTCTATGCTTGTGAGAAAACCTTGAATTTTTGATAACAAGACAGAACCTAGGATGAGAAGATAGGAGCTTCTTTCATTTTTATTTTGCAGTCTTTGTTTAATTTTGTTTGCACATGGCATGAAAACAGAGCTAGACTCTAATGATAAGCATATACAAGCATTTCCATTTGTATGAATGGCTAAATTACTGGTTCACTCAGCTGTGGGTTCTGTGGGTGCTAATCTAAAAGCCAAATAGTTGATTCATCTTCCTTGCTCAGTGATTCATCCATCCAGTATCTTTTTGAAAAAGACACACTATATCTAGTCCCTCTTTCCACCCTTGATTTGCTTGCAGAACTGATTATTTTTAAGAATCTTACCAAGGAAGATTCTCTCTATCATTCCTTCCTTGAGCCTTGAATAAATACTGAAGTAACATAGATGGCATCCAAAGGACTTCAGGCCGGCAATCCCTCCTCTACTGATTTTACGTGATCCCTAGAATTCTGCCAGTAAGAAATGATTCCTTTCTGTGAGTTGAGACAGAACTGATAAAGAAAAAGTCTGTCCCATTCAGAATTTTTCCCAGAGTTTCTGCTGATTGCAAGCGTGTCTCTGCGATTTGTCTCTTAAAAGAAGGACCTAGTAAAAACCTGCCAGCTTTAAATTGTTAGTTTTTACCTGGATTAAAAACAAACAACCAAAAATTAACTACTTATCTAGGCAGCCCCATTAAGTCTTGAGAAAGTGAGAAAAACTCAGCTTCCAAGGTTAAAGGCATAGCTTGTGCCAGGGACGAGTTAGGGAGGAAATGGGGGCGAAGCCAAAACTGACTTGACATTAACAACAATGATTTCATACACAGAATTCAATAAGAATATAACAAACAGAACCCCGAATGTCTCTAAATCCTTCCTTGCCTCCTCGGTAGCATCTGACTCATCCACCTTTCCAAAGACATCTGCATCAGCATTCAGAACATAGTCGTCCATTTCCTTTCTGACATCTTTAAGTAAAGTCTTCATAGCATCTATCTGTTTAGTCAGGGACAGAATTTCTTTGGAATTATTTTCCAAATAGACACTTAGGCTCCTGTTAAAAAATAGAAAATTGATTAGGAAGAAGAAAGAGGTAAGACCACCCACATTTTCCCTTAAATCACCCCAAAGATACTATTTTTTCCAAAGTAGTAAGACATACAAAACAGAAAAAAAAACACCAGCAACTCACTTTAGAAGTTCCATTCTGCTTCTAGCCAAATGAATTCTGGACTATAAGAAAAAAAGCAGGTCGAACAAATCATTCATTTTGAAATCTCCCCATAAAAATGTATTTATGTAAAATTCATATTCTATGTTAACCTTTGATATTTCTACCATGTTCCATGTTTCTATGCTACTACACAGAATATATATTTAAGAAAGGTGAAGGCTATATGGCTACTAATATTGAAAGAGTAATAAAAAGAGGGAGGATTTTTAATATTATTTAATGGAGAGGGCTACATAGCCCTTATAGGACTTAACCAAGATTTTGTCCTGTGAAATTATTGTTACTTCACAAAGTCAACGATTCATGCTCTAAAAATTTATTTCTAAGCCAACACTTTATAAAGTTCCTCCCATGGAAAGGTCAAAAATAGTACTTTCTCTAAAGAAGCTGACATTCATCAATGGAGGAGAAAACATGCAAACAACTATGTACCAACAAAATTACAGGATAAATTGAGGTAGTCTCAGAGGAAAAGTGTTAAGATTATGGAGGGCTGGGAAAAGTTTCTCACAGCAGGTATGACTTTATCAGAGACTTGAGGGAAACTAGGGGAGCTGAAAGATAGACATGAGATTTCCCATTGCAGGCATGAGGGATGATCATTAAAAATTTTAGGGCTGGAAGGTCTGAGCATGATGAAGTAGGAAGCAAGGAGGCCAGAGCCAGCCACTTTATCACAGTATTAATACCTTGGAGTAAGGTAAGAAGTCCAAAATGGGAAGGGGGAGGCAGCATATAAAGGATTTTTAATGCTAAACAAAGGATTTTATAGTTTATGTTACAGGTGATGGTGATAGGGAGCCAGGAAAGTTTACTGAATATGGGAGTGCAAAGACTTGGAAGATCACTTTGACAACTGTATGGACGACAGATTGGAATGCAGAGACTTGTGGAATAACCAGCAAGTTATGGTAACTGTCCTGGAAGGAGGTGATGAAAGCCTGAACCAGAGTAGTTGCAGGTTCAGAGGACAGAACGAGAGATATATATGAATGATGTTACAAAGATAGAATTGTTGTGCGTATATCTCCCGTCTTATATTGTAGATTGATTTTTGAAACCTAAATTTAGGACTTTGCACATGTCCCTAATTCAGTAATTGCATTTATGATTTTGCCCATTATTCCAACCTGTTGAGCTCTTTTGGTGTGCTGATTTAAAAAAAAATGTAATATTAATTAGCTTTCTCTTAATTTCATATTATCTAATCATTTGAAAAAGTATGTGAAATGTTTTTATCTAAGTTCTTGAGAAAAATTAAAAGGAAAAGGAGTGGACAGAGCTCTAAAAGAAGCTTCTATACAAGCTTCTATACAAAGCACTCTTTGTATTCATCTCAAGTAGTAACAAATTCCTCTAATTATATATAATCTACTTTTCTGTCTATTGTTGGCACTTAGTATGAAGACTCAGTACAAAAAGAATACTCTAAACATTAGAATATTACAAGAAATCAAACAGATAACCCTTTGGTCGCATCTCCTTGTTCATTTATACCTATAATGCTTCTTATGACAAGGCTGTTAAGTAAAATATTCACTTGTGACAAAATATTCTTCAATATGATGACTTCAGCTTTTCCCAAAGTGCCAGGTGATACACATGGATAAATTAAGTATTCCAGTATTAAGTATTAAACTGGCCTTTTGGACCCTGAATTGACAAGAAAATTATTATACCCAGGATTTTCTGCAAGAAACAGAAATACAAGATAGAAGAGGACTTATTGCCTCAGGGATAAGATCTCTGGTAGAAAAATTACAATTTGTTTGGTAGAGACTGTGATTTCATTGGTATAAGAACTCTCTATCCACCTCTAGCCCTGGGAACAATAATCAGATCAATACGATCACTTTTAGAAAGGTCATGAGGCAATTATTGTCCTATGGCTCCACTCCTGGTCTCTGTGACTTCTCAGTCCAGAACACTGGCCACCACTCCCCTAATTGCTTTTCCCTCTGCTATTTTCCTTGAGGGTAGGGATTACTTTGCTTTTTCTATTTTTATTTCCACTTAACTCTGCATTTTTTCCTCTCTTTCTCCCTCTTTCCATTCTTTCCCTCCCCTTCCTTCCTGGTATACTGAGAGTAATATTAAGTGGCTTTCTCCTAGGATCATGGAGCGCTATAGCATAGGCCAGAAACATCTCCCAGGATAGGTAGTTTTCTATCTTCCGTATCACACTGCTTCTTCCTCCTTGTTTTAACATCATACCAAAGGAAATTTCATATAAGATGCAAGTCACTTGGAAGTATTTCATTAAAAATGCAACATCTGGGCTTAACCACAAACTCTCCAACCAGGGAACAGAGGGCAAATACAATGGAAAGATCCTAGAATTGGAGTCAAGATCCAGAAAACCTGGGTTCAGGCCTTGACTCACCACTTACTAGTCTAATATTCCAGCAAGTTACTTCAAGTTCCTCTTTTATAAAATGAACGGTTTGGATTTGAGAACTTTTAAGGTCTCCTTTTCTCTTTCCATCTCAAGTATTTTATAAGTGACTAGCTAACCATCTTGTATGTTTACTAAGGTTGGAAGGGGGAATATAAGGGCAAAGAAAGGAGAAAAATCGAGTATTATGGTTGATGAAGTTTTATCATTAATGAACTTTTGAAAATTGGTCATGGGGTCAGTTGGTGATTGACCCTGATTCCTGCCATCCTCTGCTTTCATGTAGCAAAAAACAAAAGTGACTGTACGATACCATTGCTTAATTTGACAATTGCACAAAAAATAAAAATTTATTTTACATTGATAAATTAAGTCCAATAGCCCCAAGAAGACAGTTCTAAATGAAGAAAAATACTAATCAGAACTTCTCCATTGTTATTAAGTTTAAGAAAATTTACAAGTATCATTGACTTTCAGAGATTTTTCTGCAAATTTGACATTATATAAAAAGAAGAAAACTGAACAAAAAATTAAGGAAAGCACATATACCTTAGCAAAGGTACAAGGATGAAAAATGTCACATTTCATTTTCTTAATTGACCAAAATGCCTTACGGCCCAAGTTAATTGAGCTAGAGTAGATTTTAAAACGAAATAAAACATATAACCTTCAAACAAGAAAATATCAAAAATTATGTTGGTGGACTTAAACAAAATATGTTGCAAACCTATCTGGCCTTATGACATATGATAAGTATTAGTTTTAAACGTGCAATATCAAAAACTGCATAATATAAATGTCACCTGGTAATTATTGTAGAGTTTAGATCCATATTCTGCAGTTAGATCATATAATTTCCTGGGAATGTGTGCTAATAATGCTGCTCCTTTGAGGTTTTCACTATTATGCAATCCTGTTAGTCAAAGAAAAACAAATTTATTACAACAGATAACTGAATCATTATCTGGAAACTTCTACAGCTTGATGTCTATTATTAGTAGGAAACTAATAGGACTGATACATAAAGTGTTTCAAAACTCACACAATCCCATATAATTTTATGTAGTTGCTTGTAGTTTAAAGTATATAAGATTAAGTAATAAATTTAGTGCCCAGGCTGGTGGCTTGGCCTACATGCAACATTAATCCGAGCATGCCCCTGGGTCCCTAAACTTAGATGGGTCCTTCACAAAGTAGTAGTGTACATTTGTTGTAGAAAGACATTTTTACTTCAACATATTTTTAAAAAACTAAGGGAAGTTCATATATCAATTTCATGGCATGAAATTCCCAATACCAAAATACCAAAAGCCAAAAAAATTGTGTGTGTGTGTGTGTTTGTTAGAAGGGCAGAGAAGGAATGGAGAAGTGAACATGGCCAGATTGGGTTTATAGTAGCCAACAGTTTGAAAACGACTTGCATGACTTGAAACACTCTCTACAAAGACTTTGTTAAGTGTTAAGTGTTAAAAAAAATATTTTTTCCATGCAACTGGGAAATAATGTATACAGGCCCTGGGGTACAGAAATCCATCCTGTTCTACTAGAAAGTTAGGGGAAAGAGAGAGCAGATTGGGGGAAAGGGTGTTCAGTAGGGTCGGTGATCTTGGGGTGGGTAGGGAAAGACGGGGAGAAAATCTGTAACTCAAAATGTTGTGGAAATGAATACTGAAAACTAGAAATAAATAAATACATAACTTTTAAAAATAAAAGTGTAATTAAACTGAAACTTACCTATAAAGAGAAAAGTCAATGCAAACATCACGCTTAGCAGAGTCTTCCGCGAGCGGCGCGCCCTGAATAACAGGAAGCCAAGAATACAGTGTTGCAATTGCATGGGAAACCGCCTGTAGACATTCTCGTGATTCATGCCTCCGTCCCTTCAAATCCCCTCCGCCTAGCTTAATCGATTTGCCATCTTCTACTCTGACCATACACCACCGGGACTGGCTGATGTCCCAAAGAATAGAATGTAAGAAGCTTTCTGTATAAGGCGGAATTAATTTCAACTTTTTGTGACATTTTGACAGTGTATGCTATTTTGTGTGTGTGTGTGATCCCATATGTTTTGATCTCTAATATCTATGTGCTCTACTTACTGACTTTGGAAATTTTCAGTTCTGTGCTCCTTTTCAACTCCTTAGGCACTTGCTTTCCCCTTCAGTTTAGGAGGAATAAGTAGTTCTTTTCCCACTCTTTATATATATATATATCCTCAACCATCTGACATCTTAACCTACTTTTCCTTGCTTCTCCTGCTAGAAAAGCTAGGGGATGTGCCTCAATTAAGAAACTGTGACTACTCAGCACTGCTTGCTGCTGGACTGCTTGGTGAAAGGTTATAACATCCTTCTTAATTGTTTTGTGGTCCAGTACTAGTTTCTTTCTACCTTTCACAGCCTGTCTTTATAGAATATTTTAAGCACAGCCAAGGAACAACCCAGTTCTTTTCTTTATCTTCTCTTTTTTGTCAAAGTCCATTTGGAGAGCCTTTTTAAATTTTCAAATGTAAGACCTGCCTTCCTTGGGTACAGAAGATCATTATAATATCTCTTCCCCTCCCTCATTTTAGACATGATCTGCAATGGAAGAATTTGAATGGGAGCATCTGTCTCAGCCTTACCCCAGCAAGAGGGGAGCTTTCCCAAATTGGCCAAGTGCCTCACAGCCTGTCTTGAGGATTTTTAGCTTTAAATCTGCTCCCTTGGAGACTTCTTCACAAGGTTTTCATTTTCATTCTGAGTCCAACCACTAAAATATTAGAGGGAGGACCCTAGTTGTTTCAACAATTCATTCTAGAAACTAGGGCCTATTTCTCCATTTATCCATCTCCCTTCTTTGGCATGCGCGCACGCACGCAGGCACGCACGCGCACACACACACACTGCCCACTCTTCTGGAAGTGCCTATCTGTCTTGTCTTGTTAGGGAGGGAGAGTATAAAGTTTGTTGCTCAAATAATGCTATATATCAAAACTGTGTACTTCCAACTTCAAATGGGTCTCGAACATTGAAAATTGTTTATGAACCAGGACCTTTCCTTCTGCCCGAAGTTGATGAAAACTGCTGCAACCTGTGTCCTAAAAGGATATCTAAACACATTGAATAAATCTTGATTTCTTATGCTTATGCTTCACCAATCCTGTAGTGATATGAAAGGCACTATTTTTAAGATAGTCTCCCAAGGAGGCATAGGTGATGTTAGGGGATAGGAGAAATTTCCTCCCCAAACTGGGGTTTAGATAGATAGTAGGACCCAAAATCAGATCCACAGTCATTGTCACATTGTGAGGGGGTTCTTGAGATCAGCTCTGATGCCCCCACACAGACAAGAGTCTCCCCTAGAGCAGGTTCAATGCACGGCTAGAATTTGCTAGCTCTGCACCTGCCTGACACTCACTGACTTCCTCACTTTCCAGTATATACTCACCAATTGAAACATTGCCTCACTCTCTCCATGTTCCCTTGACCACCACTTCAGAACTCTGCAGAAGTCTCTGAAACAAACAAGCAAAAAAATAAGTTTAAAGAAATGAGCACATCAAATAGAACCAGGAAAACATTGTACACAATAAAATAACTGTAACATTGTGCAATGACTGACTTTTATAGACTCATTTTTCTCAGCAAAATGATAGGACTTCAGCAGAGACTTGAAGTAAGCCAGAAATAAGGGAAATGAGGAGGGAGAGAGATCCCAGGCATCGGGGATAATCAGTGAAAATTACCAGAATTGGAAGATATGGAATGTCTTGTGTGAAGAACAGAAAAGAGAACTGTGTCACTGGATCACAGAGTGCATGGAATAAGCCAGGAAAGGTAGGATATGAAGAACTGTAAAGCCAGAGGACTTTATATTTAATCGTGAAGATTTATATGGCTAGTTTATCAAATGGGTGGGAGAAGGAAACAGGGTCAGATCAATGCTTAAGGAAATCACTTTGACAGCTGAATGAAAGATAGTCTGGAGTGGGGAGGGACTTGAAGGAAGGAAAATCAACGATTAGTTTATTAGTCTAGAGGTGAGAGGGTAATGGAAGTACCAACGCATCTGGATAGTGGCAATATAAACTCTTGTATATGAAAGATGTTGCAAAAGCAAAATTGACAGGATTTGGCAACAGATTGTATATGGAGATTGAGAGTGATGAATCAAAGATGATACGAAGAGTGACACTGCAAGGATGACACCACACCTAGGAGGATGGAGGTACCATGGCAGTAGTAGAGAAGTTAGAAAGAGCTTATGGCTTTGGGGGAAGATAAGGTCAGTTTTGGATATGTCGAGTTTTGAGATGTTACTACAAAGAAATCTCATTCAAGATGTCTTACAGGCAATTGCAGATGGAAGATGGGGTCAACAGCATGGTAGGTCTAAGAATCATTTGCACAGAGATGATTGAAACCATGGGAACTGTTGAGGGAGGGGGAAGAGAACACAGAATAGAACCATGTGCTATATCCATGGTTACTACATGTAACCTGGATGATCCAACAAAGGGAACTGAGAAAGAATGGTCTAGGGTTTAGGAGCTCTTATTCTTTTGGATTACATACATGGTCCTCCTCCACCTCATTGTTGAGAACAACTGTGCCTTGACCACTTTTCTCTACATAGATTTTCAGGAACCCAGGATCCAGGAAAACTCAATACTTGAGTATTGTGAGGAGGGAGAGAGATCCCAGGTCCTCCTCCATCTCATTGTTGAGAACAACTGTGCCTTGACCACTTTTCTCTACATAGATTTTCAGGAACCCAGGATCCAGGAAAACTCAATACTTGAGTATTGGAGCAAATACTCCAGTTGCTGTCATCTCTGGTAGCCACTGTGGCACAGGAGATAGAGGGACCTAGGTCCAAATTCTACCACTAATTTTTACTAACTGTGTGACCAGGGATGTCAACTTAACCTCACTGAGCCTTAGTGTCCTTATATGGAATGGGAATAATAATCCCTATACTACTTACCTACCTCACTGGATTGTTGTGAGATTCAAATAAGATAATGTATGTTTTCATGGGGTCTTTTGCCCAGATGCCTAAAATAGAGGCAACCAACCTCTTGGGATAAAACAGGGACAATCTTCTGGGGGAGGAGTCCACTTTCCCATCACAGGGGTGGGAGTAGCCTACACAGGCAAAAACAAGCTCTAGGACAGTCATGCTCTCTTTCTTTAACACTCTGCTGCACTCAGAATATTTTTATATATTTGTTACTATACCTTGGAAGTATTTGTAAGAGCTGATTATTAGTGGTTAAATGGAACTGGAATGCAAGAAGAGACTCCCCACTTGAAGGAACATTATTGATGGGGGTGTTATGGGAATCTGAAGATCTTCCCTGCCCCTAGGCCCTTTGATAGGCTTAAGTGACTCTGAGAATCTTCCCTGATTTGAAAGTATACTCTGCCCCTTAATAGGCTGAATGTGGTCACATGGAGCCTGTGGGAGGAGGCTTGTTCTTCAGGAATGCCCACACCTTGTTACTTTGTGAGTGGGCAGTGGGGTCAAGAGGGCTGGGACATTCTCCCATCCAGGAGAAGGTTATACCCTGATGTGAGGTTTTGCTTTGGGGCTCACTTTGGAAAGAGTTGTGTGATTTGGCCAGATGAGATTCTGGGAAGCCATTGAGCCCCCCGGGTTTGAAAAGCCCAGATGCTGAATGTTGATGCTTCCCTCTCTGGTAACTGACTAGGTATGGATGTATGGTCAGATGATTGGAATCCAGTCTACTGATCTGTTTCTTTGTCTCCTTGTAACTTCTCTGCTTGTATTCTGTTTGCATTCTCTGAAGTTCAGGGTGCTGACTTTTTTCCCCTGAACTAGGTAAATAAATGATACATGTTTGATTAATTAAAGTAAGACTGTTAACCCATTTTGAGTTCCTTTCCTTTAGAAAAGCAGATCTAAGAATCTGTGTTAGCCAGCTATCCTGGGTATGCTAAGGTGCTTGCTGATACAGGGGGCTATCATAAAGGAGTATCGTAAACAGAACTTTGCATTAAGTACAGGAAAGGTACAAGATTTGAGATCACAAGATCTCACTTGGGTAACCCCTCTGAGCCTCAAGGTAGTGACATATATTTTCAGACATGGTCAAAATATGAATTTCTTTTGTGACTAATACTTGTTACAAGGGAGGGCACTTTTAGTTTGTTCATAGTTTGGGGGGTTTATTTTTAATAAGAAAGTTGTACCAGATTACCTTCAGGGTTTCTTCTGAATGGAAGCAAATTCTCAATAGATCCTCTGAAAGTTGCTTTGAATTAGTCATGCAACAGTGTGGAGGATGGATTGGAGTGGTGAAAAGAATAGAAGTAGGAAAACCTGTTAGGAAGCTATTGCAACAGTCCGGATATATAAGAATCAGAGCCAGTACTAGAATAGTACTAAGGGAAATAGGAAAGAAGAGGAATAAAAAATTTTGAGGCACTAAGGCAGGACCCAAGACATAGTATCTTAAAAACTCCTCTTTTTAAAGGCTAACCTTGCAAAGGCAAAATCTATAATTTCCTTCCATTCATTTTCCTCCAACTCCTGAAGCACCAAAGGACAGTGTTTCCTTTCTATGAAGCTTACTTATCAAAATTAGTAAGACATGTCACTGAGTATTGGGACCTATTTAAAAGAAATAATTTTAAAAAGAAATCTAGTTTTAAACTCTAGAAATATGCTTTTTTAAAGTGCTGTAATATTGGACATGTTTCTGACAAGATGTCCATTTTATTTTTTCCTTTAGTGTACACTATCTAAAACAGTGATCACTGCTGCCAGTGATTTAACATGTTAATTTTAGAATTAGTCACTTCAGGTGACTAGGATATTGTTCTCTAGGACTTTACGATTTTCCAGAGAATCGTTACACATCAATTAAAAGGACCATATATTTATTTAACTAAAATTTGCAGATGGTTACCGAGAAAGTACAGGAGACCTACAAGTACTGATTGCCTACTATTTTGCCAAGGGCTATGCTTGATCCTGTAAGACATAAAAAAAAAAGTCCAAGATAAGGCTCTTGCCCACAAACAAAGCCTGGTCAGAGAATTTTCAAGTTAGAAGACTATAACCTTAACAGAATGTGTTTGTGTTATATAGTATATTTGTTTCCCTTACCTAGCACATTTCAACAATTCATTGCACCTGTATATCAAAGAAAGCGTAAAGGAAAAAGTACAAATGTAGTCAACACAACTTTTTCATAGTCCATAATTTGAGTAAAAATGCTCTAAAAGAAGAAAGAAATCGACTGGGATAATTTCAAGTATCTTTCACTTCTAAGTATATCAGATACCTATAAGGAAGTTTACAAGGTTACATAGGTTACATACCAGTTTAAGTCTGGGATTTGATCTGCAGACAGTTAATCACTACTAGTTGTTCCACTTTTGTCTTCTTCAGGGCAAAGCCCCTAAGTTTTACAACTCTACTCAGGGTTGACCTTATCCTTAGGGTTACTCACTGAATAATCAGCCTCTCTTTACTCTCTCTGATACATGTCATATAAAGCATGAAGCTTTATCAATTAAAAGTATCCTGAAAAATAAACAGGCCACTTCTCCTTCAAGAAGAAAATGGTGAGTGATCCAGACTGGCTCCACGCTTTAAATACCTGTGTTGCTACTACATCATTATAATATATCATAATGGAAAAACTGCTGACTACCAAGCCTAAGTTAAGTGAGTACTTTAACCTCATCATGCTTTTTGCTTTCTATATTTTTCCCCTTATTACTACTATGACTCTTAAAGAAACACAAGGTTTTTAAAAATGAACCCAGCTGAAATCCTTCTTATTGGTAGAATTGGACAAGTTGAAAATTCCTAACGTCATAGATCTGTAATCAACAGACAAGGTAACTGGATAGTTCAGCAGTTGACAAATATTGGTCTGATCCATTCAGGTGAAAATAATACTCTGAGTGTAAATGCACTGGCTGAAATGTAATTTAGGAAAAACTTTCCCTTTTTCAGACTACTGGGACACCATTTCACTTAAAATAGTTTGAAATTTGCATAGTGGTATTCCAATGCTTGAAAGAGCTATGTCCCTTCTAAAGTGTCTAACACCTAAAAATAGTCCCTTCATCTGGCAAGATATGATAAATTTATCCTTTTATACCATTTTCATAAAAATCTCAAGTGACCAGGATAGCACATTTTCTAACTGCTTTGAAAATACATGATCCCTGAATAAAAACTTAAGACTTTAACTACTAAAATTTATTTTAAACTGCTACCATCATCTCATCATTTATAGTAATTGATTTATGGCTGTTGATACTGTAACTGAAAGGTTGATAAGTATAAACTAAAAATTTCTAAACAGCTCTATTACTTATTATATTGTGTTGCTTAATGGACCTCAAGTCCAAGCTCAGGGGAGGCAGAGACCTGTATTTGATGGGTTCTATTTGGAACCTAACTTCTATACCAAAAGAACCAACATTGAACATGGAAAAGTTTAAAAAAAAAAAAGGATTTGTAATGGCAAGCAAAGAAGCACTTAGCACCTTGTTTCAGTTATTTATTTAGCACCTTGTTTCAGTTTAAGTGTCTTTGAGCCTTGCCCTGATTATATCAAGTCTTTGTTAAGAAGCAGAACCTTTGATCCCACAGTAGGAGGGACTTGCCAAAGAGAGGAACCAGATACCTATAAGAACCTAAGGACATAAGAGGTGGGTGGGACAGGGAGGAGCTAATGACAGAGGAAAAGCTCAAGCATAGCTGGGACAGAGCAGAACTGAGAAGGCAACACTTGCGGTGGCAGGCCCTCTGTGTTGATTTGTGTTTGTGATACTTTGTACAGAAGCCCTGGGACCTTACTGGAAGCCCTGAAAGAGGATTTTCTTGTTGTCTGTTTACAGAAGTCCTGGAGGAGGGTGTCAGAGGTCTTGGGACTATGCCGATGATTTATGTTGATTTCTTGGACCATGTTTGTGGGTCTGTGTTGATTTCTATGCTGATGATTTGTGTTGACTTCTCAGACCTTGTTTTGTGTCTGTGTTGATTTCTATGGCAGATAGTGAATTGATGATGGCACCGGCAATGTATTTGAATCTTGTTTTGGCTCTCTTAAGCTTTGTCTTCCCAGAAACAGAAATTGCGAAGGACTTGAGATGGACTGGAAACTGTGAGCTTCAGTATGGAACTGGACAAAGAACTGGACAAGGAGCTAGACAAGGAACTGAGAGCTGCCTGCCTGTGTATTCAGGTGACAGTTGAATAGATTCGGGCAAGAGCTGGACCCATGGAAGATGAACCATGGAATCTGGGAGCCAGCCTTGAGCCAAGATGAAAAGACCTCTCCTTGGGTACTCAGTGCTGACTGAGAAGATCATGATTTACTGTGGCCTAGGGGTGGAAGAACTTTGTACTTTGTAAGTTGTACCCCTTAAGAATGATTGAGTTAAGGGTGATTGGAAACTAATCTCCAATCAAGAAGAAAGAAGTCTTTTTGACTGAAAGATTAAGATAATGTGACCTAGGGGTGGAAGGACTTTGACCTTTGTACTTTGTATCTCTTAAGGAGGATTGCTCCTTAAGGATGATTGAGTTAAGAACTTGCTGAATGATGTCTTTTGTTTAAAATTATGTGGCCACTTTAGTGATAAGTTATGTTATATCATTGTGAATGCTGTACTTTGGTTTCTGTGAATGTTTTGCTTTAGTTTGCTGCTGAATAGAGTGTTCACCATACTATGTGATCAGAACCTTAAAGCTATTCACGGTAGCAATCCTCTGGAGAGCTGCTCATGCTTGGCTTTATAGGATTCTGTATTACAAATGATTTCTCTGCCTTTAGTATACCCACATTTGTACCCTTCATTAGACAGAAATTGGTTTACCTACAATAGGCATAATGTATTTTTCTCAGGGAAAATCATAGAATAAAGATTTCATTCCTGAAGATTTTTTAAAGATATATAAGAAGTCTGCTAATAAATATGTTTGATACTGTTGGAGTTTGGTTCCAAGGGCTGATAATATATCAGTTTTGCCACTGTTTCTGTCAGATTCAAAGTCTGGGACTTCAATTGGCTAACTGGGGATGACTGATCATGATGAATATATTGCTGAAGGTGAAGCCTAAGTATCGGTAGAGAAGCAAACTTTGTCAGGAGATCCTTAGTCTCATAGGAGCCTCAGAGGGTCAAACTATTATAATACTTTTGTTAAATAATAATAATGATGATAATAGCTGACATATATACCTCCATATATATGTACGTATGTAAATTTAAAGTTTGCAAAGCACTTTTCATATATTATCTCATTTGATCCTCACAATAACCCTGTGAGGTAGAGACAATTGTCACCCCTATTTTATAGATGATGACACTGAGGCAAAGTAAGGTGAAGTGACTTGTCCAGGATTATAAGGCTAGTTAAATGTCTCAAGAGGGATTTGAACTGAGATAATCTAACTCCTAAATCTACTGACCTATCTACCATGATGTACTTCCTCAACCAGCCCATAGAACAATATTTTAAAGTTCTCTTAAGTGACTATTTTAATGATGCAACTTACTGAATTGCAGGAAGGCCTTGTTAATCAAAATATCCTTCCCATCGGTCTGTTTTAATGTTTCAAATTAAAAGGTAATTCTTAGGAGATAAAGCGCTGTCTCTTAGAATGAAAATAACCTTGCTATAGATATTATATGAACTTTTCCAGTATGACTACTGGTAGAGAGAAGAGAAAGGGCATAAAGAGAAAGGGCAAAATGAGGTTTAAAGTACAGGGAATACACTTGGGGAGGTAGGATTAAGGAGAGTCTGAAGCCCCTGAACAACCAACAACCCTATGAGGACACTGGGGGAGGGAAGGAGAGAGGTAAAAAGGTACCAATTATTGGGGAAGCAATGATACATGAATAAGGTCTACACAAATGGTGTCACACTGGAGTGTTGGTAGCAATAAGAGCTAGGGCATTCCAAGAAGTTCCAAGATGGGGAATCATAATAAATGAGGGGATCTATCATATACTACAGGCCTGAAAAATCAAGGAGTCATATATAATAAGGTAGGTAAAGTTTAAGAAGGGTTTTATGATATGAAGGAAAGTGATCCTTGTACAAGACTTAGTGTATCTAGCCTGTTTTATATTATGTGTCTGGAGGTGGGCAGCCCAGAGTTCATATATGTTAATTTCAGCTAGAAAAAGGTTAAATGATCACAGGTAAACCCAATCTAGTTTAATCTTGGAAAAACATATTAGAATTACCACACAGTACTTTCTCTCCTACAGGATATTACTTCACTCACCTCTGAGATTCCACCTTGTAAGTATATATTCATTCAAGACCTAGATTTCATTGATATTGTAGACCTTTCTTAGAATGGTGTAGATTTGTTTAGGATTAATCAGAAGACTCATTAGTTGAGACTTCTCAGCACTCGGTTGAGGGTCATCAAGGTAGGGAAAGCTAGTATTATGACTAGATATGCAAGAAGGAGGCTGCCGGCTACCTGTTAGGACTGATATATAGATTCTTAAAGTATAAGCAGAGGATAACTTAGCAAGCATGTGGCCTGGTTTGTTGAAAATCTATAAGAAAACCTGGGCAATGATCAGGGAAGGATCAGATAAGATACAAACAGTAAAGAAGGTAGGGACTCTTCAGCAAAGCAGGCAAGTCAAGTGGAGTCAAAGAAGATTGGGCAGCTAGGTAGCACAGTAGATAGAGTGCCAGGCCTAGAATCAGGAAGACTCATCTTCCTGAGTTTAAATCTGACTTCAGACACTCACTGTGTGACCCTGTGCAAGTCACTTAACCCTACTTGCCTCTGTTTCTCATCTGCAAAATGAGCTAGAGAAGGAAATGGCAAGCTATTACAGTATCTTTGCCAAGAAAACCCCAGTCATTGAAGTGTCAGACAAGACCGAAAACAACTGACCAATATGTGTATGTGAAAATAGGCTGGGTCAGGATCTAAGAAGATGAGGGGAGGAATAAAAAATGGATCTTACTAGGGTCAGAGATAACATCTCTCATCTCTACTAAGAGGACAATCATTGACTTGCTAGTTTAGCTGTCTCCTTTTAATGAGGTGAACTTTCTCAATAGCCCCATCCTAGGAAAATCAGGTGATTGCCCCCTCAATGGACTTCGACACTGGAGAAGGGTAGAAATCCTAATTTCTGTAGGGCAATAGCTTTAATTTCCCCAGCCCAGGAATTTTTAGTATGGCAATTATACACGAGGCCGATAGGAAATGCCTCCATGGCTCCTTTGTTCTATTCTTAGAGGATGAGGTGCACTTCCTTATCAAACTATCTGCTAGTACCTTCATCACAGCCATTATTCTTTCTGTGAAAGGGAGAAAAGACATAAACCATTAGTCTGACATAATGGTAGGGTCAAATGAAGAGATTTCTTTCTTTTTATGGTGTATATTTGGGCATGCATGTAGTTGACAAGGAAGAAATCAGTGGTCAAAAAAAGATTAGGTAGAGAAAAGGAATGGTAAATGGAGTAAGTTTTTGAAGAAAAGAATAGTGGAGGTTTCAGTAAAGACAAGGAGGTTCAGGAGGAGTGAGATACAGGGAATGGTGGAAAGACAGGAAGTTATGTTTTACATAGAGGAAATTCAGACTTAAGCATTGTGTAAGTGCCTATACCTGTGGATGATGGATTATGAGATCAAAGGTATGACCATCCCCATATCTAGATAAAGTGGAGTGAAGGTAAAGGTTATGGAAGTTGAAGAGGGATTTGAACTCTAGGAAACAAAGTTATCTGAGGGGACATTAACATGTAAATTTAAATCCTTGAATATAAGGTTTGGGGTTGGGGTAGAAAGGAAGTCACTGAGGTAGATACTGAACTCCATTGAAATGGCAAGTCTTAACAAAGTGACTACAGAGTCAGAATAAGAAGTTTTAGGAGCTTTTATTAGCCAGCCAGCGGCTGTCCTTCTTGAACCAATCTGAAGGAATCAGCTGCTAGCTCAGGGATGCAGAATCATTTACACAGTATAATTCCATTGTCCAGAGGTGCAAGTAAGTTGCTGAGGCAAGGGGGTTGTGATTACAGGGCATGACAATGGAACAAGAAGAAGAATGAAGAATAGGCAAGGAGGGGAATTTGTGATTACATCTGTAGGTACGGGGTTGTAGGGTAAGCAGGAAGGGGCACAGGGCATGATGACAAATTACTCTAGGCCAATTTCTTGACTCCTATCTTAAGTCCATGAAGTTTCTACTTAACTAGTTCCTGGCTACTTCACAAGAGAAAGGAAGGAGAATGACCAGGGCATGATTGCCACCAAGTTCTGGATAGAATTATTTGGAGTAAATCTTAAAAAGAGATTAGTGAGTGACTGTGACAGGGGAAAAGTGGCAATAAGGAACAAGAAGTAAGCCTACTTTCCCTCTTGGCCCAGGGGAAGGCAGAAGGGGAGTTAGAGAATGAGTATATATTCAGTGCATAGGAAAAGGTAGCACCAGATAGTATCTTTTGGGGAACTAGGTTTTCATGATACTAAAAAAAGGAAGACATTTAAGAGGAAGAGGTTCAATATAAAGGGTAATTTCTTAACAAAACAATGGAAATTCTGTTGTGTTTATTTAAATACTCTTAGGGAGTGGGGGTACTTAAGTTAAATTTTTTTTTAATCATATAGGAATTCCATGGGGCAAAATGGAAGGGAATAGTAGAACAGAATAGGGACTCAGGAGGCCTAGAATTGATGTGGGTAGGTATGAAGCAGTGAGGTCTAATATCCCATGAGGGGAGCTTCTATCTAGGTAGCATATGCCTGAATGACTGTGTTGAGCCATAAGATAGAAGGTTATCATTCCTTTCTCAGTAGAAATGTCAGATTTATCATTCCCCAAGTGTAATGCCATGCACCAGCAGATTCCCAAAAGAATGCTACTGTGAACAGCTTTTAAGGTTCTGATTATACAATATAGTGAACACTCTGTTTATTCCATTACAAATCAAGGCAAACATTCACAATATATCACAATATAATATTCACAACATTGCATCTTACCACAGAAAATGACCACAAAATTTTCACTACAGTGGCCACAATATTTAGAACAAGAAACAATAGAATAATCAAACTTCCACTCATGGGGCAGCTTAATACTTAATCATTCAATCAATTAACAATAGAATAATCAAACTTCCACTCATGGGGCAACACAACTCAATCAGTCACTAATCTAGATTCACAATTGCTAAATATCATTAATCACAATACAGTCATTAGAAAACCACACAAACCCTCCACCCCTCTGTGTCCAGAAAACCCCAATTTCATCCAAGCGGAGG
>CM053583.1:361222310-361243832 GCA_028627135.1 Pseudochirops cupreus
CCCCTGCTGTCTGCAGGCCGCAGGTGGGAAGCTGCAACGTGGAGGCGGGTGCAAAACCTCTGCCTTTTGCTTTTCCACTCTGGAGGCCTTTCGGCCGGACTGCTTTACTCTCCTAATTTTGCAAGCTCCACTGACCTAGTTCTCAGCACTGCTCACAGCTGCTGCTAATCCGCTCACTGCTCCTCTCCTCCGGCCACCCCCAGGGCTCCGCAGCGGCTTCATGCCAGGCTGGTTTTCGGTTCGCAGTGCTGATATGGTTCCTCGTAGCCGGGCTGACTTTAGTGGGAAGTATCTTTGTGTGCGTTTTGGAGTTCTGCGATTGGTTTAGAGTCCTATTTTATGGGTATTTTGGGGTGGCCATGTTAGAGCTGCGATATGTTGCTGCTGCTACGCTGCCATCTTGGCTCCACCCCTCCATTATTCTCTTCTTGATTTAAGGAAATCTGTTATGAGGAATTCAGGTGGACCACTAGAGAGAGTCTGGTCTTGTATCTTACACTACCAAACTATCCTTCAAGGATATTTGGTTTGTTATCCAAATAGATGTCTTACCCACTCTCTTTGAACATTGCAGGGTGAACTCAATGAATATTAGTCATCGGAAGGAAGCTTGGGGGTTATTGTTAGCCCCTAGATTCCCAACTTTAGACCAATCATATTTAGCCATGTAACCAATCATGTTGCCCTCAACCCCATGATATCACCTAGCCTATTCTATTTTTTGTTCTAACCTCACGAAAATGAATTAAGTCTTCATCTTTTTTTTTTTTGGCATAAATCGAGGCAAGCAGTGTCCCTTTATTATTGGCTTGATACCCTATTAATAAACTATTATCTTGTTTGAAGAGAATGTGCCTCAGTCTACCTTTGGGGATTTTTTTTACTCATGATACCATTATCCTGTGTTTTCCCCAAACCCCTCTCCCCAATTAGCTTTTTAAAATAATATTTTATTATTCCCCAATTACATGTAAAAACAATTTTAAACTTTTAAAAGAAGTTTTGAGTTCCGATTTCTGTTCTTCTGTGTTTCCCATCACCCCTCCCTGAAATGCTAAACAATCCTGATATACATGAGCAATCATGTAAAAATATTTCCATATTAATCAATTTATGCAAGAAAGATTCAAACAAAAAAAGAAAGAAAGACGAAAGAAAGGGAAAAATAGTGTGCTTCAATTTGTTTTCAGACGTCAGTTCTTTCCCTGGAGGAAGATGGCATTTTTCATCGTGAGTCCTTTAGGATTGTCTTGGATTATTGTATTGCTGAGTTATAGTTAAGTCATTCATATAATATTGCTGTTACTATGTACAATGTTTTCTCGTGGTACTACTCACTTTGCCAAATTGATATCAGTTCATGTAAGTCTTTCTAGGTTTTTCCGAAATTATCCTCCTTGTCATTTTTTATAGCACAATAATCTTTCATTACAATCACATACCTCAACTTGTTCAGCCATTCCCCTATTGATAAGGCACCCCCTCAGTTTTCAATGCTTGGCCACAAAAGGAGCTACTATAAATATTTTTGTACAAATAAGATTCTTTTCCTTTAAAAAAAAATCTCTTATAGACCTAGCGGTGGCATTGTTGGATCAAAGGGTATGCACAGTTTTATAGCCCTTTGGCTATAAGTTCCAAAGTTCTATAAGCAAAGTTCCAAATTGCTCTCCAGAATTGTTGGACAAGTTCACAACTCCTCCAACAGTGCATCCAAGTTTTCCTACATACCTCCAACATTTATCATTTTCCTTGAAAAAAAATTAGTTCTATGAAAAAACAGAATTAACAGTTCATAAAACTTCTATTGTAATCATAGCAAAGAGAATGTGTCAGAGATACCCTCCTTTCATTTTGCTAACTAAAATATTCAAGGTATAACTGTAGGAGGTATGGAGATAAAATATAAATTTATTTTAAAACTGGAAGTGTTATTTTAAAAATAACAATATGATTATGTAATCTTACTTAACATTAATAAATGATTTAGTATTAATAATATGATGATGATAGCATACATGTATACGTTACAGATTTAGAGTTCTCATACTCATTTTACAAATGACAAAACTGAGTCCCAGAGAGGTGAAGCAACTGCTCCTTGGTCATACAGCTTACTAAGGGCAGAGCCAGTACTCAGATCTTGCAAGGTGTTCTGACTCCGAAGTACAGTATTTCAACTGCATCACAATGCTTCTCTCAACAGTGATGACTAATGAAAATAGTATCCTCAGTCCTAGAAAATTAATGCTATACAGACATCAATCTGGAAGACACTAAAACAACAAATTTTTCTAAATACAAAAGTATAAAAGAGGTTTGATTCTAATAAACATTTAAACCCAAAAAAACATTGTTTTGAATCCCTCCACATCAAGGTGATAAATTTAATTGTGATACATGCTGTACAAGTATTTCTGTATGTTAACTATAAATCATTCATTTCGTCACAGGAACTGAAATTGGTGGAAAATATCCTTAAAAAATTAAGGGAGGATAAAGTCCAGATGGCTGACTATGGTCTCAAATCTGCAGGTGAGTTATATACTGAGCAACTAAAAACTCATGACAAGACAATTGGCTGCAAATTTACATATGTTTCTTTATCTGTACATAGTACTTCAATGTCTCCATACTTCTCACTAAGTAAAAACATGACTTTCTACCTGGAAGTTTAAGAGAGAACAAAAGAATGAATATGAACTATATGGTAGAAGACAGAAAGGGTAGTAGCTTTTTTCCTCTTTGAAAGAACTAGATACAGTGGAAACCTATATTTTAAATCAGTCAAGATCCCCCTCACTCTCTGATCCTCAAGCTCCCTACCACCACCAGATGAGAACACAAGAGAAACAAAACCAAACAAAATATAGTCAATCAAAATAAATTTCCATATTGGCTATGTCCAAAAATAATGGTCTCATTCCACATTCTGAGCCCTTCACATCTCTCTCAAGAGGAAGGCAGCATGTTTCACCATTAGTGTGTTATAATCCTGCCTTTAAACTGATAAGAGTTCAGCAGAACAATGTTCCATCACATTTATAGACCACGTCTTGTTCATTCATTCCTCAATTTATAGGAACTTTCAGATTCCCATTCTTTACCACCTCAAAAAGAGCTATATTTTTGTACATCTTTCATAGTTTATTTTGCTTCAGACTAATTCCTCCTTTGATAAACTTTAATTGCCTCTCCTTTTTCTCCCTTTTCCACATTCTTCCCTTTCTCTCCCATTTCCCTGTTGAATAAAATGAATGTCTGTACCTAATTGTGGTGTGTGTGTGTGTGTGTGTGTGTGTGTGTGTGTGTGTGTGTGTTGGGCGGGAGGGGTTATTTCCCCTTCTTTTGACCAGTTTGGATGAGAGTGAGGTTCAACAGAAATGAAGGGTAGAATCTTCTGCAAATGTAAGGATTATTGCTTTAGAGTTGGTGGTATTTTTGTTAAATATCAATTTTTGAGGGTAAATAATTACATTTTTAATTCAACATTTAAGTTTGAGTGCTGATTATATGTGGCAATATAATGTTAAATTTTATGAGCTATGCTTATCCTCCAGTGAAAGTTGATCCCTTATACTGTTCCTTTAGGAAACTGAGAACAGAAGAGTGTGTGTGTGTATATGTGTTGTGTGTGTGTATATCTTATAGCACCACTATTTTGATTCAATTGACAAATGGATGGAACTATAGTATACTGTAGAAGGAAACTTGCAGATCTCTAAAACTTCAAGATATGAACTTTAGTTAAATTTTAGAAAGCAAAGGCATAAAATGAGGTTTAAAAATCTAAAACTTAGTTGGGGAGAAAATTTTTTAATACCCTACTCTGATCCTATCACAGATCTTAAGAAAATTGCCTAGTTTTGCTTCAATTTCCTTTCCTCAGTCAGCTATCTTTAAAACTGTTTTCAGATATTCAGATGTAAGATACCATCTTAAGTAAGGTTAATATAAAATTATTCTTGCAGTGCTTTTTAGTAGTGGTTTTTAAAAATTGTTTTCCTGATTTTTGAGACAGCTTGTCATTTATTTCATGAATTGTAAGATTTTAAGTATCTAGATATTTGGAATTATCCCTTTTTAGTTTTAAGTAAGCAATTTTTCATCAGCCAACCAGTTACTAATACGCACAACTCCATTTTGATCATTATCTCCTTTTTCAAACTTTAGAACTGGAGAGAAATTGAATCATCACTTGTTCTAGGCAATAACAGGATAAATTAGATGGGCTTAAGACTTTTTCATATAGTAATTTAAAAGAACTGTGATTTCATGGGTTATGATACTTCCTTCACTGAAGCTGATGAGAAATCTTCCACTAAAATTGCAATTTTCTGAGAACAAACTAATTTCTTTATTAACATTTCCCTTCTCATTTTTAGAATTGTACTAATTTATTTCGGTTTCTACCTTATTTCTAATTTCAGGTGCTTCCATTGTTGAATCAGGAACTTCTGAGAATTATAAAAATGATAAAGTGAAACTATCCTGGCGTGGGATAGGATTCTTACGTTATGAAATGCCTCCTGATGTTATTCTTCAGGTAAAACCAAAATAAAATATATCTTATTGCTCATTCTCCTGAATTTCCTGATTATGGAATCCCCTCCTTTTCTGGAGGCCTGATATAATACCCCTACCTTTTCACAGTTCATGGGATCATATGGTTTAGAGATTGAAAGGATCTTATAGATCAGATCGTTTTATAGGCACCACTCTTCTAATATTCCCCAGTCAATGACATCCTCATTTCTGCAAACAGTCTCAACATTCAATTCTCTCAGGATACAATTAAATGATTTTTTGCATTTAAAAAGTAATAATATTCAATCAAGTACAATTTAAACAAAAATTTATTTAACTCCCAGTTCTCCTTACAGGTTTCTCATGAAATGACAGTTAAATTGTTAATGTTAATCCCAGGTCCCTGTACCTCTTAAATATATATACAGTAATTCCGTCTATAATCTCTATGAAAGGCTACTGAAGTTGATAGTATACTCAAAACATCGTTATTTTATCTTACCGGTCTGCTTGCACGCTAGCCCATGATAAAGTTTTTTCATCCTCACTGATGTCCATTCTCTTCTCGTCTCTCTTCTCTCCTAGATCATCATCCTGCATTGGCTATATTCTTTCTTCCCTGTTGGTGAACCAACTCAACTTTACACTGTTCTTTATTCTTGAATCTCTTGTGCCTCCTTGAGTTATCATCGATTATGCCTCGCCAAACTCCAACATTGCTCCTCTCATCCACCTCCTTTATTCCTATTCATGTGCTCCTGGACAGAAGATTATGAAATTTCATTGACTGGGTCCATTACAAATTCACATGAATTCAACTGGGCCCTCATTGTATAATAAGGCAGAAGTTCTATTCCTCCCGAGTCGATTTGCTATCCCACTCACAAACAAAATTAATATAACTAGGTTAAGAATTAAAGCAATCAAATAGGAGAAGGGCTTGATATCCAAGGTATGAAAACAATTCCCCTCCTACAGTGATATTTTTGTGATGGTAAATTAGGCCATCTTTTGTCTAGCCTTAGTCATTGAATGGGCATTGCTTCAGACAAATTGAGGCCTTGGAAAGACCTTATAAGATTTAGAAAGGCCAAGGTCATCCACTGCATCCCAGGGCCATCTTGCCTTTTGTCCTGTCACTGGGCTTCAATAACTCTGGAGGAGAGAGACTGACACTCATCTCTGCTGCCTTAAATCCAATTCATGCACAAGTCATCACTCCTGAAAGACAAACAACAATCTGAGTGAAGTACTTTAGGTCCTCCTTAGGTATCAGACATCCTTAGATATTAACCGTGGCATTTCCTCATACAGACTGAATTTGCCACCTCCATGATGGCATCACTTCACTGTAATCCCTTCACTATTCATCTTGCAAGGGAAGTCTACTTCATGTCCTACTTCCTCCATGAAGCCTTTCCTTATTACATTCTGATTTCTCTATTCTCTAAATTCTTACAGCATTTAGAGCGCAGTTCATTACTGAATTATCTTTTATATTTCATTTATATTAATTATGCCCCTCTCACTAGAATGTATTTCTTTTGTATATCTCATAGTACCTAGCCTAGTCTTGGGCATTATGATCAGTACTCACTAACACTGACTGAACTAGTGTTTTAGAAAGATGTCAAAGAGGATCTTAACTTATGTATATTTTTTAGCCTGATGTACATCCTGGGAAGTGCTGGGCATTTCCAGGTTCTACAGGTTATACTACAATCAAACTTGCTAAGAAAATCACACCAACTGCAGTTACCATGGAGCACATCTCAGAGAGGATTTCTCCCTCAGGAAGTACCGCCAGTGCTCCCAAGGACTTTTCTGTTTATGTAAGTTCTTTTCTACATTTAAAATTCAAAGTAGTTAAAAAAAAGTTGATGAAATGTGCATTGGGCCTGTAAATACTAGACTGTGTAGAGATACTTTAATTTAGACGGTAGTCATTGTCACAGTTCCTGAGACACTGAACACAAATTTATTTAGTAGATCAAATTGATATTTTACAATGTGTATTTGTACATTTTGGTTTTATGCAATGTGTACTCCCAACAAATACTCAGAAACAAACCCTTTTGTATAGTCTCTAAATAAAGTTAGATCAATAATTATCAACAGGAAGGAGGGATGCTAACATTTTCACATTTTAACTTTGGTAGAATGACAACAGCATCACCCATGGTACTGAACTCACAGTTTGGTTGTCTCATGATGTGGCCTTATTCATACTGTTGTAGTGTTTTGGCTCTACATTCTTTATTTGGCATCACTTCGCCCAAGTTTACCCATGTTTCTTGAATTCTATATGTTTGCCACTCCTTATTACACACTGATATTCTGTTACATTCATATACCCTGTGACTGAGCCATTCTGTAACTGGGCATGTCTTTTGTTTTTAGGTTTTCATAATCACAAATATTGCTGTTATAGACATTTTTGGAAATATATGTCTTTCTCTGTTGCCAGTAAAGGGCCCTCTGGCTCGGCTCAAAGGTTATGAACAATTTGATAACTTTTTCTTGTATTTTTCAAAATTGCCTGCCAGGACAGTTGAATCAATTCATAATTCTACCAGCAACAAATAAGCCTTCCTTTATTCAAATAGCCCCAAACAGTGAGTTTTCCATCCTTTTAACATTTCTGTTAGCTAATCAAATCAACAGAAGAACATTATTACTTAAAAGAAGCCTCAGTTCAAATAAATTCAAATAAAAAACCTTTATTGATTATACACAGTGCACAGAGCCCCGACTTTGACACTAGAACAGTCACTGCCCAAATGGCTCTTAGCATCTTGAGGAGAGAATACGACATATAATAAAAAACAAGACATAAGTGTATATTAGAGCAGCCAAGTGTTATATGAAGTCCAAAAAGGAAAAAAAGTTGTTAGTAATTGAGGAAGTCAGAGGAGACTTAATAAAATAGTTTTTATTTGAATTGCACTCTAAAATATGGGTAGGAATTTATGGGGGATAATGGCAGGCAGAACATCCCACACAAAGAATAGCATATGTAAAAGTCAAAGAGGTAGGAAATTATGAGTGAGCAAAAGTTGTAATAATGAACCATCTCTAGCTAGAGCTCATCTAGAGAAAGGTCATCATGATGGTGAATCAGTTGAAGAAAATGAGGATGTTTAGTCTGGAGAAGAGACAACCCAGGGAAGGATAAAATAACTGTATTCAGGTATTTGAATGGAAGAGGGATTTGACTTGTTCTAGGAGTGATGGATAGACGTTTCAAAGAGGCAAATTTAAGCTTGATGTTAGGACAAACTCTGAAACAATTCAAGCCATCAACGAAGTAGAAATGGGCTACCTTGGGAGGAGCCTATTTCCTTTTTGGAAATCTTCAAGCTGAAACCTGACCACTTGTTGGCTTATATATAATGGAAAATTCTTGTTCATTTGTGGGCTGTAACAGACAGCTGCTTAAGGTCCTTTCCAACTCTAAAATTCTGTCTTTTATAAAATTGTCGTGTCAGGCCTGCATTTGTATTGTAACTTTTGGGACACATGACTTTATTGTGGGTAAAATGACTTCATTATAAAAATTAAATATTTCTTATAAAATGTGATAAATTCAACTATTACACTCCTCCTTTTGTTATTATATTAGGCACAAAACATCAAACTTTTGAATAACAATAAAAATACTTTCCTGCCCCCTTTTTTCTCTTCTAAACTAATCTTTACCTTCAGATACTGAGTAGAGAAGAAAACATGAAAGAAGATATATTATAAGATACACTGTCACTTTCATTCAGCTGACAAGGGATTATATATACTAAGGAAATATATTTGTGTACTGTGTGATCCCTAGAGCCCCGGCATAGGAATACATGTTTTATAATTTGGAAAGTCTAATAAGTAATAAAATTGATTAGGTAACCTGAGATTTAAGTCAGAAATAAAATATTTTTATATCCTGATACTAACACAGATCTAAAAGTTATTTGCCATTTATTTTCTCTATTTCCCACAAGCAAAATGCTTTCAGATGTCCATATGAAAACTACAATCTGCCTAATGAAAATACCTGTTGTCACTGTTACTGTTAGAAGTGATGTTTTCATTCCTTTTTGTCCTAACAATTTTTTACTTGTCTCAAGAACTGGAATAAATAAATTAGTTCTTTCATATTATCTGTACTTCTCCTAGGCAATTAGCACATTGTTTTATATTTTGGTACATATCTATCAGTACATATCTATCTTCTGTGCTTATAGTGTAAACTACTTAAAGTCAAAAATATGTCTTATTTATCTTTGAATCCCTTATACTACTTAGCACAATACCTAGAATATGGGAGTTGACAAACTATAATATTATTAATTTGAATCTAATATACCTAATTTGGTACTATCCACCCAATAAATGTTTAGAGAGTTGTTGCTACTTGAACAAAGAAATTTGATCATTTGGGTGAAACAGTCTTTCACACAGTCCTAATCTCCTAATCTCCATGTCTTTCACATTTTTAGGGAATCAGAGATGAACAAGAAGGAGGAGAAGAAATCTTCCTTGGTCAGTTTACATATAACAACAAAAAAGGGATCACTGTTCAAACATTTCAGCTTAAGGTAATGAGAGACCTGGGAAAAGATAATTAGAAGAAAATATATTTTGTTCTTGAGAAGGGATTTGTTTGGATTTAATTCTAAAAAAAGCCTATAACAATAGGAAGTGGATAAAGAAATGCAGAAATAACATCAAACCTTGTAAATAAGGCTTTAAAAATGTAATAATAAAACAAATAGTTTCATTATAATCATTAGGCAATTTTTAGAAAATAAACATATGTGTATGCTGGAATGTGCCAGTGTAAAGTCTATTAAGGAGAATTATATGGAGGAATCTGACCCTTCCGCATTCTGTTCCTTTTCTTCTTGTCCTATATGATCTGGTTTGGAATGAATGTAGGGTGAGAAACATGTTCTCTTCAGTTCTCTGTAGTAGTTCATTGTTTCTGTCTGTGAAATGATGATTAAACATATTTATGTCCTAAAGGAATGAAGAAGCTTAATTCACAATTACTTATAAAGTACATTCATATTCATTGACATTGACCCACCTACAGAAATGTTCATTGGGATTTATGTTTTCTTTGTTTTCAGAATGGAGTTTCTGGATCCTTATCACATGTGAAACTGAAAATTCTGAACAATTGGGGCCACCCCAAATATACATGCTTATATCGATTCAGAGTCCATGGAAAACCAGAAAAAGATGGCTTTGGAGCCTCTTAAAAAGAGCAAGGGACTGAATGTGGTGATATGAAGTGACATATGTACCAAGTGAAAACAGCCAAAGCCTTCTAGAATCTAGATGGGATGAAAACTTCAAAGAGAACACGTCACACTTGCATTAAACTAATAAGACAAGGGGTGTTTTTCTTTAATTACTAATGTTGCTTATAAAATTTTTGGAAATTAACTTCTGTCCTTTTGCTTGTTTTTTTATGCTCAAATACCTCCTTCCTCTCTTTCCCTACTTCATTTGGATGGCATAATAGACTTGGTTTTAGGAAGTTCTGTGTTTGAATCTCATTTGTGACATTTACTAGCTATATGCCCATGAGTAAGTCACTTAACCTATTTGAATCCTTTCTGTTTTCACATCCAAAACTATATATCTACATATCTGTTTTTTTTTAACCAAAACTGTGATTTCATAGAAGTAAGGAGCTCCCAGTGATGAATTCCTCCATCAATACAGATCTGACATGTTCTCTGCAACTTACTAGTTTGTCTTAGAGAGTTGGTGGGGCATTGACTTGTAAAATAGGGATAGTAACATTGACCATGTTTAAATTTTAAGATTCAGGATTGAATAAGAAAGTGCTTGATAAATGGTAAATTGTAAAGGAAGCTCCCTTAAGGTTCTCTCATTCAACTCCTCAAATTTTACAGAAATGGAAATTGAGACTTGAGAAGTAATAACATAGCTAATAAGTGGAACAATAAGGATTCTTGTTCAAGTCTTCTGAGTTCTGAGTTTAGTGCTCTTTCCATGATGCTTGTAATAACTACCACCACCAGAACCAAAAGGACAACAATACTACTCTCAAAAGCTACTCATCCTCTATGTCATTACACAGGGTGGCCCTACTTCAAGCTATACTGATGAACTGCTTGACACAGAAGAGCATGGAGCAGTTTTGGTGCTTCTCCTCACTCTAGTAACATAAGAAGGCAAGTTATATCAGAACAAATCAGAAAAATCAATATATCCTATCTCCTGAATATACTGTGGCACAGAATGTGATGACCGCTAAGTGGATTAACCATGAGTGCACATGAAATTAAATGGATTGAAAACATATGAATACTTTTATTATATGCCAGTATAATAGTAGGACCAAAACAGCACTGTAACATTTATACATTCTATGTTAATTATCTCAAAGCCTTTGATACAGTTCCATAGTCATGGTTTATCCTTGTATTGCAATATATAAAATAGACCCAAATAGAGAACACTAGAGCATTTAATGTCTACATGGAAAAAATATTTCAATACCATAATATCAAGAGCAATTGACACAAATTGTGGAATTTTCAGGAAAAGAGTTTAAGTTATTATGATTCTGCTAATCTGAAATATAAGAAAGTATAGTTTCCAAATTAAGGAGAAAGTTGAAGCAAATATCTTATTAATTACACATATGGATGACATATGTATATGACTCCACCTGAAAACACATTAAACAGTCCTTTCATCTATGAAATCTTCAATGAAATCCAAATATCATAGACTCAAAAAGTATCAAATTCTTAATCTACACCAAAGAAAGATAAAGATAAATGACTTCAAGCTTGAATCCAGACATTATATTAAACCAATGGAGAGAAGGGATGCCTACAAATCTCTTACTCTATCCCAAGCAAGACACATGAAGCATAATATATCAAAGAGAAGGTTGAAGCTGAATACATTAAAAGACATTGGCTTCCTGAAATCACAACTGAAGGAAAGAACATGTTTAAAGCAATTAATACCTATGCAATGCCAGTCTTAATGTATAATTTTGGGTCTGCAGAATTGATCATAACTTATTTGGAAACTATACTATCAAAAACTCTGACAGAATTAACGAAACACAGGCATCCTTACTCTAGGTCAGTTATAAAAAGATTAGCACCTCCCTACCAAAGTAGTGGAGGAAGACTGATTCCCATTCTTAAAGCAAATGATAAACAGAATAACTTAAAAATAGTGTTCAGAAGAAGCAAAAATGATTTCACTGAGAAACAGTAGAAGGTGATAGCTGTTTCTCAGTGAAACACGTATAAATACAGACTTCTAAATGTCCTGGAAAGCGCAACTAAGAAATTGCACAGGAACCACAACATTATCACAGACTTGTCTGTTGCCTCTGCGTGCCCAGATTTAACACTGATTCAGGAAAACTCAAGATCAAAGTTTTAAAGTAGGGAGAACAGAGGAGGAGAGAAACCAGTGTCATGACAATCCAGAGAAAAGGGAGTATCCAGGAGGAGAAAGCAGTCGGTATCAAATGCTACAGTGAGGTCAAGAAAGATATAGACTGAAAATGTCACTGAATTTGAAAGTTAAAAGAGCATTAGTAATCTTGGAGAGAGTAGTTTCAGTTCAGTGAAGAGGTCAGAAACGAGAGTTCAAGAGTATGAGAAATGAGTGAGAAAAAAAAAGGAAGCAGAGGTTATGAAAATACATAGCTTTTTTTTAAAAATGAGTTTGGCTGTGAAAAAGAAGAGATATAGAATGATACTTTGTAGGAATGGTAGAGTCAAGTGAAAGTTTTTTTTTTTAAAGATGGGAGACATGGAAAGTTTATAGGCAACAGGAAAAGAACAAGCTGATGAGAGATTCAAGATTAGAGATAAAATGCACAGATAAAATCACTGCAGTCAAAACTAGAAGTAACTGGGAAAAGATTTGCAGCAAATTTATCTGATAAAGATCTCACATCCAAGATAGATAAGGATTTGGTTCAAATTTATAAAAATAGCTATTCCCCAATATGGATGTGGACATAGAATTTTTTAAAGGAAAGAATCCAAGTAATCAAAAAACTTAGGAAAATGCTTCAAGTCACTCATAAATTAGAACGATACAAATTAAAGCAACACCAACATTCTACCACACACCCATCAAACCTGACAAAAAGGCAAAATGACAATTGTTGAAGGGACTATGGGAAAATAAATACATAAATGCAATGTTCTTGGGATTGAAGTTACTTTAGCCATTTAAGATTGCAATTTGGAATTATGTCCCCCAAAGTCACTAAACTATACTTACTCTTTGACCTAGCAATAAAATTACTAGGCACATACCCTTAAAGAGAAAAAACATAAGTAGGAAAAGTACCTATTCATATTTACAAAAATACCTATAGCAGTTCTTTTGGTATAACAAAGAACAGGAAACTAAAAGGGTACCAGTTGGGGAATGGTTAAAACAAATTATGGTATAGGAACATAATGGAATATTTTTGTGCTATTAGAAATAACAAAATAAGCAGTTTCAGAGAAACCCGGGAAAACCAGTATGAACTGTTACAGAGAGAAATGAGCAGAGCTAGAACATTTTCTACAATAACAACATTATAAAGAAAAACAAGTTTGAAAGACTTGAGTACCCTGACTGATATATTCACCAACTACAGTTTCTGAGTAATGCTACCCCTCTCTTGACAAATGATATCACAGGATGAAGAGTAAGACATAAATTTCTAGACATAAACCATGTGGGAGTTTGTTTTCCTTGATTTTGTATATTTATTATAATTTCTTTTTCTTTTTTTCTTTCCAATAGAGGTGGATGGGAAAAAGAAGAGGGATAGCACTACGTAGAAAATTTAGGAAAGTGAGTTCACTGAAGCATTTTTTTTAAATGCAGAGAATGGAAGGAAGCCCAGAAAGCCCAAGCAGAACAGTTTTGAAAGCTACAGATTGAAGTTATTATATACTTAAAAAGAAAAGCAAGCTATCCATAACAGAGAAGTATAGATTAATGTAGACAGCTTTTTCTAAGAGTTGTGACTGTGAAAAAGAAGAAAGATAAGGATAGTTACTTGAGAAAATGGTACAGTGAAAGGACAGTTTTTAAAAGGAGAGAGGAAACTTGTAGGCAATGGGAAATGAGCCAGTTGATAGAGATGGAAGATCAGACAGCGTCTAATTAGCATGTGAATGAAATCTATGAGAAGAGATAAGTTATGTATGTGATCAACTGTATAAATAGGTTGGTCTTAGTAGAAGGGGCACATTTTCCGTGACTATACATATTAATACTTGGGTTTGTTTTTTTTTTTTAACCTTCTTAATGGGTAGAGAGAATTTGGAAATAAAATTGAATTAAAAAAAAAGAAGAGGCATATATTTATCAGATGCTGGAGTAAAGGAGACAATGAGGGATAATATCAAAAGGAGATACAGAGGAAGGGAGAAAAGAGATACATAGAGAGGTTTTTCTAGGTAATGTAGGAGGTAAAGTCTCATTTGTATGTTCCTCAGCTTACTTTTCTGAATCATCATCCTGTTCTTACTTACCAAGTATGAGCACCTCTCAAAACTCGATCCTGGTTACTCTTCTCTGTCTCCTTCTTTTGGTAATCTCATCACCTCCTAGAGTTCAATTATCATTCCTACACAGGTGAATCTGAAATTTATATATTGTCTTAATGTCTCTCTGGAACTCCAGTCCTACAATAACAGACTTTTTTTTCCTTTCATTTTATCCAGAAATGCAACCATAAGAGCCTTTATCAAATATGAGGCTAAAATCTGGTTATACTGGGTCTTCAGTATTTCCCTCATAAACCAAGGTGTTAATGTTTTTAAGAAAAAAATGAAATAAGTTTGATGTCAGTCATACTTAGGATAGTTCATATTTGCTACTGTTTTGTTTTCCAAGAACTCAAAAAGTATTTGTTTAATAATTCATTCTAGAATTTTTTTAGACCTTAATTCTATGTGAAGTCAAATGGTCTGTAGCTTTTTGGATATTCCTCTTGGTGTTCAAACGTCACATTTGTTTATATTCAGTCCTTCGGAACAACTCCCTTTCTCCCCAGTTAGACACCCTCAACAGAGGGTCAGCAATAAAGTCCACAAGTAAATTCCCTAATTCCCTAGAAGTAATTCAAAATGCTGTGACACTTACTAAATCCTTGCCTGTCCTGGGTCTCAGTTTCCTCCTAATCATACTTTTCCTATTCTTTATCAACTGAAGTTCAATATTTTTGACAAAGATGAATGTAAGAGTTGAATGACTACTGACAATGCAACCTTTTCCACCAAGCAGAGAAGACTTAGCCCTTCTTTTGTTTCCTTACTCTGAATATAATTTAAAATATTTTTTCATTTTCCTTAGAATTTCTTTTTTTGTCCTTAATATTTCCTACGTTTCTCCTTCTGTATTTTAACCTTCTTAACATTTTTACAGATATGTGGACCATCCTCACCTCCTTTCAGTTGCCAAGTCTTGCTGATTTGAGATGTGTATCACCTCCCAAATACTTTGCCTATTCTCCATTTGCACAGCACCCACCCTAGTTCAAACCCCTGTTACCTCTTGCTTGAACTATCACAACAGCATTTAAATTATCCATCCAATTTCTGATCCATCTTCTGCAGAGCTGACCAACTGATATTCCTAAAAACATATATGATGATATCATTACCCTGCTCAAAAAGCATGAGTATTTCCCTATTGCCTCCATGATAAATAACAAAATCCATAAGCTAGCATTTAAAGCCCTGTACAATATGACTTCCACCATAATTCATCTTATTTCATATTATTTTCACACACATTTTCTTCATTCTATTTCCTAAAGTATGTGGAAAAACCACTGCATGTCTCTTTAAAAACAGTTTTATTTTGGTTTGGTCACTGTCAACATATTCAGGAAAAGAAAAAAAAAAGCCATAGGTCCTTAAGTGAGCAGATTTGGATATGACCTGGAAAATGATAGCATTTTTTAAACATGTTAGAAGAAGAAAAACTTTAGAGAAAATACTTAAAAACTAAGTGACCCATCTTTTTAGCACATTCAGATATGAATAGCTGTCATCCATTACTTCATTAAACAAATACTGGAGTGACATAAATACATGTTTACTGGATTTAACTGACTATCCATTCATAACATTTGACATTATCTTTTATACTTCTGTGTAAAAATATTAAATTTCCTACCCTGATTAAACACATGCATCACTTTTGAAATATACCACTTTCCCTGGAGAGTTTTTTCAGCATTAGCTATTAGCAACAAGGCTGCAAATAGTTTGCCTTGGACACTAGAGATTAAAAGCAAGTCCTTGCAAAAATGGTGTTAGTTATAGACTGCTTATTTTCTCCCACCTGCATGAATATACTTATTAGCAGAGTATATAGGAACTTATGAAAAAGGTCAGTACCCTAAAACCAAGTTTTGCATTTTGACCACAGCATATCCTTCAACATAATTATGATTCAACCTGAAATTCAAGGCTAAGAAATGTTCTTGTATGATAAACAAACATTAACAGCATCTGGATTGTTCCCAAGATCATTCTATGATTCGGCTGCAAACCCCTGTGGTTGTAATTAGGATTATTTACCTCTAATCACCTTCACTGAGAGTAACGTTAAGACGCTGCACACTGAAAACAACATATATATCAGCGTTAATCACAATCAAAAGTAACATCTCATTTCCTAGAACACATAAGAGATCCTTCCCCTTTCCTTTTCACTGGTACATGAAGTCTAGTTCTAGAGCTGAATTTAAAACGTCTACATCATTTTTACTTTGTCTCTGATGAAATAATAGGAAATAACACTTTTTAAGTGAAGACTAGGTTCTACCTTGATCCCTATGTAATCTATGGTTCTGCCCCTCCAGCTCAGGGTTTACATGGGCCATGTTTAATCTTGGGGGGCAGACTCCAAATTCCTCTCTCTCTTGCATGTCTTATAATAGAAAGACCTAGAATTCCATCTAGGATTATAGCTTCTAAGTGGGTCTCTAGAAATCCGGGTAAGAGGGACTGCTAGCATTTATTGGGGAGAAGACAATCTTTAATCTATCCCACAGAAAACACAGACAACATAAAGCACTCACAAGATCCTATAGATAAATGCAGAAATCGAGGTGGTATAATAGCTCATAAACAATCAATGCAATTCTTTTCCTTCTCTAGCTGGTCCTAATTTCCCTAGGATCCCCAAACTCTCCATCTCAGTTTAGTCCCAGAATCTGGACTCACACAGTTAGGAAATTGGGGCAGCAGAATAACTCTGTGTCACACAAATGAATCTTACATTTTGTTGTTGTTTTTGTTGTTGTTTGTTTGTTTTTGGAAAGGGGAAGGCAGGGCAATTGAGGTTAAGTGACTTGCCCAAGGTGACAAGGCTAGTGAGTGTAAAGTGTCTGAGGCCGCATTTGAACTCAGGTCCTCCTGACTCCAGGGCCAGTGCTCTATTGACTGTACCTCCTTGCTGCCCCATGAATCTTACTTTTGACAGGCTTCTATTATTCTGTAGTTTGGCTTCCTTTGGAAAGAGAATGCCCTTTGGGTTGCTTAACAGGTAATGCCACAACATCCTAGTGAAGTCCCTCTTTCAGTCCACAAAGATTTGGAGTGACATTCTGCCTTATGGTAATTCTCTGAGGGGCTCACACTTCCCAAGAAGGGAAAGGCCTTGTGCTACTAGACTGGTAACATCCGCCCCGTACACAATTAATAACTACATAAATAGAACACTCATTTTAAAAATAATGAATGATTTAAATAACTGGAAGGGTAATAATTGTTCATGGTTAGGCCCCACCAATAAGATACAAATAGTACTACCTAAATTAATTTATAGATTCAGTGGGCAATATCAATCAAATTTCTAAGGAGATATTTCATACAGCATAGAGCTAGACAAAAAAATAACATTTATTCGGAGGAATAAAAGGTCTAGAAATTCTGGGGAGATAATGAAAAAAAACTAGAAATGAAGGGGCAATGGCTTTTTCAGACCTCAAATTATATTATAAATCAGTAATCAGAAAAACTATTTGACACGGGTTAGAAAATAGAAAATTAGATCAATGTAACAGACTACATAAGGAAAAATCAGAAACAATTTAACTAAACAGTCTGATGTATTCAATAAACCCAAGAACACACGTTACCTGGGAAAAGAATTCTATAAGTATTGCTATAAAAGCTGGAAAGAGGTTGAGCAGAAACTAGGTTGAGACCAGCATTTTATGCCATATACCACAATAAACACAATATATGAGGCAACAATAAAAGTCATAAAATTAAAAAAAATTAGAAATGATTGAGTTAAGATACTAGTCATAATGATGACAAAGGGGAAATGTATCTCCTAGGCAAAGGTTAGTGATAAAATAGGTCATTTCAATTACATAAAGGGGAAGAGATCAGGCATTAGTTTAGCACCAGCTACATGTTAGGCACCATGCTAAGTGCTTTTACAAACATTATTTCATTTGATCCTCACCAAACACTGTGAGGTAGGTGCTGTTATTATTCCCATTTTACAGTTGAAGAAATTGAGGTAAACAGAGGGGAAATGAATTGTTCACAGTCGCACAGCTAGCAAGTGTCTGAGGTCAGATGTGAACTCAGGTCTTCCTGGTTCCAGACCCAGCACTCTACCCATTGCAGTATGAGCTGAAATGATAAAGTTCTTATACATGTAACCCAGCTTTGAAGCACGCCGAATTTACCTAACATGGGGCCTGCTGTGACCCCTACCATATGGGTAGGGATATGTTTTCAAAGTAGTGATACTTGATACTGAGCAGGTCATTCTTTTTTCTTTGACTCCTATTTGTGGTTACTGTATGGCTACTGTGAGGTAAACCAGTGAGAGGGGAAGGAAGTCCTTTCTCGGCTTACCTCTTTCTTTTACCCCACCTCAGAGAAATGACTATGGTAGAATTTGTTTCTGTTCTGTGCTGTTTGTCCTCCATTTTAGGTGCTGGAGGTCTCCATAGGATCTACAAGTTCAGGCCATGGTGACCTCGGAGCCACAAAAGTCAGAGGACCTGGGACTCAAGCTGGACTTGGACCTGGGACTGTGATCTATGAGAACCAAACTAACCTATGAATCTAATCTCTTCCCTTCACTCTCACTCCCTCTCTCTCCCCTAGAAAGAAGTGGTGCTAGGGGGAAAGGAATGATATCTCCCACAGCTGGGGGGAATCAGTTTGTATATTTTTTATCTTATGAAGTAAACATTCTGTTTTTAAAGCTCCTGTGTTATATGTGGCGCCTTGACTGGGATAAAATTGGGCTCTTTGCTTTTGCAGGGACCCCTGGAAAAATTCTCTGTCTGTGATTTTGATTTCTGAGATACTCTCTAAACTGCTAAGGACAAACAAGATGGAACAGAAACAAACACCACCAGACGACTTCACAGAGATGAGGTAAAAAAAGAGGTAAGCAGGGGAAGGATGTCCTTTTCCTTTCACTGGTTCAGCTCATGCTTGTTCATTTGGGCACAACAGATAAGAATCACTAAAAAGAGAGCAGGTTTCACCACTTTTAAAGAAAGACACAGGCAGCCAGTCAAGGAGGCTATCCCCCCAATACAGTAGTGGACCCAGTGGGCTCCATGTTAGACAAAGTAGGCATGCTCAAAAGCCTGGTCACATATGAAACAAAAATAATGCACTCAGATTACAAAGATTAGTGATTGATTGGAGAAAATAGTCTTTGTATCAAATATCTTTACAATGGGTCTATTACCCAAGATTTATAAAGAACTAACACAAATACCTAAGTTTAAGAGCTTTTCCCCAATGGATAAGTGGCCAAAGGCAATTAGATGGCTCAATGAATAGTGACGGGCCCAAGGAAGGGTCAGGAAGATCTGAATTCAAGTACTGCCTCAGATACACACTAGCTGTGTAACCCTGGACAAGTCATTTCCTTCTATTTGCCTCAGTTTCCACAATGCAAAATGGGGATTAAGTAGCAACTGCCTTGCAGAGTTTGTTATGAGGATCAGATGAGATCATGAGTATTTTTTGTAAAAGGTGCTCAGCACATAGTAGATGCTAGATAAATGCTGATTCCCTTCCCCTTCCTTTCTGAAAGGATATTAATTGTTCTCATATGAAGAATTAAAAGCTATCATTAACCATATGAAAGACTACTTGACATCACTAAAAGGAGAAAAAGAAATCAAATAACTTGCTTCAAACCTGACAAATTGACAAAATGATGAAAGACGGAAAAAAGTGAACGTGGGAGGGTGTATAGAAAGTTAGGTACACTAATATGTCGCATGTGGAACTATGAATTTGCTCATTAATTCTGTGAAGCACTTTGGAGTTATGCTAGAAAATTTCTGTTATAATGTCCATAGCCTTTGACTTTGGGATTCTACATGAGCACCTTCTGTGGTACAAAAAACCCCCCAAAACAAAAACCAAACCAAAGAAGGTGATCATTGATTACAAAATGGCTAAACAGTCATGGTATGTGAATACAATGGAATATTACTGCGCAATAAGAAACAATAACTAAAAAGCACTCCAAGAAGCATGGGAAGACATATAACATGATGCAGTTATATAAGGAGAACCAAGGAAACAACATACGCAATGATTATAAAAATAACCACAATAACACAAAATAACAAAAGTAACACAAAATAATCAGCACAACACAGACCAAAATAACACAAAACACAACTGAATATTATGAAGTGACAGTGACCAAGCTTAGCCCATGAGCATGCATCCCTTCTCTTTGTGGAGGGCTGTGGACTATTGTATATGCTATTAAGGCACGGCTTATGTTTTAGCTTTGCAAAACCTTTTTTTTCTTTTTGAATCTTCGCTACAAGGGAATGACACTGGCTAGGGGTTAGGCAGGAATAAGTTTAGAAATGAGAGCGATATCTAAACAAAATATATAGATGAAAATGAGATTTAAAACAAAATAATATTGTCTCTTCTCATGGAATTTATAGTCTACGAGGAAGAGAAAAACATAGATAACTATCATATACAGTATTATACAAGTACAGTAGAGAAGTGCAAAAGAAAGTATTTTATGAGGTCTGGAGGAGGGCGCAAGTTGGTACTAACAGGGAGAATCAGAAAGATTTCACAAAGGAGATGTGGTTTGTGTTAGATTTTCACAAACTCAGAGAATTATACATCATGGCTTGGAGGAAATGCCAAGGGCTATTTAGTCAACCCATTTCTGGACAAGAGTATCTGTCTAAAAGCAAACCTATTCAAAAGCAGAATTTTCAGCCTTTGAAAAGGAGTAAGATCTCCATTTTCTAAGGTGTTCAAGAGTGTTAATTAGTGAAAACTGGTTTGACAGGTATGATCCCAATCCCCGAGTTCAGCCTCTTGTTGGAATGGTACAGGATGTAATGCCATGTACCAGAAGATTCCCAAAAGAATGCTACTGTGAACAACTTTTAAGGTTTGGATTATACAATATAGTGAACACTGTGTTTATTCCATTACAAATCAAGACGAACATTCACAATATATCACAATATAATATTCACAACATTACATCTTATCACAGAAAATGGCCACACAGTTTTTACTACAGTGACCACAACATTTAAAACAAAGCATTCAATCAATTCATAAAACAGTAATCAATTCTTCCACTCATGGGGCAACTCAATACTTAATCATTCAATCAATTCACAATAGAATAATCAAACTTCCACTCATGGAGCAACACTTAACTCAATCAGTCACTAATCTAGATTCACAATTGCTAAATATCATTAATCACAATACAGTCATTAGAAAAACCACACAAACCCTCCACCCCTCTGGGTCCAGAAAACCTCAATTTCATCCAAGCGGAGGCCTTTTCTTCATCTTGACTCTGGGTGGTCTCTCTGATTCCCTGGATCCCCTTCCATGGTCCCAGCTCCTACTTGAATCCACCAAACAGTCACCTGGATTCAGAAGCAGCCAGCTCCCAACTCCTTATCCAATCTTCCAA